>CM057812.1:29114536-29559536 GCA_030067965.1 Latrodectus elegans
TTTTTAAAATGCATAAAACAAGTATTCATTGAATATTATGAGTTATTATGATTGAAAATCTTCAATTTAATATTACATCTGAAAAAAAAAATACGAACTAAAGTAAATAACATGGATACAGATGCCGTATAATCAAGGATTCCTAATTCAGAATTGTTTTGGCGATGAAAATATGTTCCCAAAATGCCATATTGCGACTTGCGCGAAGACATATGTACTAGGGTTGCCAAAATAGAACGTTCTGCATAATTTTTATAGGTCTCCTTGTCTATGATGTAATAAAACCCAAATTGTCAGATACATTAGAAAATCCGCCAAAATATCACCAAACTCAGAATTTGGCATCCTTGATTATACGGCATCTGTGCCAGCACATGTTATTTTTTCTATACTACTGGCCATTAAAATTGCTACACCAGGAAGAAATGCAGATAACAAAATGATATTTATTGGACAAATATATTATACTAGAAATAACAAGTGATTAAATTTTCAAAATATATTTGGCTGGATAGATCCTGAGAAATCAGTACCGAGAACAATCACCTCTGGCAGTAATAACTGCAGTTATGCGCCTGGGCGTTGAGTCAAACAGAGATTGGATTGCATGTACAGGTACAGATGCCCATGCAGCTTCAACACGATGCCACAGTTCATCAACCGTAGTGACTGGAGTTTGGTGACGAGCCAGTCGCTCGGCAACCATTGACCAAACTTTTTCTATGGGTGAAAGATCTGGAGAACGTGCTTGCCAGGGCAACAGCCGAACATGTTCCGTATCAAGGAAGGTCCGTACAATACCGGCAACATGCGGTCGGGTATTATCCTGCTGAACCGTAGGGTTTCGCAGGGCTCGAATAAAGGTAAAGCCACGGGTCGTAACACACCAGAAATGTAACGTGCACTGTTGAAAGCACCGTCAATGCGAACAAGAGGTGACCGAGACGTGTATCCAATGGCACCCCATACCATCACGCTAGGTGATGGGCCAGTATGACGATTACGAATGCACGCTGCCAGTGTGCGTTCGCCACGATGCCGCCAAACACGGATGCGACCATCAGGATGCTGTACACAGAACCTGGATTCATCTGAAAAGATGACGTCTCGCCATTCGTGCGCCCAGGTTCTTCGTTGATCACACCATTGAAGGCGCTCTTGTCTATGACGCAACATCAAGAGAAGCCGCAGCCATGGTCTCCGAGCTGAGAGTCTATGCTGCTGCAAACGTCGTGGAACTGTTCGTGAAGACACTTGTTGTCTTCCACACGACCACGTTTCTTGACTCACGCTTCGTGACGTGGTTGCACGTTCCATTAAGGCCATGCAGATAATATGCCTGTCTTCTCGGCTTCTAGTGATAAGTGGCCGTTGAGATCCCGCATGGCATTCCGTATTACCGTCCTGAACCCATCGATTCCATATTCTACTAACAGTCATTGGATCTCGACCGACACGAGCAGCAATACTGTGATAAGATAAACCGCAATCCCGGTACGCTACAATTCGACCTTTATCAAAGTCAGAAACATGCTGGTACGCATTTCTCCTTCTTACACGAGGCATCACAACAACTTTTCACCAGACAAAAACGTTCAAATGCAATTTGTGTATGAGGAACCGGCTGAACAATTTCCTCATTTAAACACAATGTAGGTGTCACTACTGGCGCCTTCTTTGTCTGAATGCGCTGAAAAGCTAATCATTTGCATATCACAGCACCTTCTTTCTTTCGTATAAATTTCACGTCTGTAGCATGTCGCCTTCTTGGTGTAGCAATTTTAATGGCCAGTAGTGTAGTTTCACTAATAAAAGACTGTAGAATTTGAAAGAATTGACTTCAAGACAGTGATTTCTATTTTGAAGAGAGAAGACCATGTAAAATAAATTTATTTTAAAGTTAAGGAAAGCACTCAAGCCATTAAACGAAGGAAAAAAGAGAACTTTCAAAATTCTGATTGTTGTCAGAATTTTGTCTTATCAATCATTCTGTCAGTAAGGAAATTTATGAAAACATCTTGTCGCGACTTAGATCTCATCGTTGTTGATTTTTATGGAATAATAATAAAAAAAACTTATACATTATTGACTAAATATCATAAAGTTAAATTCAAAGTTACAAAACTATCATAACGAAATGATGACTGAAAATATTTTATAAATTATTAATGTTGGCTTAAGGAAGGCATTATTTTTAAGATTTAAAAGAGATTGTTTACAAATATTGCAATTATTTATTTAGAATTCTACGTAATGCTCCAAAAATGTACTTTGCAATAAAAAAGAATTCTATTATTTATAAATTTAAAAAAATTTAAATTGTCCTTGCCGATTTAAACTAATTGTAAATTGGATATTTTGTATTGTCTTTTTCATTTTGCTTTTCTTTTTCTATTTTCAAAGTATTAATGGTTTGAATCAATGGAGAACGGCTTCTCACACACCGATGCCTTGGTCTTTATATAAGAAATCGTTTTAAGAGCGAAATGAATATTTCGAACATATTCTCAGACATTCAATGAAGAACTTCATCTTGTTTGCTGTCTTTCGAAGAATGCGACTTGAAGGCCGGCAGAAAATTTGCCGATAAGTCGTATTTACGTCGCTTTCTCAATACGATGTCGTTATTATTTATATGGGAATTAAATAAATATTATTTAATGTCTTGGGTATTTTAAACCAATGATCATTTCAATAAAGTGTAATCATAATCTCTACTGGAACGAAACAAACAACCAATTTATAATTAGTTAGAAGATATTCCATTTTTAATTAAATGCTAACAATTTGAGAAATGCTATTTATTTGGAATGTACTAGTAATTTACATTCCAAATAAATAGCATTTCCCAGATTGTAATTTACATGAACACATTACCTTACTTGAATTTGTATTTTAAATGACCTTTATTGATTTTTTCTAAAACATATGGGCTAAGACATATAATTTACGATGTTAGTTTTAAGTTTATTTGTTTCTTCATAACACAAATTTAGAAATAGACAAATTTCATTTGATGTCTATTTTCTCCCAATTAAAGTTAGATTTTTCTGAACAATTACTTAGCTAAATAAAGCATTGATTTCATACACATTACATTTTAAATGTTTGTAATCATTATCTTAGTAACTTAATGCATTAATTACAATTTTTCTTCAAAAAATTATGCAATTTTATTATTTTAAATCACCAACTAAGTGAATATTTCTCACCAAAAACACAGAAATAAATAATTTGTGAGTGTATAATTAAACTTTATCAAATCTCACATTTTTAAAGTTGGTTGCTATTTTGGACCAAAATCCTGCCACCTCACTCTTGTGTGTTAATGAATGCGATTAGCATGTTCTCATTTGCTCTGAGTTCACATTTGTCACCATGAAACGAGATTTTGTATCACAGCGAAATTATAATCCATCTCGTAATTAAAATGCATATTCATTCTGAAATGTAAGCATTCCCTATTCTGAAATGTAAGCATTGTATATGATCTTTGATAGTATAAGCAGTAATTTTTCATAGTCTTAAAATTGTGGTTTTGAAAAAGAGGTTTAATTGAATTAAAATTTTAAATTGGCATTGTTGCTTAGCTTTTATTGCAGCTTTAAAGAATATTTTTCTTCCAACTTTTAAATGAAGTAAGAAATATTAAAATAGCTATAAAAAAATGGTGCGAAAAATCTTAAAGTTTTTCTTATGTTACATTATTAATAAATTTATTTTATATATATATATATATATATATATATATATATATATATATATATATATATATATATATATATATATATATATATATATATATATATATATATATATATATATATATATATTTATTTGAGGTATAGCTATAAATTTATTTGCAAAAATGTAAAATACATTTAGCAATAAAGCTTAGAAAATAAATATCAAGGATTATGAATATTTTTATATTTTTTGGCCAAATATTTTCTTTGAAAAAGTATGAATTTCACTACTACTGTACAAACACGTATGAATATAACATGAAATGTATGTCAGATATGCAACTGCAGATGGTGCTCCTCAACATCATGGCATTATCAAGTGCTTGCTGCTGAAACAGCGATCCTGGTGTCAAGTGTTTCAGAAGAACTTCCGATAAAGACGGTCTAGTTGAGACGAATTTTGTACCTTGATGATTCTGAAGCATAGATGTTATATTCATAATTCTTTATTTTAATTGTAATTACAAATAATTGTAAATTATGTTTAATGTACCATAGTTAAAATGACAATTCCTTGCTTTAAGTATAATAAACAGAACCACATAAACACCCACACATATTTGATATCATTTCTGTCCATGTCATACAACTCCCTTCATCCTTTCACAGCTATGATACATTTTTGTTGTGTGTGAAACCCTTAAAATAGTTTATATCTGCATTTATTTAGACAGACTATTAATTCACGAGACAAAAATAACTATCCACTTTTTTATTGTTTGCATTCTTATAAGTTAACTCCTATTAAGTTTTGTCTTTGTTGATTTCCACATTGCTTAAGATCGCATATGCTTATATTACATATTTTATTTAAAAGTACAAAAAGAGACCACCAAGTGCCAAAATTTAACTGAAACATTGAAAACAAAGCTAACTTTTAATTGCTAAAAATGTAATACCTTGATTTAAAAACACATTCCTCACAATGAATGTTCCAACAATTGGTAAATAATCTATAGTTAGTATAATTCCATAAATCCATGGCTCTGGTTTTCTGTTATGTTAGTTATTTGTGGATTTATTTTCCTCTTAGGAAGAGAATATTTGTTGCACTTTGAAATTTTATGTTCAAGAGGAATTAGCTTTATGATTTAAAAAGTGATCGTAGAGATAACAAACCGAATAAAATTATATATTTTAATCTTTAATATTCATATCAGCCACTTTTACATTTTAAATTTTAAATCATGATCACAAATTAAGCAAAGTAGCCAAAAATGTCATGCATTGAAATCATATTAATAAGTTATATCGCCTTAATGATTATGCATGTCATAATGTGTTAAAAATCCAAAGATTATCAATGACTTGGTTAAGTGTTAATAAAATTTGTAAATATTTGTTTACAACTTTTCCTATTTGTCTTTATTCCTGTTCAATTAATTCTCGACATTTTATTCGAAATTAATCTTAATAGGAAACATCTGTTATAAATACTTTTCTTCGCGTTAATAACAATTTGATCAAGCAACTATTATACTCTGCGCAAAAGAGATTTCGTTAGTAAATGTGTAAGTAGTTCAAATATTTATTTTTACAAGGGAAAACAATATTTAATTATAACACTAGATAAGGCAATTTCAGAAAAAATTTAAAACTTATTTGTGTGAAAATATTTCGTTGAAATAAATTATAATTGATTTGAAAAATTCGTCAAGTATGGCGTGAAGAATTAATAGAATAATAAATTTTTAAGAAATTTGAATTAACAAGAAATATGTATGTGGCATTATTTTTAATGATTGCAATCAAATTTGCCTATAAAAATAAAGATTATGGCTGAAATGAATTTACTTAGTCATAATACTCGTATATGAGACTAACACTTTCATGGTAAATAAAAATAATTCTTAATTAATTTTTCAGTTTATAATTTATAGTTTTACTATAAATTTAACTCTTGAGCTTATGATCAGGAACACACGAGGCGTCTTATACAAGAAATTCAAATATAGATTGACAATAAGCAAAGCTACTTTAAACAAATTGCACATTTTTTATTTCATTGAAATATAGTACTGAAGTTTCACCGAAATGTATTTACTAGAAGAATAAAGATTATATATGCCAAAAGAGCTAAATAGTTAATGTACTGGTCTTTAATTTTACAGTTTGTGTATTCAAATCCCTCCTTGTTTCTTATATGTTTGGAGGAGTGATTGGAATTCACTATAAATTATAAGTCCTTGACCAAGAAGATTTTGTGTACAAAAGAAACTTACGATTGAAAAACCAAATGAAATGAGTCAAGAGAGAAGAAACATTTCAAAGCGTTTTAACAATTTTGAAACAATTTTAAAGCGTTAATACTGTTAATTAAAAAAGAAAAAAAGTGACAAAGAAAAAATATAAATGATCTTAAAAACAAAATATAAATGATTTTCTTATATTTTCTTTATTTTTTAAATAATATATATACTTAAAAAATTTCCTTAATTCAAGAATAAAATACGATTAAAAAGATATTAGGATATGTTTTTGAGAAAAATCTTCAATTTTGGATAATGATTCAGCTGTTATTAATAAAATGTCTTTTAATAAATTATTGCACAATATATGTATTGATAGTTTATGTTTCGCATATTATAAAATCTATCATTTTTATTTTATATATCTTTACATCTATTTATCTTATATTTTTTGACAAGATAAAAAAAAATATTAGAAAACAAAATTAATTAAATTGTGTAAACATAAAATTACTTATATAAAACCCTCCCAGTATAATATAAAACACGGGCAAAAATGAAAAAAAAAAGACTTGAGACTGGGGGATAGTTAGTAAAGTAACGTATTATAATGTTCATTGTTCAATTAATGTAAAATATTGATTAGAAATAATTAACATATTTTTGCTTAGATCCATGTTAATCATTAACAGCATAATTAAATTTAATAGTTTTTTTATTAATATTTGAAACATAATATGTACTTTACAACTAAATGGTTTTTGTAATATTATCTCATTTTTTGTTATGCAATATTTTTATCGTTATTAGTGTTATAATGGCTTATAAAAATAATTTATTTGGTATTAGTTTTACTGGTAATGACGTCTATATTCACTTGATAAGAAAAATAGTCTGTGATGTTGTTGTAAATCTTACTTATGGAGATAGATGTAATGTTTTTGCTGAGACGTCATATCATAATCGTTAATCTCTTATTACATGGTTTTCTATTTAATGCATTTTTTTCTCATGATCAGCTTTTGTGTATCGAGGACCACAGATTCAATTTTAGAAGAATATCTATAAATAGCTATTGTAAAGTGAAAAAATATGGTTAATATATTTCAAAATTATAGTGAAAAAAATTATGAGTTAAAATAACAGTATTTAATTTTGTTTTTGTTCAGATTTTATAAAAAAAGTATGTATTTTAAACTCAAATTAAGATATTATAAAAACATTAATTAAGAATAAAAATTTCGTATACTTTAGTGAAAATTATATTATGAATAGAAATTTTGTTTTGGAAACGCGGTGTTTTCGTTTCCAGATACAAGGAAATTCGTTTCATTCCCTAAAGATAAAGATTACATAGTATTTTAGAATGAATAAAGGGTAAATACTGATATAAGAATTTGTGTCTCTGACAAAAATATATTTTAAAGAAAAGATTATCTCAACATTACAACTCGTACAATTATTGAAAGAATATTTTATTATTTTCCTTTTTTCTTTTGTAAAAATATCACAAGTTTCAACTGAAGTCATTTCAGTTTGTTTTTTGATACATAAAGGAAATGTTCAATAGTGAATAAATTTTGCTAAAGGAAGAAACACAAATATGGGTAAGATAAAAAATAAAGTAATATTGTTGTTGTTGTTCCCCTGTGCAAAATAAGCTAGCAAATTGGGATACACTGCTCCACTTTTCCAACTGAACACTATTTGGTGTGGAGTCCGAATCCTTCAGTACACACAAACATGCCATAGGGACCCGTTTATAAGGTAGGCAACCATTCCCACACAAGGAAAGGACAAAGACAGGATAGAGAGAGAAAGTACATCCATGCTTTAACCGGGATTTGGAACCCAGGACCTCTCTATCCGTAGTCAGGCACGCTGGCCACTAAACAAGTTCACCGGAAATAAAGTAATAAGATTTCTTATATATTTGAAAATATTTGCTTAAAAACACTAGCTTAAAAGTTTATGATTTTAAATTAAATAGAGATGGAAGTCACACACATTATCGATGAGTTTGCAAATTTTTGACATATTCTATTTTATGTATTGACCACACAGGAAAGACCAAAATGTTCCATTCCAAAGTCAAAGTAAATAAACGTGTTAAGATTCAAACAATATTACCAGGTCTAAAACTTTAAAATACGGAATTTTTCAATAAAAAACGCAACGATTAAGAAAAAAATGCAAAGATATATTTTATTCAAAATATCGGGCCTCGCTCTCTGCACATTTTTGCCAACTAGTAGGTAAATTATGGATGCCATTCCAAAAGAAGTGAACGTCGCGTGAGCCAAACCAGTCGCCGAGCCATTTTTGGACGTCTTTATAAGAATGAAAGTCCTGCGCGGAAAGTACGTGTGTGATGGATGAAAACAGGTGATAGTCGGAAGGAGCAAGATCCGGTGAGTACGGTAATATTTCCCATCTAAGTGCTGCTAAAGTGCATCATGTGACTTTGCGGTTTTCCATTTGACGCTCTCTCAGCTCACGTGGCATGCATTTTCCAACCTTCTCGATCTTTTCATGGCTGTCAAGCGTTTGGAAATGGCTACACGAGAAACATTTAATTGGTTTACCAATATTTCTTGGGTTGGCGTGGCGTCCTCATCCAATACCATTTGCAGCTCGGTGTCATCAAACTTTTTTTTGGTTGATTTTCACGTTCTTTTTCCCTGACATCGAAATCACCACTTCTGACTCGTTTAAACTACCGTTCGCAAATCTCGGCAGATAGAGTATGTAAACCACATTTTCCCACTAGAATTCATTGGGCCTCCGCTACTTCTTTCTTCTGACTGAATAAGAAAATCAGTACGTGTCGCAAATGCTCTTTGTTTGGCGCAAAATTCGACATGTTTTACCACCGCAAAAAAATATGCTACTAACTCTTAAGGAAATATGCAGTTTTGCTGTCACAGCTACAAAATGATATATTGATTATGACGTCAGCATATCTATAAGCTTAGTGCGTCATCTACTGGAAAAAATACGCATTTTAAAGTTACAGACCAGTTACCTCTGATTCTTTCACACTCTCAAAGAATTTTCAGGTTATTTAGAATATAAGTCATATCGTCAGCATATAATCTATGAAATATACTGATACCGTAGAACAATCTGAAAACTACACAGTTCTACGTAAATAAGATGAGATCATCATGTAAATAAGATGAGAAAATAAATTATCACTACCAATTCTCTTTTATAATGTAATTGATAAGAAATTGCATCTGTGATTGGGGTTTGCTTTCCGGCCATCAACTCAACACTGCATAAAATCTAGTGTTACGAACGAGATTATTGCTTGTTGTGCTTGAGAATTTAATTAAAACTGTTAGCCCTGATAGAGTATTAGACATCATGTGTTGAAATTGAATATAGAAAAAAATTAAATCAATAATATAAAAATATTCTATAATTATCTTTTACAGTATATTTATATATTTATCATCTATATCATTAATTGCAGTACTTTTTCCAATAGATCATAAGCTCTTGTGATAATTATGATTATTTTTTAATTGTACATTCTGTAAATGCTCGAGCATGTCAGAAAAGATTGTTCTTTCTTTTTGCATAGCTGGCCATCTCCCTTCTGATGAAGACGTGGCCCCTATGCTTTTTTTGGGTTTTTTTTTTGGGGGGGGTTTGGTTTTTTTTGGGGTTAAAAATTTTTGGGTTTTTTAGAGTAGCAGGCCTCCCCGTGGTGCACCCTGGATAATGCTAAATCTGCTACAGAGATCAGATTCTATTGTTTTTAAATCATAGGTAAAATATTTTCATGTAATATGCGCTTCACAACAATACTCGTCTATCGGAGCTCGTCCGGTACAGTGTGTCCGCTTCGAACAAACCCACAAATTTAAAACGGTTTGTACAATCTTTACAAAACTATACATGCGTACTCCTGTAGGCCTAAATAGACTGCTTACAAATTTTTTTTGCAAAATTCCAACTTTAAATGGTAGCGTGCCGGAAAGGGGTAACACGCGTTTTTTGTCAAATGCACTGTCCCTTTAAATATCACAGTTAATCCCTTCCAAATAGAAAGATTACTTTTAACAACCCGATTATATGTAATTAAAACTGAATTTATTTTTATTTAATTATTTATTTTGGAAGTTTAAGGAGGAGAACTCAGAAGTAAAATGGGAATTATATATATATATATATATATATATATATATATATATATATATATATATATATATATATATATATATATATATATATATATATATATATATATATATATAATATATATATATATATATATAGATATAGATTAAATTCCTCAAGGCAATCATTTCTTGGAATCGATGAAAAAATGCACATTTATAGACATCACAATCTCTTCTTCTGAATGAAACGACGTCCACGTAAGTGTTTTTAAATTTTTAAATTAGAGAATAACCAGCAGTCGCACATAGCTCGATCAGAAGAATACGGTGGATGTTTGATCACTTTAATTTGTTTTTGTTTAAGAAAATCAACTGTTAATCCGGCTGTGTATGAAGATGCATTGTCATTGTGAAGCATTAGTCCCCTAACATTCAATTCTTGTAGAATTTCTGGAAGACATTTAGTGGTATACCAGTTTGCTGTTACTGTCTTCTGTCCTTATAACTTGATGGCTTTGACCAATCCCGTACTTCTGAAGAAAACGACATACATTACTTTTTTTAGTGCACGTGGTTTTTTCACCATTGTCGGTGTGGGATCATCTTCAAAGATCCATACTTTGCTTTCTTGACGTGTTAGAACGCCAGAAAACGGTATGTATGTTTCATCATCTGTTAGAATTTTAGAAATGATGCGGTGGCCACCATCATTTAGCAATTTAAGAGTATTTTACTGATTCTGACATGATCCTTTTTTTGGTACTCAGTTTATGAACCCAATGGCAAACTACTTTTTTCCTACGTAATTCTTCATGAATGATTTTGTATATGGCTGCGGATCCAATGTTATAATTTCCTTCTGTATCATTTGATAGGTACAGCGATTATCATCCATTAACATTTTTTGTATGGCAGACATATTATCCGGGATTTCTGCCCACGGCGGCCTTCCTGTGTGTTCTTCATCCTGAAGAAAGTTGCGACCTCTTCTAAATTCTCTAAACCATCTTAATGCAGTAGAACGAGCTGGAGATTCATCACCAAATGCTAATTGCAACCGTAGAACGCATTCTTCTTGACATAATATTGCTTTAAAATGGAAGAAAATCATAGCGCGAAAATGTTCTCATGTCAACTCCATTTTCTCTTCTGTTTAAAATTTATTCTACGCTGAACAAGTTGATGTAAGTCAGTATGAAATCGTCTTCTGTGTTAAAATATTTTATATTTTAAAATTAAACAGTTATTTTTATTTTGTATATTTTCCTCTGTGCGTATGTGAAAAAGTTCAGAGTAACACTCGTATTTATATATTATATATATATATATATATATATATATATATATATATATATATATATATATATATATATATATATATATATATATATACTGAAACTTTATCTTAAATTTTAATTTAACTTGATGAGACATTTCATCAATTTGAAACATAAGTATAATTGAACAAGAAAATATGGGATGAAAACATTTTACCTTTAGATTTTTTAAAAAATATTTTGATGTAACTAAATTTTTTTTATTGAGTGATATAAAAAACATTCATGTTCCTGATAAATGTAGTATATTCGTATATATGCCTTTTTCACGTTTTTTTCAACATAATCTCACTGGGTGAGTAAAATGATTTCTTGGGAAAGACTATCGCTTCTAGGAATGACAAAACCAAAGAGAGGTTTTGTTTCTTTCGCTTTTTAGCAGAAATTTGGGTATGAATTATTTATTTGTGTTTGGTGTTAAATATTTTGTTTCTTTTAGCTTTTAGGAATTTATTCTTTTCTGAAATATTAATGTGGTCTAGGTATTGAGAATAATCTTCAACAAATAGAGAATAAAAGTTATAAAAGTTTTGTTTGTTATCAGCCTACACACTATGCTGGGTCAGAAAGTTGAATTTTTTTAATATTATATTTTCATTAGAAGTTTATTTATTTTATTATTTTTTATTATTATAATAAATTTTTATAACATAAATTTATTCATAATATAATAAATAATATGTATATTATTATTTATTATATTTATATAATAAAAAATTAATATTATATTTGCATTAAAATAATATTTGATTTTTAGGTAACATTATAGCAAGTAAAAAGAAAAAAAATTTCACAATTTTCTTAGCATAAAATTTACATTATTCTTTAATTATGTATCTATATCAATATTTTCTGGTGTTTAAATTTGGAATGGTTCCATTTTAAGTGAAAAACGTTAATCACAATATCCTGGTGACGGAAAAAAGTTTTATAGTTACTTTTGAATTAAAGCAAACAAACATGTCAGTTACAAGCTTCACATGTCACAGAGCTTCACAGAGCTTCATGGAATACTGTCGGAAGTAATTTGTATAAAAGAATAAAGTATCTGTGTGCACTTTGCAAGCATTATGTTATAATCTCATGAAAATTGAAAACAGGAAGTGTGAAATTAATAAGAAAATTGATCAAAGACACTAGAAAAGGCTGGATTAGGTGTTAGAATAATAATGTAATTATATCGTATAATTATGTCAGTTATAAGCTTCACATAATTATACGATATAATTACATTATTATTCTAACACCTAATCCAGCCTTTTCTAGTGTCTTTGATCAATTTTCTTATTAATTTCACACTTCCTGTTTTCAATTTTCATGAGATTATAACATAATGCTTGCAAAGTGCACACAGATATTTTATTCTTTTATACAAATTACTTCCGACAGTATTCCATGAAGCTCTCATAGCTGAAAAACAGAAATTCATCATTAAGGATAACACATTAACTAAATGCATCCGAAAGCATCACCACCTATTTGACACCGCTGGGATTTGACACACAAGGACTAACACAGTGGACGAAACAGATCATGTTGCTGATAACCACACAAGGACCTATGTTACCAAATGTTTTATAATAATCCTAATTATATTTCTGAGGATGAAGATCGATAAATAGTTTAATAATAAAATTAGAAATTAACAAAAAATTATTCTTTTCGGAATTTTTATTATGTGTATATGATTAAAATATTATTTACCATAGAATATCATCATTGAAAATTGCATAAAAAGCATAGTTTTAAATATCATCTTGTTAAAGTCAGAAATTTAATGATAGAATAAGTAACTGATAATTGTATTACTGATACATTGTGTTAAATTTATATTTAAAATTTGAGAAACTAATCGATCTACAATAATCCATTATAAAGACAACTATAATAACGATAATATAATCCCAGATTTTTTCTCAGATTTTCTCGATAAATGAAACTTCTTGTATATAACAAGAATTTTGTGGTATACTAAAATTTTCACTTCTAAAATTATTGAATAATAGACAGATAATTTATGAGTATTATCCAATAAAACTTCACGTAATTTATTAAGATAACTCTAAATATATTTTATTTTTGTATGACTATGTATCAAAAATAACGTAATCTTATACGTCTGACAGGTACAGTTGACATAATTTTCTTATTAAATAAGAATAATGAGTAAAATATATTTTAAACCAATGAATGCATTGCTTCTTTTCAATATTTTTTTTTACTATTTTTCCCACTTAATTATTAAAATGTTTTTGAATAAGAATGTGAAATTTTGAAGCATTAAAATTTTAGTCAGATCTTTTTCTGCATTTGAGGTATATTTTTTATAAAATAATTGTTATTATAATATATGAAACATTAATTTTAAATATATAGATTTTCAAATTTAATATAAGAATATTGAAATTCAAAATGTATTTAAATGTGTCACTATTATGAAAGGAGTCTCACACAGTTGTAATTTTGAACTTCAAATACGGCTGAAAATTTATTTATGTTTAATTTAGGTTTCAAAATAATCAGTTTAAAATTTTAAGTATCAAGATTTATTTGGAAAAAAAATAGTTATTAAACTTTTTTCTTTTTCTGTAATACAAATTTAGCTAAAGGAAAGAAATGAATTATTTATTTCAACAATATTCTAATATTATTAAAATTAGGTTTACAATAATAATTTCCTCGTTAATAATTATTCAAATAAATTATCAGGTAACACAATTTAAAATTTGTAGAGCCGAATACCATTTTAAATTAGTGCAATTTATTAAAGTTTAATTTAAATGAAAAATTCTATATTGAATAGAAATTTAATCACATTTTCCATGAATAATTTGCACGCTATTGTTACAAAAAATTGCTATTCTTTATAATTAACATTTAATAAACTTTTTATGATATTTGTTTCTCGGTTGTCTCTATGGTTTTTAAGATAAGTTCTTTTGGATATACTTTGAAAAATGTTTGTTTAAATTCCTTATTCTTCAATTAACAAAAAATTTCCACTTTAATTTTAGGAAAAATATAATAAATATTTAATGTGGGCATATGTAAAAAATATCTTACAGATAATGAGAATATTTAAGAAACGATGCACAATTTTTTGCATACATTAAAGGCTTTATGTTTTTAACAAATAATATCCTGATGAAATATTATATGATAAACTAAATAATGTCTTGGAGATAGAAGCATTTAAGAAAAAATTAGATAAAAAATTTTAGTGAAAAAAATTAAAAGTGTGCTGAAACACATTACTAAAAAATATTTTCTATGTAACTGGGCATGAGACATGGATTTGGCACAGATGCCTTATAATCCAGGATGCCAACTTCTGAATTTGCTTAGCGACGCGAAGAAAGGTTACCAAAATAGAATTTTTTACTTGTTTCTTATTGGTCTCCATCTGTATGACGTAATAAAAACCAGGTTGCTAGATAAAAAAGGAAATCCATCAAAAAAAAAAATCACCAAACTCAGAATTTGGCATCCTGGATTATACGGTATCTGTGCCCATGGATTTATTAAAGCGGCCTAATGGAAAGAAAAAATCTAACTTTCTAATAGGAACATTTTTACTCACGCACTGCTGAGGCGTAACAGCTTCTCTTTAGCACAATTCACATTCATAGAACCAATATTCATGGTTTATGTCGTATTTTACATATTCTTAAGATACTGTAAGAGTGTTCTGTATGATATTTTTTTGTGCCAATGGGATATTTTATATGATGCATGAGGTATTATATGCGTATAACATTTTCACTCAATAGGCTCTCTTCTTAAAGAATTATAGTTTATGGTAAAGAAGTCAAGACTCATAATTAGTTTCATACTCAACAATATCCCACATACCAGGGTAACGAGATCATTGATAGCATACTGGAAAAGTCAGAAACTGGGGCAGTTTGGGTGATATGAGAAGCAATAGTAACATTGTAAAATATGTTGTCTTCAAGAAAATTTTGTTTTGTGTGAAATAATGCCTTGCAGTAAAGTTTAAGAGTGACTGATAATTTTATTCTTCTTGATAAAAAATGACCAAAGAATCACATCATGAGGAAATACTCAACGCCTTTCCTGTGAAAGCAATTTCTTCAGATCCTTTCAGAAAAGTTACTAAAATCTCTAATAAGTAAATGTAACTGGCATGTACTAATTGATTATCATGCATGTATACTACATTTGTATGGTGGGAGCATATAAAGAATGGATAGTTGGACTCACAATCAGGCTTTCAATTTCTACCGCTGTATCCAATTAATTTATTCTTAGCAGCAGGAGAATAAATCACTATCGATGCTATTATTTGTGAATTAATCTTTTTAAGTTAATATGCTTATTATAAATGATTACTCCTAAAACAATTATCAACTGAAATTTATGAATTCAAATTTAGAGTAATAAGTTTTTCATAAGTCCATAACTCCGACAATGGACGTTTCCATGAAACTGTTTTTATTTAATATACTACAGTCTGGTTGATAGCAGTTTTAAAAACTGAGTTTGAAGTGTAGTTTAAAGATATAGGTTTTTACAAAATGTCTTTCTTAAGATATCGGTCTTTACTTAAAGATAGCGGTCAATCACATCTGAAAATATATCACATCGACCAATGTTGCTAATTTTCTTGATTTCCAGCAAAATGTGAATAAATACTGTTCAGTGTTGAATCCAGCATCATTCTTCAAGAAGCTGCAAATCCTATGTTTTTGCTTAGAATATAGGTAAAATAGTTTATATTTTACTCATTTAACAGAATCAAAGAAAAATTACTCATTACTTAGAAGTGTGTGTAGTACTTACTCCATTGAACGTCTGCCATTTATATCTTTATTCACACATCTTCACCAATTCAACAATAAACTGATAGCCCTCAAAAATAAGATGCCTTATTACTTTTAGTAATCTTATAATGCATTTTTGTAATAATTTTTAAACAAGACAAAACTTAAACATCCGCGACAAGCAAATATCTTCGTACTAATCTCTTATCTTTTATAAATATAAAGAGTTTGATAGATCTTTGTACCTTCTTATACAGGCATGAGATGTTGTAAGTATGTGGAATTTCTAAATCTAGTGCACATTTACTGCAATAATTTGACCATTATGAACCACTTGCTACGTATTGGGTCCTAGAGCCTGTTCTTTAAATGTCGGTCGTATTCCCTTATCGCAAATGAAGAAACTTTGGTAATTTCGAAGCATTCATCGAAAAAGATGTGCATGCATTAACCAATGCCAGTACCCCTTCCCTATTGACCAAATGGGGATGGCGTTTAACCCTGAACTATTCACTCGTAATCCCTATGACCAAAACAACTTACCCTCAGGCAACAATTGAGGAAAGGCAGGCTGAACGTATTGCATGAGGAAAATGAGAATATCTAATCAATCCTTTCTTAAATGAGAACAAGGATAAAAAAAACGCCCCACAAATAATTAAATACACATTTTTACAATTAATATTTATTCATTCAATAAAAAATTATTAATCACGACGGAATCCTAGTGTAATCAGTTTGTAGCCATTTCACTATCTATACAAAAAACTGTTATTACCATACCTTTCACATACTTAATTTTATTGATACATTTTAAACATATTTAAGTTAAGAAATACAGTTCACCTTTTCTTGCAGTTATGTTTTTGGAATAGCTTTTCTGTGTTCTGTAATAGTTTTATGGGATAAATTAATAATTTGAAATTATAAGTTAGATTATTTTAAATTTATAAGCATTTTAAATACAGTTTCTTTTTCTTTTTTAAGTGTGTGCATTTACTTAAAAGTCTTTTGTATAATTCTTGATAGTCATCTGAAGAAAGAGTATAGAATTATATTTCATGAAAGTAATGGTCATATTTTATTCATTACCATAGATATTAATAAAAAGTTTGTAAGAATTGTTTTATTAATAATTGCATAAAAGAAAATTGCGGGATGACCTGAATAGGAAAAGAGCATGTCATTTACATCTGTTGCAGTAAAAGTGACTTCCTTTATTATAAAGACATAATAAATAGGGAAAGAAATAAATAAAGATTTTTCATACTTTTTACACAACTTCCCTAAGCAATTAAGATTTTTTTTGCAATGTTTAATGATATTTTAAGAGTTTTCGATATAAAGTTTGTAAATATACCATTGCATATTTTGTAAAAGAAACTGCATATTTAATATTTGAATTTAAGGAATTTAAATAACAATATTCAATAAGTATGATTATATATAATATTGCAGTTTATTATTATATTACAAATTAAATAGTTTCCTATATATAATGTATTTCAAAAAGATGCGAACTATTTTAATTTTATCTATTTTTCTTCACTGATGTTGTCTCCTACTTGAAAATGTGCTTCCAATAAGTTTAGAATTTTGTGACTAAGTATTTCAAAAGATTCGGTTGATTTAGAAGCCGAGATCAGATATAAGACCCTTTAGATTGCTATTTCCCCAGGGGCATCATTTCTATTGGCTACTGTTGCAATCACGACTTTTATATGTGCCCCAGTGGGCGTTAGGGAACATGATCATATTTTATATAACAAATTATTTTAGTCTCATGACTATGATTAAAATAGTGTGAAATATAGAACAATTACACAAAGGTAATTTTTGTAATATATTCTTTAGATTTTATTTATAATTCTCTAATCCTACTATTATTGAGCAAAAAGGAATGAATATTACACGTCTGTGTTTCCTGCACATGCACCCTCTGAAATAAATTCTTTCATATCATTTAATGGGAAGCCCGAAGCTATTGTAGGGTATACTAATAATTCTCCTTGAAACCACTTGAAATGACATCTGTAATAACATTTTTATACACAGAGAAATATTGATGTAGGGCAAAGAGTTCATTGGCAAGAGAGGAAAACACTCAAGCTCCAACTTGACATATCTGCATACATCAGGCATGAAATATATTGATGTAGGACAAGGAGTGAACTTGCAAGAGAGGAAAACTCTCAAGCACTAACCTGACATGACTACCTACAGTAGTTAGAAAAAGCAACATACATCTAAAGTTGTTTCACAGCGTTTTAGATAGAGTGAATTCTTGACATCTCATTCTGAAAATCCTACAATAGGTTTCCAGAAATACTTGATTTCTTTCTTCTCTTAAAATATGAATATGGTTCAAAATCTTTGAAAAATCTTTTAAGAAGTGGATATAAATATGTTCTTCACAACTATCTTCAGATATTGAACTATTTTTTACTTCTGATATCGAAATAATCATTTTACGATTAGATGTAGGATATGAGATTAGTAAATCCTAAATACAACTGTCTGACACATTGAACTTATAATATATTGATCTAAGTTTTATAATTGTAAGAGAATTACATGATTAATAGAATTATCTATAACATCCTATAAATAGGATTGAATAGTATATAATAATAAAAAATAAAATAAAATTATCACGTATAGTATTTTTAAAGATTAATTGATAAGTCGTAAAATAATTGGGAATATTGTAATTTATATTAAAAAACCTCTCGTGAATAATTTAGAAAAATGGTGTAAGAAATAGCCATGGGAAAACCACATCAATAGAAATTTTGATTTGAATTTATTGTCTGGTATTTATTGATTTCCGATGAAAAATATTTTCTTCTGAAAATGTATGTATATCTTAACAACTGAGAATATATTTCTGATTCTTGACTTTTGTGTGAAGGAATGTATAGAATAGTATTTTTTATTTATAATGTTTACGAGATCAGCGTGGAAAAAAACCGTTTTAAATTAAATGCATGTTATTTTTTTTAATAAAAGTGATTCCTTAACTTTTCACATTAAATTTCTATTATTTCAAAGTTATTTATGATAAGGCAAACCCTGATTTAAATCAAACACAATTACTAAAATAAACAATTTCTCTTTTTGTTTACTGAAACGAGATTCTATGGATCAACTGCTTAATCAAATATTAACTAATAAATCATTTTTTGCTTGGCATATTTGCATAAATTGAACAATTTTCATCAAAATAAAAATATTAACATTAATGAATGCCAAGAAATCAATAAAAACATTTTAGCAGAATTATCATTCAAAAAACAATGTGTAATGCTTATTTGATTATTTTAATAAGAATATTATTTAGATGTTTTAAACATGTTTTGAGAGCATTTTTTGAATAAAATGTATAAAACTGTAATTTTATTATATTTATGTACAATTATTATAAATTGTAATAAAAAAAATAATTTTAAACTGTCTCATTTTGATAGTGTAAAATTAGTTTTTAAGTTAAGATAATTGTAAACTGTTTCAGTATTTAAAATAATTATTTAAAAGTATAACATGAAAAATATATAACTTTTTTAGTTTTTTTAATTGTCACTACATTAATATTTTTCTAAGGATATAAGAAAAATATATAAAATATTTTCTTGTATTTTATTCCTTAATTACAACTTTTTATGACTAATTTCTTTTTTTTAATCACCTCCTATTTAAATCTCTCAAGTACAGAAATGTTCTTATAGAATCATTAACTTCATGCTTTTTAAAACAATAAAAAAATATGAACGTGAGGATTTTAATTTACATTTTATCTTTTAATACTAATTAGTTTTAAATTTTTTTTTGTCCTAAAGCGCCTTAATAACAACTAATTTATAGCAATTACCAACAGATTATTTATGACGTAATTCATTTTGGGTTTTTAGATCGTTATGTATTTATTAAAATGAAATCTCATCAATTATATATTTGATTTTTTATTTATTAATATCATATTATTGCAAATATGCTATTTTCCTTTTATATCTTAACCATCACATCCGTTTTTCTACACATAAAACAAATATTCAATTCCTTAGAAAGCCATTTTTTCCCCTCTGAAGATAAGCAAATGGTTTTTGTGAGCACATCATACAGTTGACTTATGAAATGCTATGTGAATTGTTCCAGATAAAATTGTTTGTCATGCAATCCTGTATGAATAATATTCGTTCTTCGAATGTGTTTTATCTCTTAGATGATGAATAAGGAAGCTACAAACGAAACAGGAGCGCCGGGAATTCTGAGAATCCCGATTTTCCCCCATTGATCCGTGGTCACGACTGTTAATGAAGCATGCAGAAGTGTCTTTCCGCTAGGAAACTATTTCTCCTGTTCAGTTATTTTCGCGTGGGAGAGAATAGCCATTGTTCTATTTTCCCTTTTGTTTCCCTTAGATATGTGTTATCGTTTCCCCTCATCGGGATAACTCAAGAGACGGGAAAATATTCGGAAACATTCAATTGGAAACATTCATTGTTACTAACATTAAATATTCCCGTTTAAAATGGAATTTTATATTTCGGAAAAAAAAATTTTTTTTTTTACATTTTGTAAAAACGAAAACAGAATATTCTGGAACTTATGATGAATTTAATACAAACAAGATCGTTTGTTTTCTGATGTCATATATTAAAATATATTTTAGTAAATATTCATTGGGAAATAATTGTTTGTTACCAATATTAAATATTCCCCTTTGAGATGGACATTGAAATTTGGGAAAAAAATATTTTTACATTTTGTAAAAATGAAAGCAGAGTACTCTGGAAACTATGGTGAATTTAATACAAATATGATCATTTCTTTTCTAATGTCATATATATTAAAATAATTTAAGTATTTGTGTAACAAAATAGCTAGAATGATCTCATTGTATTTTAGCTGTTGTTAGTTCTAATTTTTTATATTTATTTTAAATAAAGTGTTTCTGTGCCAAAAGAATTTTAATAAATTAAAAGGATAATTAATTTTATTTAATAAATTTAACTCTTTTAATTGCAATTTTTGCTGTTTCTTTCTAAAGACTGAATTATGGTTTTCTTTTGATTGTGTGTGATTTTTTATGATCACTTTTTGTAGGCAAAGGCTAATTTTATCGAGACCTACAGTTAAAATGGATTCTGAACCTCTACGAACATCCACACCCTAAGTAGGAATCAAACACAAGAACATCTGAACTTAAATCCATTGTAACTTACTAATAATGGGCATGTCACAGGAAATTGTTGATTTGATACATTATTCAGGGAACGTTTTCACGTTTACCTGTATATTAATAACAGATAAAAGCACTAAATATCTTAGTTTTTGTGGAGAGCAGGATAACTGTTCAAACATCAACTGCGACACATGAACATTATAAAAAATGATAAGTCAGTTAGTTAATAATCATAACTTCAGTTGGCAGAAATAAGTAGCTGAAAGTTCAATGGAAAAATAAATATATTAGTAGTAACTTTTAACTGTTAGTATTAATTATATGAAATCGCGTTTGTGAATAGCTGTATAATTTCAGAAATCAATTTAAGGCTCTTAAAACAGCACACAATAAAATTTGAATTTTAATAATCTTTTAAAGCCATGTTTATTTCTGTATGATTAAAGTGATCTTTTAGATAAAAATATTATAAAAAAATTGAATATTGAAAAGTATATTTCATTTAAAAATACTATTTAGTTTTTTTATTTTTCACTATCTAATTCGTTTTGATTTATTTTGTCTAAAATGTTTGTAATTAAATTCATTTCGTTTTATAACTCATTTTTGGATAATTATGACAAAAAGTTTTTATAGTATCCAAAATTTCTAGTAGTCATAAACAACAGATACTCTGTATATAATTAATCAGTTAATAATCAATTAGTCTGAAGAATAATCTACTGTTTAATACTTTAAGGTTCTTTTATTTACAACGCTCTTTTGATAGTGTTGAGAATTCAATCTCAGACTTGAATATTCGCATTAACTTACTGTGGCTCTACAAATAAATAGATTAATTTTCATAAACGTATTTACTACTGGCGAATTATTTTATATGCATAAATTTCTTTTGAAAGACATCTGTTTATACACACAATTTATAAGTTACTATGTTTTTTATGTGAATTTTTTTATGTTTGAAATCAATGACATGAGAACTGGAAAGATATTTAAAATTGACTAATGTATATTTTGGGCTATTCATTTTAATATATAAACATGGACACCTAGGATTTTCTATTATTAAATAAATATGAAACATTTTTTGAAACATTAATTAAAATGAGAATTACTCCCATAAAAATGAAAAAGTTAAATTCTCTAATGAATATTCGCATTTTAAATGTATATACAAAGGTCTAATGGATACTTTAGGTTATAGATTTAATAAACAAATATGGACACATGTGATTTTTAGTTATAAAATTAAAATTAATGTAAATATATTTTGAAATATTAATTAAAAAAGAGAGTTGCACCCATTAAAAATGAAAAATATTGATTCTTTGTGCACGCAAAGATAGTCGTACTGATAAAGTTATAATGATTTCAATGATTGCTCTTTCATTGTATAGAAATGATAAATGATTAATAAATGTATGCAAAATGAAACTATTAACAATATTTTCTTTTATTGTCAGTACTGTCATTCATAATGCAATACATTGTTGTTATTGTATTCTGAGTGACATCAAATTATTATTACCATTCCTATTACGAATAATACTTCTTTTTCTCACGTTCTCTTACCTGTGTTTGAAGAAACACATTTAACATTTAATATGTTCTTTATTTATTTGATGTTTATTTCTTTTTTATCATTATGGTTGAAAAATTATCATGATAAAAAAATATTAGGTTGAAGTCTCATAAAAAGAAGGAGAATATTGAAAAGTTGATTTTAGATCTTTTCATTGCTTTCCTTAGTAATTTGACTAGAGTAATTTAAAATAAAATTTACGTATTTAAGTTCAGTTAGTTATGAAATAAAATTTGCGAAATAGTATTTGGAGGATTTATTCGGCCTAACTTGAATTTCTCAAGATAGCAATGGTGAATGCATTTTACTAGTTCTAAAGAAATATTTCTGAGAAAGCCTTTTATGAGATTTTTAAGCTTATGTTTCTTGATTTACATAAATATTAAGTAAGCATTAGAAAACTGATAAATAAGAGATATGACCTTGATTGTAATTTTAAATATATATTTATATGGTTAAAGCTTCATTATAATTATTTAATTCTTGAAGATCAAACTATTTAAAATTATCATTGAGAAATACTTTACTTATAAAAAAATTGTGAGTTGTTTCGAATTAAAAACAATAACGCAATATTTAGCGATTGCTATGAATTCTAAATATGGTTTAAAAAATTGTTGTATATTTCATAAATCCTTTCATTATTATGATTAATTTAACTTTAGATATTGTGTAAAAATCTTTCAAAGATATACAAGTCTTTCGAGTTTTAAAAATTATAATAATAGTAATTTAATTATTAGAAAATTATTTTTTAATGTTTTACTTTATTTTAAGTGTCATTTTCAGATGAATAAAAGTAATATTTTTTTTTTACTTTTTTACACTTCTTTAATTGTGATTTGTAAACGAATTCAAAATTTAAACTTTAAACATCTTCTGTAAGTGATGAAAGTTGTTTCATATTTCTTTGATACTTTATACCATAATACTATAAATCAATGCTATTTTTTTACTTTCTCATTGTTTGTTTCGTTTTGACGTTTGAAATGTTTACTTTTTTATACCTTAAATTTTTCTGTATTATTTCGAATATTTTGAAAATGAAATGAAATTTTTACACTCGCTTATAAATATCAAGTCTGCTGCTCAGATTTTATCAAGCAGACAATTTTAAATAAAATTAAAGAATCAATAATTTCAATTAATATTTGATAAAACACAATGTGTGTGTAATTGTTTTAATTTTTTCTCAATAAAAACTCTTAAATTTTAAATACCTCGAAATAATTACGGCTTTCTTATTTGGTTCTACACATCAAATAAGTCAAAAAGATTATTCTCTCAGAAATTTTACAGTTTGCATCTAATAAGAAAGTGAATTATTTCATGAGTATATAACAGATTTTTACATATGAATTTTGAAGCAAAAATATCAATTAGTTGTGAGAAGATATTATTGATTGATTATATATATATATTTATATACATACATATATATATATATATATATATATATATATATATATATATATATATATATATATATATATATTTATATATATACATATATATACATATAGATATATTTATATATATATATATATAGATATATATATAAAATATGCTTTATTTAAATAAAAACTTTAAAAATTATTATCAATAACAATACTTTACTTTTCAATTAAATACTGAGAAATAGCATAAAAGCTTATTTAATAACTTAAGTATAATAAAATAAATTAATTTTATTCTTTGTTACTATAAAATATTTAATAGAAATTTTTGATTCATTATAACATAAAAATAGAAATCTCCTATATACTCCATGCTTCAAACATTTTATTTTATGAAAATGTTTCAAAATAGTATGAAAATGAAATTATTTTATGATAATTTAAATTAAAATTTGTTTCTTCGTTTGAAACTTTAATTATTTCTATAAATATTTATGGAATGCTATTGTTCCAAATTTAGTTTACTTACTTCAGCTTATTTGTGTATTTTCCTTTTTTAAAAGCAAATTATTATTTTCAAGATATATATTAGGATCTATTTTTAAAAGGAAATTACATAATATTTATGTCGCTCTCTCTCTCTCACACACACAAACACTGTATATATTAGATTTTTAAAAAGACTCATTATTTTTCCTTTAATTATTTTTTTTTCGAATTATGACAGATGTTTTGTTTAAAGAGTATTTTGGAAGAAATTTTTACATAGACCTATAAAAAAAGCATGATTCTAATCATAGATATATGCTACCATTTTGTTCAGCGTAAAATGAAACTACGGAAACATATTTCTATTTTCGGTCTCAAGATACCAAATGCTTTTAAGACTAAAATTGGTAACCTTATGTCATTCAGAATAGAAATATTCTGAAAATGCATTTTCTTGAATAAGAAGCTCGTTTTTCGTGAAGAAAAGCAAAGTCATGTTGGACAACTGAGTGTGATATGCATGCACAATCACTCCATTTAGAATAAGGTCATATGTTGTATATTTCCTTTGTGAGTGGGTGATGTCGCTTACGTATGTAAATTTGCTGATGAAGTTTTGAAAAATGCATAAAAGCATGCTCAACTTGTGCATAATAGAAAAATCAAGTGAAATGACTTTGATAAGCAATGGCATATGATATCATATTGAAAAACATCTGCATATGATGTATTATTTGTGGCAAAGCATATGAATTTATATTGGAATTTTTGCTTTTATCAATACATTTGTGAATGTTATTTAAACTATGAAATATGTTTTGATTCTTAACTAGAAAAATAAGTATCAGGTAAAAAAAGGAATACAAAACACTTATTTTAAAGAATTATCAAATCTTGTAATGAAGTTAGTTTTTAATTATATTTTATAAAAAGAACAATAGATTTAGGAAAAATGTACAATTGACTTTTATGCTGTGTAATAATATTTCATATTGTGATAAAATATATATAATTTAGAATTTCTATTTTTTAAACAAAGAATTTTTATTAATGACATTATTAACTTGTACTTACTAATAAATATTTGCAAAATATCCCACATTTAAGGATGAAAAAATTTAGGGGGAATTCATAAGGAAATACATGACTACAAATATATTATTGTTTAAATTCCTTTAAATTTTAAAGAGTAAAGTTATATAAAAATATATTTTTTTAATATTCCAGCAAAATGTTTCTGTGAAAATTTTCCTTCTGATATTGTTTAACTGTTTACTTTAGCTATATCATAATTTATTTTTTAATTCAACTAAGAGATCACTATTAACCTACATCTAGAAAAACATCTGAATATTTTTCTATCCAGCTATAATTAGCCAAAAGATAAGAGACTTTTTCATATTTATGCAGGTTAATTCCTTGTACCCTCCGGAAAAATATCAAATAATATAAATTGCAAAACTTTTAAGCACAAACAATACTTAGAAAATTTCTCCTTTTTTATCTGTTTGATAACAGGGTATTCATTTTTTTTAAAATTTTTTTATAAGGATATATTATATTCTTAAATATCAGGTGACTGTAGGGATATTTCTGAAAAAACATATTTAATATCTTTTACACTAAGTAATATTTGAAATTCTGTCATATTAATGCTATTTAGTTTTTTTTTAAAAAAATGCATTTTATATATAAAAAACTTTTGTCATCTTATAAATTAAATGAAGTTTGAAATCTTCAAAATTATTTTGCTATTTAACTTTTTGAGAAAAAAGCATTTTACAAAATTTTTTTAAGACATTTATGGATTTGATAAAGTTCAGAAAACATGTATACTTATTCAGACATCAATAAAAAAAGTCTTTCTTTAATTTAATTAAATACTAGCATATTATAAAAAAGAAAGTTTTATGAAGTGATTAGAATTTTAGGATCTATAGACCCTCTAATACTAATAATTTCACAGAAAAGATATAATTTTCTGTAAAGTGAGCAAAAATTAACACAAAAATTTATCGTGATTTTGGGTGGAATTATATTAGGGCTTCATTTCAAAAAATATCTCAACAAATGTTTCTTGTATACGAATATTAATTTGGAAAGAATATACTATAAAAAGAGAATTTTACAACCATATAACTATCTGTATGAGACTTAGAAATGAATTTCTAGAAATACTTATTTTAAAATTTATCTATAATAATTCAACATCAATCATAAAATTCCATTCATGGAAATAAGTGGGATTGTTTTCTTTGCATGATTAAACTTCAGTTTATTGGGAGAACTTACACTTCCTGAACATCTTCATTTTAAAATAATGTAGGACTTTCATATTAAAATTTTTTAATTATTCATACCATTTTTGGTAAGCAATAATTCTTATTCTATAAAATAACAGTATTTCTTATAAGCTCATAAATTTCTCAAAGAAAATTTTCATGCTTCTATGTTCTGCCTATAAGTTGTAATGCAAATATGTCACTTAATATTTTTATTTTATATTTTACCTTATAATAAAAATATTATGGGAAATTAATGAGTAAGAATGATGATAAACCAAATTTTTTTAACACATTTGTTGGAGTTACTTCTCTGGGATATTTTCATTCATTTGATATATTTTCTCGAGCTTTTATTTCTTAAGAGCATTCTGCAACATATTTCATTTATTTTATTCAGTTAACATTAAGAACATTATGCTTAATAATAAGTATGGAACTTTCAGCTAACAACATTATGATTAAGAAAAATATATGATCCACTTATGTGAAAATTGACATTCCTTAAATATACCACATTGATTCTAACAAACATTTTATTTCAAGTTACTTTTTTAATATAACCCTTTCCCATCTTATTACAACTGTTTACAATTTTATCGTTAACGTCATGTCCTCAATCATTGCTTTTAATGTATACTTTGTCATCAATGTTAATGGTGGTTTCGAATTCATTGTAACGTGTTTTCGAAACTTTTTTATTTATTAATTAATAAAGTACTTTCCAAACAATACTACTCCCAGATGCTCAGCCATAGAAATCCATACTTTGTACAGAAAAGTCCCGGAACCAATCCTAGTTAGAGTAAAAAGATTGGAGATGGACTTTCCTTTTCAACTTCACCACATCAAGCTTCTTTTCTATTTCCTACTTTCCGAGTTTTCAACACTGTAATATTTATACACAGTTCTGTATTTATGTGAGCAATTCTTACTGAGATCAAAATATTTGGCTTTCTATTTCATGATATCAAGGACAAATTCTGTTAATCTACCTGTAAAGTTTTTAAGAGGTAGAAGGAGAGACATATATTAGTCGTAAATAAAGATAATTTACTGAGATTTAAACAAGTAGCAATTTTAGTATCTGAATCAAATATTTTTCCTTGCAACATATCACATATATACTACACTATTTAGGCAATTATATTTCAATATTATTTACTGAATAAAATAATTTAGTAACTTCTTTCAGAGAAGGTTAAAACAAATAATATTACCCACAGAACCATCGTAAGCTCTTAAAGGGAATCAAAAGTTCTTTATGAATTACTTTAAAAGTAATATACTGATGTTTGATGATTATATAATAAACATTCCACGTAATCAACCACTCTATCACCCTCTCCAAAACACAATAAAAATTAAATTAAGTTTTAAAAATGTAAAATTAATTATAAAGTTTTTTGTTTCAAATAAATTCAACAATAAAACATTTTCTCGATTTTCAAATTCATTTCTGCTATTGAGAATTTTTACATTTTTATAAATCCAATTAATTAATGCAAATAAGAAATGAACTTGTATTTTAGCTGAAGATCAATGTTATGATGAGATACAAAAGGAATCAAATTACTTTTCCAACTGAGCTTTTAAAATAATCTTCTCAAAATTCCAGGATTTTACTAACACAGCATTTGTGAAATTAATGTTATGGAAAAAGACAGTGAACATGAAATTCCACTATTCTCAAATTTTTCGTTAGAACAAATAGCCTGAAAAGGGTATAATGACATTTAAAAGTTTTAAAAACAAAAGTACAGCCAAATATGAAAGTACTCCATTTTGAAGTTGTTTTCTGAAATTACCTTGAGTCATTGTTTATTGTCGGATTTTTCCCATTTAAAATTTGAACTCTGATGCGAATGGGGAACACTGATGCTATAAATTCTAATTTAGTTTTGTGATTTACAAGATGATTTATGATACACAAATATTATAGTGTTTTCTGACACTCAGTCTGACAAACAAATCCTCACTAAAATTTTCCAAACATTTCTCATGTGCACCATTAAACTTTCTATTATTCACGTGAAAAAAATGTTTGTATATTTAGTTTTTTATTTGATATGCGTGCGTGTAAAATAGCCTAAAGCAACTATATATAATGAATGCCTTATTATCTTTGAATTTATTATTATTTATTTACATTTATATAGATGAACATACGTTTAGTTAATTTATATATCTTTTATATAAATATCTATGATGTCATTTGCAATATATATATATATATATATATATATATATATATATATATATATATATATATATATATATATATATATATATATATATATAAGATAAAACATGAAAAATATTGAAGTTAAAGATACGAAATTCGAAAATTGTTAAAATATACAATGCAAATGATAAGCAGAAAGCACGGGGAGCACGTCTTCACCAGGAGGGATATGTATATATATAACAAGTTAATTCCAGACATTCATTGAAACTTAGCTTGCTTGGTAGCTGTGAAAAAAAGTGATTTCCCTTATTTAAATTCCAGGAACTATGCAGTACCAAAGATAGTCAATTAGTTTTGATTGGAGGATGATGTTGGGACCGCAAACAGGATTTGTGAAAAAAAAACGCATCAAGTTCTTCATGGCAAATATAGTTCCTCAAATTAAATTGGAATCTTCTGGTGAGTTGGTTAGGTGCATTCGAAGAATTTATTGCCTCTTTCCTCTTTTTGATTCAAATTGGTGGTGTGGTCGGAAATATGTGTCGAAAAATTACTTTAGAAGTTTGATCTGGAGGTTATTGGAAGCCAGATGTTAAGGGAGAGCTTGTATATAAACAGCAAGTCCTTGTGGAGCAGAGGAGAGCTTCGACCTACGTATGGTGTTCCTGATACTTCTCTCAAATATGTCCCAGCGACGGAACAGATAGTGAACTATCTAGAGATCTTCTGAATGACGCTGAATCGAGATCACCGAGACTGACACCAGGCCTCGAAATAGAGTACTCCAGTGCTATCCGGAGAAAATCGTTGACCTTACAGGGATATTTTCCGAGACGGTTTCCCGATTGCGGAATTAAGGAGTTTGGTCCCCAGTAGTAGTGAGGAGTTTTTCCCCTACCGAATGTGCAACCAACGTTCCAGAAACTGAGGAATTCATCATTTTTTCGTATAGCCTTCAATTTATGACATTTCTTGAAAACATATACTAAGTCTAGAATATTCGCGAGCCTTATTACCTAACAGCCCTTGTCTACCTATAGTTCCGCCTATTCAGACTGAGTAAGTAAGCTACAATATATATATATATATATATATATATATATATATATATATATATATATATATATATATATTATATATATATATATATATTATATATATATATACTTTCATTCTATAAGTATATTCTAACATATATCTGTTACATAACAATTTACTTAAAACATTATAATACAAAAAAGTTTAAGGAAGTAAACTAAGTTTAGAGAAATACAAACATATTCAACAGAAACTATCAAACAATGATATATTGTAGAAGCGATATATTAGGGGCCTTTTCGATTCCTAATTATTTTTTATGACGCCATGGAAAAAATAGTCACTTTTACGACAACTGCGTGATTTAAAATTATTCAATCGATCAAAAAACATTTTCAATTATGGAGTGATTTAAAATGTACCGTAATTAATTTCAAACTTCCTTCAGAATCACAAATTTATGTCATAAAATAGTTTTTAGTTTGAAAAGTTATTTTTAAATAGATCAAGTCAAATCTCGTATGAGAAATTATTCTAGTAATGCTGAGTTTTGTATAAAAATAAATTTTTTATTGAATAACTCATTTATAGTTGTCATACATTTTCAATAAAATATCTCAAGCTTTTTTGAAAGTGTTCAATAATTGAGCCAATTTATTGGGTAGTGTAAAAATTTTGTTAAAAAAAGTCTTCATTTAAAAAATTATAGCTTATTTGTTTCTTAATAATATCAAAATTGTATAACATTTTATCATATTAAAATTATATTCTTTGTCAAATAAGAGCAAAAACATAGGATTTCTTATGGCGAAATATATTTCATGGTTGGAGAAACAAGTTAAATGCTAAGAAATCGAATGCAAAGTCAGAGTGTTTTGAAGCGTTTGGCAAGTGTATATCAACATAAAAATAACGAATACAATGATTCATTGATTTTGTATTTCTGGATGAATTTATGCATTTATTTATATGATTTTTTTAAAATTTTTCTCTTAAACATATTTAAAAGTTACTTTTGAGCTTTCAATTGCCAATTTAATGATGAAATTAAAATTTACATATTATAAATTGCTTCTTATTAGTTTGTTAACTATAAATTTGTGTGTATGTGTGCCACAAAATATTTCAAAACACAACAGCTCATGTATTTTAAAACAGAACTGTATTAGTCTTAAGAATGTAGATGTTAAAAACGTACATAAAAAATGATTATATAAGATGCTATTTAAAAGATCTAAAAAATAATAAATTTTTGAACTAAATATATAAAACTTATTGAACGTTAATATTATAAAGTACCAAACAAAATTATTGCACTAATTTTTTAGTTAATAGTTGGTTTTTTAAGTACCTTAACTCTGTCATATTACTTTCGAAGTAAACTTTAAGTTTGTAAGTTTTTAAAATCACCATCCTAGTTTCTGAAACTGCCATAGAGGGATTCTACATCTGGTCTTACTGAATAAGGCATAAGCATTTTATATTGATGGGGATTTCTAATAATACAATTAAGGTAAACATTAAAAAACATAACTAACGTTAAAGGCATTAGTTAGGAATCACGTGAGTGAGACAAAGAGTTTAAATTGTTTTTCAAATAATATCTCTGAATGTGTGAAGAGAAAGGAGCAAGTATAGTTAATTTTTTGCAACTTGACTAAAATTCAAAATTACGAGTGGCTTGGAGAATATGCATCCTTTATTCAAAAATGATGAGTGGTCGGAAACAAGACAATGAATTTTATCTTAATCTATAATTAAATGGGAAGTTTAAATTATTGTGACACACTGTATATCATTAGAAAATTTCAAGTTGATCCAAAATGTAAATATTGTGGTAAAAAATTTATTATGAATAACTAACATGTAAATTTCTAATGATATGTAATGACAGAAAAGGGAAAATTAAATTACTTAATGTTAAACAAAGAAATATTTTTATCTCATAAAAACTGAATATTCTGTTTTTACTTTTTCTGTATACCAATTAGCAAATTTTCAGGATTTAATATTAATAAGTGCTTTTAATGAATGTGTGTGTGTATCGAACAAATTTACTCGACAATCTTGAGTTTTACAACGTCATTATTTGTCTACTAATGACGAGACTTGATTACATGAACATGGAAAATGGTAAATATTGAAAGTGTGATATAAAAATGTCATATCACTGCACAAACTTAAAAATTTAGAAATTAATTTCTATGATTTATAAATTCAAATTTAAAGTAAAATAAAATACATATTACTGAAAGAATACTTTTTAAAGCCTTTTTAAGCATTTTTATTCAATGAAACAATATATAAATATATACATGCATATATATATTGTTAAATGTATATATGTACACACACACACATATATATATAAATTTATATATATTTAATAGTATATTTTATAAAATTAATAATTAAATAAATTAATAATTAAATATTTGATGTGTGGAGAATAAGGTATTTAAAATATACAATGAAATTATCAGATGGAAAATAATAATATATTTCATTGTATTTTAAAAGTATTATTCTCCATCTAATGTTTGATTATTAATTTTATAAAATATACTATTAATTATATATAATAATTTCATTTTAGCTGCTTTGCTTTTGCGCATGTATTACTAAGCATAAATGTTTTTTATTTATTCTTATATATATATATATATATATATATATATATATATATATATATATATATATATATATATATATATATATATATATATATATATATATATATAATTTGCTTAAAAAGTCAACAGTCTCTTAAAATTCCTCTTGGAAGGATATTAACAAAAGACCCTTCGAATTGTGTTACTTTTCCTTCGCACGAAATCACTAGTTGAGTTGGTAGATATTTTTAAACATTTTTAACACATAAATGAAGAATCTATAAAATTTAAGAATATTTAATGAAATCAAGATTTTTCAGTGCGTTAGACTTCATCTCCTTCAATTGTAAAATTCCTTACCTTCTGGAGGAAATGAGAACAACAGCTTCCTGACCAAGCCATATTTTTCCAAATTAAATATTTAAATAATATTTCTTTGTATTGTAAATTGTTCCTTTAAGATGGGAAATGCTTGGTGAAAAATAATAATATTAAGTATGTTGTAAAGAGCTTTTAATTCCAGGTGTGATTTTTATATTTAATATTGTATTTTCAATTTATTTGTCTTCCTTATTTCATTTATTATTTTTCGTATTTTGAAATTCACTGAAACGAGTTATTTGATACTCGATATATTCTGAAAGTTTTTCTACTTTTAATTTTAGTAACATTTAGAGTAATTTTGCGAAATTCTCTTGATTTAAATTTTTTATATTATTTTCGATATTTTTGATATATATATATATATATATATATATATATATATATATATATATATATATATATATATATATATATATATATATATATATATATATATATATATATATATATATATATATATATATATATATATATGTATAGAATACCTGTAATTAATTAATTAAATTTTTGTTTTTTTAATGCTTTCTTGGAAATATATTTCTCGTCTTTGTAACCTGATTAAATATGCTAGCATAAGTCTAGGCAATATTACGATAATTATATTCGAATGAATTAAAATTTTCTTTGATCTGATTCTTGATTTTAAAAATTTTCAGTTACTAGTTAATTAATTTGTTTTCTTCTGAATATGCTCATTCACGCAAATAAGGAAATCATGTAATGCAATAGGACAAGAATTTTTTTTTCATAGAAGATCATATTGATAATTTAACGAAAATATTTTTCTCATTACCAATGAAATTAAATATAATTTTACTAAACTTCATTTTATTTTACATATTTTAATATTTTAAATGATTAAACATATTCCTTAAAAGTATAAAAATTGGTGTTGCTTATAATATTTTTGGAAAGGATAGAAACTATCTATAAATAAATTTAATAGAAATAATAAATAGGAATAATTATAGAAATTTATGATTAATAGAATAAAATTAAATTGCAATGAAAAAGTAAATGATAAAATACTTGAGAAAAATAACTTCTCTTTAGCATATTACAATGCACATATTTATAATGTTCATACACATTGAAATTAGTAAAGGCTAAGCATTAATAAATAAAATATACTATTTACAGGAAAGTGAATAAATTTTCTATACATTTACATTTCAATTACTTCAGTAAAAATCTATATCCTGAGGCGGTATGCGCAGAAAAATAAATTTACTCTCGGTATGAAATTAGAAATTGATTTCCATAGTAATATAAAGTTGAAATACACCTTAAAATGATTCAGACATTATAAAATTAAATATAAATAGAAATCATAATTTAACGATCAGTGTTACAATAATGGTTTTATGATCCTATTTAAATTATATTTATAAATAGCTGTATAAGTAATGTAGATTAAACTCCAAATTATGTGAGAAATATTTTACATGATATATGTTATCAATAGAAATTATTACTAATAGTACACATAAAATGATATGATACTTAAAGAATACCAAGATATATTTGGTTTATAGTTATATTCATATTTTTAGGTAGAGCTATTTAATTTGTAATTTAAATAATATATTAGATTTTTAAATTTAAAATCTTTACCATTTGGTGTACCAAAATAAATTAAGAATGATATATTATAAAGAAGCAATATGCTTATATATTCATATTTCTCTTAAGCAAAGGACTTGTAGTTATCATTTAAAATATTTTGCCAGATTAATTTTAATAACATTTGAGACATCATTGTGGATATTTATAAAATAATCTGTGTAATTTTGAGTAATATTTAAAGGAAAAGATATAGTATATCGTTTTCTTCTTCATCAGATGATAGAAAAGTGTTTTAATAAATTCGTTCATAATATTGAATAGAAAGAATGCATTCTAAGTGTAAAACAAATCAAAGAGTTAATTTTCTCATGTAGTGTAACTCATGTAGAAGTAAATTTAATTAAGTGATTCAAAATTATCTTGTTTATAATTCCAGTAAGTATAACAGTTTCCCATAAACTCAATAGAAGGCAAGACTTAACCTTTGCCCATAAATATCCGTAACATTTAAAAAAAAGGCAATAACATATAATAAATTAAATTTATCATTTTACCAAAATTCGGAGTTGCGAAATATTTTTTAAATAGATTCCTTCATGTAGCAATTTTATTTTTCATAATTCTGAATACAAAAATAACATTTCATATAAAGTTTTAATGTTTTGAAATATGAATGCTGATACTGCCAATAAAATTCTTAATAAAAAAATTTAAATTTAACTTTAAATTTGCTAAAATACCTTTTTCAAAGTTTTCTTTCACTAACCCTTCGATAATTATCAAACTGTCTTAATCTATATCTATACATATTTTTACTTTTAATAAATATCTTTTCAAATATAAGAACTAGTTTTAAATTTCTTTATGTTTCATGTAACAATTCTTCTTGTCATTTATTATAAAATTGAATTATTAGATAGGCATAAAATAGTGATAACATATATCAACAGTTATTTATTACTAATAACAATAAACCTTTTATTTATAAATTAAGCACATTACAACATATATACATTTTTAAAATTATGTCTCTTCTATAGTTTATTGCATATCTTTTAATTCTCAGGATAAAATTAGATTCTATGCTAAATTTCATTTTAAGTATTTTCAATTAGAGTACTTAGCAATGTAACTAATTTATAAAAAATCAACACAATAATCCATTTTTAACAAATTTAATAGAAATTTAATTCTTCTCTTTTGAAATATATTCATGAAAATATTTGTGGAACTTAAGAAAAATAGAAAAATGCATCTTTTCCCTTAAATTCCTACTCTATTTTCTATTTTAAGAAACTGTTCTGTCAGACAATAATCCCTTTTCCAAAAAAATGTCAGTTATGAAAACTTTACTCAGAATAATTAAATGTCTACAGTGGCAGTTCTCAATTTTTTTTAACTGCTATTTTTGTCATTTTCAAGGGCTGCTTCTGCATTTCATGTAGGAAACAAAGCATTTCCTTTTTATTAACACATAGTTAAATTAAAAAAAAGCAAGCATTTTTTTTCATCTTATGGAGCGTTGGAAATCTAATGAGATTATGGTTATGAGTTTCATACATGCGCCAGCTGAAGTCCATATAATGGGGTGTTGGAAATCTTGAGAGATTATGGTAACCAGTTTCATTCTTGTAAGCTTAAATCTATCAATTAAGCATATATCATTTTTAGTAACATTTAAATAAATTAAAAAACAAGCCATTTCTTTCTTCTAATTGGGTGCTGGAAATTTAATGAGATTATGATAATGAATTTCATACTTGCTTTAGTTGAAGTCCATCAACCAAGCATTTCCTTTTTAGTAACCTATAAATAAATTTTAAAAAAATAACCCATTTTTCTTTCTAATAGGGTGTAGGAGATCTAGTGAGATTAAGTGAGACTATGGTAACAAGTTTCATTCTTGTTCAGCTTAAGTCTATCAACCAAGCATTTCCTTTTTAGTAACATATAAATATATTTAGGAAACTTCCCATTTCTTTCTTCTAATGGGATGTAAAAATTTAGTAAGATTACAGTAACGAGTTTCGTACTTGCGACAGCTGAAAACATTTCCTTTTTGGTAACATATAAACAAACTATAAAAAGCAAGCATTTTCTTAAATTCTAATGGAGTGTTGGAAATCTAGTTGGGTTATGGTAACAAGTTTCTTGCGCCATAAAACCCAGCCAACCGACAAGTTTCCTGCTTGTTCATCTTAAGTCTATCAACCTAGCATTTACTTTTAATTAACATATAAACAAATTTAGGAAACTTGATATTTATTTAATTCTAATGAAGTGTTTGAAATTGAGTGAGTTATGGTAACGAGTTTCATTCTTGTCTTGGCTGAAGACCATTCTGCCAATAAAGCTTTGGTATGTTAAAAATTTCATGGAAATAAGCACCCTCTGCTGGTATAAAAATTAAACTGCTTATTCAAATATCAACTTCGTCACTTGCCAGTTATTCAAAACTAGTCTCAATGGCCTCTCGAGTAAAAAATGTCTTTCTCGAGTGTCAGAGATAATATGTGCAACATCACACTCAATCCAAGAACGTTGACATGACGTTTTCAGAGACATCTGGATACTAACGGACAGTCGTGCCTCTGTACAGCACCTGTCTCACTGGACGGCCATTGGGGATAAGACAAGTTTGAATATTTCAGACCTTGCGACACGACTTTCTACTAAAAACTCTAAATAAATATTTATATACAGATTTCTTCTCATGTTGGATTGAATGGTAATGAAATATCTTGTCCAAGTCTGACACTGCTGACGTTTTTTGAGTGGCCACTTCAGGTCCTTTTCATTTCAACAGGGCCAGAAAGTCTTTCTGGAGTGTCACTGGTTCAAGGCTGATCAGGCCTTCCCCAGACATATCCTTGACTGTCTAAATTTTACTGCGAACGAGGTTTTGGAGAATCCTATTTTATTTTCAGACTTTTTAATGATTTTTGGTTTTATGGAGATAGTTTAGCTTAGCTACAACATCTGGGATTAGAAGCAACAACAACATATTGATATGTTAAAGTCCATATGTATTATGCATACGAGCAAATATTTTTTGTGTGGTTCACTTACATCATGTTGTGTGGAAATTTGAAAAAAAAAATCCAGCTAATTCCAGTATTGTTAATGTCCCATGGCCATAAAATTTAGAAATATATTTTTTGTTTATGTTAAATTTTTTATCGTCTAATCTTATATTTTTATTGTATATATTTTATACAAGTATTTTTGCTCTATTGAATGAGGACGAATTAATTAGCCGTTTTTAATGCTGCCTGAAATGCACGTTGAATTCATATGTGAGGAATTTTTTTAATCTATATAATCATTAATTTTGTGGTAATTTAGTAATCGAATAATTAATAATTCTAAACGTTATCCATTTATTTCAGATAAGATAGCAACTAAATGGCCAAAGTATTCCGGAAACAGCTTATAATTCGTCTTTAAGATCCGGTATAGATTTATTTTATTTTATTTTATTTATAGTTTTGTGTGTTTTAGCTTCCATTTCAAATGTAAGTTTCGAAAATTGGAGTGACAAACAAAATGGAAAACAACTTTCACTTCACAAGTGCAAGATTAAAACATTTCGTGATGGGCAGTCCATAATTAATATTATATAATTTTAATAGGGTAATAAATTAACATGCAATGTATATTCTATTTTAAACAAATAAAAGTTTTTAGTAAGCGAAAACGTTTGAACTATATAGTGGTTTTAAATCAATTCAAAAAGTGTCATAGAACATTACTGTTAAAATAAGTTAAATACAGTGTCAAGAAGGATTGGTTGTAATAACTTAAAGTGGTTACATAAAATGAGAATAATAATAATATATTAATATGCTGGAATGCTTGTATGCGATTATTACATTGTTTTTGATCATTCATTTCATATTATTTTTTAAATATTTTGTATTAGACTACATATGGTAACATAAATAGATAAGTTTAAATATCCGTCATTTATCTGAAAGCGTGCCTAAAATGCGTTAGCAGTTTCTCATTCCTAAATTGTGAATTTGAAAAATATCATTTTATTTTAAAAAATATAAATTAAAAACTTATTTATTAAGTATCTAAGTCATATATATCTTAAGTCCTTCATCTAAATATTTGTAATAGGATGCTATTATTCAAATAAATTTAGTTCCAAGTGTATCTGATGAAAGAAGAATAACAAAATTTCAATTCTTTTGTAAATCTTCAAGAATGGAACTGTATTTAGCACGACCCCTTATTCTTCTATAAACTGTAGATATATTAGAGCTATAAGTGGCACAATGTATTGTAATTTGGTGCCTGTTGAGAAAAAACCCCGAATTTCTTAGATTCAGTTCAGATTGCTAAAAACCACAAATAATTTTGTTAAGTTTCACCATCAACAAATTTGCACAGAAGAGTTCACTGTGGAATGAGGATTACGTAATGGCCAAAATAATGCGCATTTGATACGAAATGAACGATGCATTAGACATCCATGAATACAGATTGGAATACCACTTAATTAACGTAAATTCATTTACTGAGACATCAAAAAATTATTGATAAAGCGATTCAAGAAGATTGTTGGTCTTCTCGGTAATATAAATTTTTATGTATTCTAATATTTATAAAGAAAACAAATTTAATGACTCAATATTCCTACATAAGTAAGTTACCTGAATGTATTTTCATCTTGAATTGATATAATCTTATGAAGAAATTATATTAAGTTATCACAATCAATACAACTGGTTGTCTTTTAGCAAATACAGTCTCTTTCATATTGCAAAATGATATTAATAATTTCCTACTTAACTGCTGACTGTAGAAAATTCATTTTCAAGCATAAATAAATTATTAAATTTGACTAGAGATTTCTGAATTACACACTGTGAACATCTATTATTTGTTTTATCCAAATACTTAACTACCCATTGCCTTTGAAATTTCTTGGGACGTTAATTCTGGCACTAGTTCATATACTAGTTCATAAAATTTGTTTTTCTGCATTGGAAATTCTTACATTATCCATATTGCTGTTATAGTAGAAATTCTATATTATATTAAATTTCTATACAAAAGAGCTAATCATCCATTTTTTCACTGCTTATTTTTTTAAATTTCTTTTATATGTTATATGCAATCTGCCTTTACTATTATAAATTTACATTTAATTTTACAACATTATAGTATAAGTAGGAACTTCAAAACTATACATTTTTTATTATCTTTAACTTTCAAGAAACATCCAACTTTGATCAGGATCCATTTCTCGTCTAAATTTTATTTTTAAAAAAAAAAAAAAAAAAAAAAAAATTATAACTTTCAAACACTATCTTTCATCACTTTATAGAATTTTTTCCAATATTTCATGGCAAAAATTGTATACTTTTTACTATTGAAGTTTCTTTTATGATTTATAGATCTTATTTATATCCATAAATCAAAATGGAAACTGAAGTTCCTTATAATCATAAATTCCTGAAGTCCATTGCACTATGCAGGATGTTTAAAATAATGCATAATTTATAAATTTATGTTAACATATTTTTTTAAATATAAGTTTATGTATGATTATATTTATTGATTTTCATTGGTTTATTTGAATAAATATTGAAATTTAAATCCTGGGGGCGTCATCTCATGAGACTAACAAATATTTATTTTTAAGACAAAATGTGCTTAGAAGTTATATTGTTCTATAATGCAATCTCCTTACAGAAAAATCAATAATTTTTCATCAACTTATTTTGTAACAAGATATCTTCAAGATGAAGATAAATATAGATTTTATTTTTTTTTAAAAACAATGTCTGTTATATAAATATAAATCTAATTATATTTTTCACGAATAATCTTTTGACTATTTTAGACTGGATTGTTTGTTGGTATCTCAAAGCTTAATTTTTGCATACAAGGACTTATTTAATTGGGCAAATTTGTCATAATTTTAAAAGATACAACTTAATGAGAATTTTGAGCTACTACAAACGTACATTTCTAATATCGGAATCAAACTCATTTGCAGTTCAACTAAAATAAATATCAAAAATCCTCATTAACTAATTCGAAAAGACTTGGGAAAAAATGATACTTTTTTATCATGTAATAAAAAGATAATTAAGATTACGAAATATTAGCATTAATTTCTTTAACATAAATTTATTTAATCTGAAATTATTAATAATTGCTTATCACAATTTTTTATATAGTGACATAAAGAAAAAATTGCGAACATTCATCACTGTATATTAGGAAACTTCACAAATTTTATATCACACGAAGAGCTTTGATCTAAAATTATGAATAAATAACCTATATTTAATTTTAGATTACAGTTTAAAAATTAAATGATAATAAATGTCTGAATAATTGTTTAATTACTGTTCGTAAATAGTTTTGAATTTATTATAAAATATTTGGCTTTATCCCAATTGCTGTATTGCTGCGGGTAACTATAATGTGGGTTAGCAAAGAAATTAAATGCAGTCAATTGACTGCATTTACTGAAGATTATAGTGTATGTAATGTAAAAATAAAATTGATAATCAAGTTTAAGCTGAAATATTATTAATAAAAATTAAACTTTTTGATCATTCCGAATGGGAAAAAATAAATGATTCACAAGGCTAGAAATAGAAAATAAATAATTTTTAACGTAAAACTTTATACAAAAATCCAAACAAAATGAGAATTATTGAAATAAAAGAAAGCAATAATTATTTTAATTTTGATTTAGAAAGTGTTATGCATTTACTACAACAGATAAATGTAAAAATCCTTTACTTGAATTCACACAATCTATTACAAAAATCAAAATTTTATAAAAATATCATTACGGGAAATATTTTGCATTTAATACCATGAGACCGACTTTATTATTATATTTTTATGATTAAAAATATACCTAATTTATTCAACTAAATGTGTTTTTAATTATCTTTTGTCAATGTTTTGACAATCGGTAATCTTTCTCTGCTAATTTATTTAATGCATTTTAATATATTCTTTAAAATTAAAATTTTTTATTTAAGGAATTTTGATCGCTTTGCTCTTTGTTCCATAAATTATGTTCAAATCTGATAATAAATCCAAATGCTCATTATTTCTGGAGGATACATTTTTTGGAATCATATGAAAGCAATTTAAATCTTTTTACATTTAATTAGAAAATTAGAATAAATCAATTCCAATGAAACAGAAAGGCGTAAATTGTCTTTTGTCTAAGTTTACTTAATGAACAATACATTTTAAATTGTTCCTTGGAATTTCAAATTGAAAATATTACTAACACAATGCACTTCAAAAGATTTTGAATTAATTCTTACTATACAACAATAAAACTAATTTTGTTTGCTGACGAGAAATACATATGTTATCACTCATTGTTTTAGTAATTAACATTATCTTAAACTTTTCCAAGGGATATATATTTATGAATATGCAAAGAAAAATTACATTTTCCTATTTGGCAGTATTGCAATTCAATGTCTTCTGAGATAATTAAATATTTCTATTTTAAAATGCTTTGACTGTTTTATATTTATTACTATTGTTTATTAACTAGAATTCGTTTCTTAATTAAGTAAATGGGATGTTTCAACACTTAATGAAAGTAAAAATTCCAAAGTATTTATAGAAAATATTAATGAAACATAACCAGCACGAAATTTATGATTTTATGAAAATAAAATATATTTCCTTTTTTATCATAAATATCTATTTATTTATAATGAAAAAAAGGATAATCTATAATTTGTTACATGCAGTGTAATTCTAACTTGCTTTTCGAAATAAGAATGGTGATCCCCCGCATCCAGATAAATAATAATTACACAAGAACGTTAGGTCGCTTTCTATTCTAAAAGGCAGAAATGAAGAATATTAGTATCCTGTTTGACATAAAAGAATATTTTGAAAGCAAAAAAACGATGTCACAAGATGCACAGTCATATTTATTTTTTACTGTAAACTTCATAGCATGTGCTCAAAATGCTGACAACCTGAGTCATAGTACAGTTGATACCAGTGAAGGTATTATTGTTTGAGATGGCAAACCAATCAAGTTTTTTGGCAATCTTTGACCAATACTGGAAAATATACGATGACTTTGAAACTGTTGATCGTACAAACTTTGTGTTTCGTGTCTATTCCCTACTCCACATATTAGATGTAACCCGACAATTCATCGTATGTGTTTTCCACGATAGCATTCATGAAAAATTAAGGTTTATGCCATTAAAATAATATTTGGAGCGATCACATCCTGTCGTTTCTAAAAGACTACGTTTGCTCTTATTGACTTCACCTGTAACCAACTAAGAGTAAAATGCTACTTTTCAGGGACATTTGCGTATGGTAAATATTTGACTGGTTGCTGGTACAAAATGACACCCCATGAGATGTCATGACTTGAAATTTTTGATCAAGTAAGATTCGTTTATAAGCCAAGACAACACAGCAAGATGTTGAGAAGCTCAAAATACATTAAAAATCCAGGAGAGTGTCGGCCAATGAAGTAATTCACTCTAAAGATTGATAAAGAGCCCTTGGATAATGCGTGCCACGTGTGGTTGCTCATTATTCTGTAGAAATGTGGCTGTGGGCATGCCTGAAGATAAAGAAGGACAACTGGCTCAAAAACTTCAGAGATGTAGCACTGGCTGTATGGTAGTCCGACATCTGCTAGTTAAAGTACCGGCAATGCTTAGTAGATGACTGCTAGAGTGAAATCCAAAAACACCTCATACCAGGTGAAGGACTAGTGTGGCGGTGTATGAATCAGCTGTTCAACATCCTCTCTCCACGGTGTCTCCAGACTCGAATGTGACCATTGTGGTGTTACAGATAGAAGCATGACTCATCAGTAAATACGATTTAATTCTCTTTTCCCTTCACATCCTCCTTTCGACGCACGACTCCTTTCATCACACCACTCCTTTCATCGCATTGGCGGCTGAGACGGCTGTGATTTTACGTCAAGGGTAGGCGAAGCAATGGACGTCTTGCAGACAGACCACTCTGCTTTAAGCGGAGTCGAATGGTACTGGAAGAAGTTGGATGATTTCTTTATACACTGAGTGTGCTGTGCTATGATTTCTGATGTGGCTGAGCGATCCGTCACTACCATGGACACAATTTGCCTGTCATCACGTGAAGAAGTGATCTGAGGTGGATGTGATCGAACACGTCGGTCCGTCATACCCTCCTGCATACAACGATTATGTATCCGCATTACAGTTATTTAGTTTCGTCCAACATTATTTTTGATTTCCTTGAATGATAATCCACTATCCCGGTAGGTCTTCTGTCAAAATCAGATACTTTATCGAAAATTGGCAACGAAAATTTTCTACGAGGCTTAGTTAATCAATTTTTGGAAAAATAAAACCATAATTGTTGAACATAAAATCATCGACATATGCAAGCCTTAAATTGCACTTTAAAGTGGAGCCACATGCGCGCGTGATGTGATACTGTTTTGGAACTCTAATCATTTGCACATCTCACTTGCAAAAAATACATGTTGTAAATCTCATGCTATTTTCATGCTTCTTTCAGGGTGTTGTATTTACGGTGGTCAGCAGCATAAATGCAAAGGATATATATATATATATATATATATATATATATATATATATATATATATATATATATATATATATATCTTTGCATTTTTTGTATTTATGCTGTTGGTTATTAGAAAATGTGATTATATAAGTGTGTCTGAATACATATATATATATATATATATATATATATATATATTCAGACACACTTATATAATCACACATTTTTAATGCTTTGAAAGTTATTTTTCGGAGAATTTTTTAAATTTTATAGAGCATATTACAATTTTATAGAAATTTCGATTCATTTTTTAATTTTTTACAATTATTTAAATTATTTTCTTTATAATATTATATACTTAAGGAACTATTTTATTTTTTACTATTGTTACTTATAATGAATGATTCAATTGCGTATAATATTTAAATCCACCGAAGATGTAAAAAGATCTGTTAACATTTACGATAAAACATCAAATAGCAAAAGTCATTTTATGTTAAAAATTAAAATTATTTCTACTATTATGTAACGAAACACTTTATACTTTCTGTAATAATTTATTTAATACATGGATTTTTTTCCTAAATGATTGTTCCATGAATCAATATTGATTAAACGTCTTAAGATTTATATTCAATATTAATTGTAACTCGTTTTTGCGGAATACTTATTCGTATCTTTTGAAGAAACATTGTGATTTGGTAAAATAGAGGTGTTTACTATTTACTTAGCATTTTATGAACGATGTTATGGGGCAGAAAATAAACTCTTATGTATAGATCAGTGAAAGGTAATAAAGTAAGGTGTTTGCCACCTTAAAACTGTTTAATTTCGAATCTTGTATTTCTTTTTATTTCTAATATCTGATTCGGAACAGTTACACCAAACAACAAGAATAAAAAACACAGAATGATACAAAAAAGTGTAACCGGAGAAGTAGGTTATCATAGAAGGAGCAATTTTGATTATATAAAATTGAATTCCCCGGCAAATTATTAATTTTCAACTCGTTATTTCTTTTATGTACATTCCAATGTATTTCCTGTAGACGATGAATTGAGAGAAGCGTGGATAAATACGTTGCAATAGCGGAAAATGATCTTCTTTAAAAAATAAAGTATTATGATTTTTTTCAAAATTATATTGTGTTAATGTAAAGCGAAATTGGAATCCGATGATGTAAATATATTTCTCGATTCTGTAGGGTTTTCTTTTTACCCAAAGATAATATATTTATAAAGAGGATTTATATATTAATTTTTATTAGATAATTTCTAAACTTTACCAATTTTACTAATTGAATAACGTTAAAAGAGTATGTCTTTTTTACTAACCTATTAAGTAGAACTAAGCATTTATATAAATTCAAATCTGGTAGGAATTTCTCAACTACACTAAATTGTTGTAAATGGTTAATATATGCTTTTAAAATATGATATTTTATTGCTAATATGTGTTTTGTCGTATTTTAAATCGTGTCTTGTTCTATGAACCCTTTCTCAGTTTTAATGAAAATGTTGAATAAAAAATCTTATCTACAATTTAAATTTTTATTTCTAACATTAGTACAATTTTCGCATAATGAACAATAATTTTTAATAAATATTTTTACAATATCTTAAATAATTTTCTTTCCCACATTTTTGTTCGTCTTATTGAAGCGATTGGAAATCTAATAAAAACAAATTACCAGCAAATTCAAATTATACAATTTGCCTCATTTTACAAAAACTGTTTTTTATATGTTTTGGTTTAGTTTTCTTCTTAAAAAAATTCTTCAATATTGAGTAAAAAATCACAAAAGATCTTGTAAGAATCAGGGAATTTAAAATATAATTGATTTGCTTCTATATTATTTAAATAAGAAAAAAAGGTTCGTATATCATAAATAAATATTTTACAATACCAAAGAAATTATCTTGAAAAATTCAGCAAAACATCAAGTAAAATAGAATAAAATTTAAGATGGTATTCTCCGTTTAACATTATTTCAACATCACCAGCCAAACATCTCAAACTTCTGCGAATTGATACTCAGAATAAATGAGAAAAAGACGATTTATAAATTCATTTAACAACACTTTTGAAGTAATTCTAATTTTAAAATAATTTTTTATAGTTTTTTAAGTTTAAAATTAAGTATTGTCATGATGAATTTATTTAATATGTTAATATGTTAACGCATATTTTTTTGTACTTGACTTTTTGATGTTTTACGCAATAATATTTCGCCATTTTATATTATAACTGTGTTTGAAATTATATCTCTATTCGATGTATTTTTCAATCTTGGAAAACTGAAAAATAGACCAAGTTTTACAGCTTGCTTTTTAATACACTTTATTATTATGTTTATAGTATTAAATTAAGCAGAAAATAAAAAAAATTATATGCTTTATAAAAATTATTAAAAATAATCTCACTTTCCACATAATTTTCTAACTTGTATGTAACTATATTGTCTATTTGAGAATTTAATTAATAATTTACTCATTTAATTTACTTATAAGTAAACTGTTAAACAAACAAGCGTTTTGAAAAGATGTGAAAAAGTACTTTTATGCCAAAATTATTTTTTATTCATTCATTTAAGCACTTGTATTGAAAAAAAATACTTTTTGCTCTCGTCACAATTCTTGTTTTTAATGAGTGGTATTTTCATGTAAATAAATGCCTAATATAAGTTTTGCTTACTTAAATATTACTGAATAATTTATATGAAATAAAATATAAGAAATTACGTGAGTTTTGTAAATAATATTACAATATATTTCATTAAAATATCGATTAAACTTTTAAGGTTTCGACAGTAAATTATAAAAATTAGTGTGAACATGTTGATGAAATTTCTACATTATTTACATGTTTGTATGATACAATGTTAGTATTTGTTACATTTTTGATTGTTAGTGAACTCATGAATCTAATGTTAATATGTGGTTATGTTTTCAGCAATAATATAAAACTGTCGATCTTTCATATGCAATTAAAAATAACTGTTTGTTTTAATATATGGTATCATCAAATGCAATTATATTACAATTTATGGATTAATTTTGCAAATATTATGTTAATAAGTCAGAGATCTCAGAAAAATTGCAAATTAAAGTTTCCATCCTATAAGAAATTTTACAGTGATATCATCGAAACAATATTTCAATAAATATAATTACATAAACATGTAACTGTATTTATTGAAATGTTGTTTTGATGATATCAGACAATATTCAATATTCAGTTAAAGATTTATAAATAAAGATGTATCTGAGTTAAATGTAATGATTATGTAATCAATAAATACAATTAAATAATCATTACATTTTATCTCAGAAATATCTTTATTTATAAAAATATTTCTGTGATAAAAATTTTAACTGAAAATAAAATTTTTTCATAATAAAATTTGGTCAAGCAACATTCGACACCATAAATTATTTGGTGAAATGTATTGTCCAACATCTGAGTAATTACCCTCCAAGAAGAGAAGTTTTTGGATATTGTGGACATTGTTATAAAAATTTAAGCCAGTGAATTCAAAAAATTAACTAGCACTAACCCTTACAGATACGCATGGAGAATATAATAAACATTTCTGCTATTCACAAGTAATAAGGTTACTTTTTTTCAAATGGCAGATTGTAGACAGTTACAACTGCAATAGATTCTATTAATTTATTGTTCCCTGATACCAAGGAATCGGCTAGACGCAGCGACCTCTTAGCCGTCGAGGCGTTGCTCCGGGTGCACCACAGGGGTTGGGCCACCATCGCACCCTCACACATGCCATAGGGACACGTTTATAGGGTAGGCATCATTCATACTTCATTCACACACATATGGAAGGACAAAGACAGGATAGAGAGAGAGAGAAAGTACATCCATGCCTGAACCGGAATTCGAACCCAGGACCTCCCTATCCGTAGTCAGGCACGCTGACCACTAGACAAGTTGGCCGGCGTAACATGGTTATTATGTTTGATAAAAAAAACTGCTGAAATGTTAAAAAGGTTTATTGTGTGTAACAAAAATTTTTCTAAGGTAATCCTCTCTCTCTCCCACCCAACACACCCACACCCAGCCACCCACTTTCACACACACACACACTCATTATTATATATATATATATATATATATATATATATATATATATATATATATATATATATATATATATATATATATATATATATATGTATATATATATATATATATATATATATATATATATATATATATATATATATATATATATATATATATATATATATATATATATATATATATATATATATATATATATATATATATATATATATATATATATATATATATATATATATATATATATATATATATATATATATATATATATATATATATATATATATATATATATATATATATATATATATATATATATATATATATATATATATATATATATATATATAAAGGAAGAAAACACATCCGTGAATTTATTTTTCAGACAAAATCACAATTCAGTTAAATGTTGTCTTTTTAAGCAATCGTAAGGAGGAAAAATGTAGATATAGAGTAGAGAGGAAGATAAAGTGTCAAACCCACGCTTCAATGCTTCGCGAAACATCAGGGACAGCTGTGACAGACGTGTTCGAAATTTAAGGACTCCTCCGCAACTTTAATAGAGGAGGGAGTTGGGAAACACGAAACCGCACTTCTTACATCCTCTTGGAGGAGAAATGATGGGCAAGAAAGACGGTGTTTATGAACCTCTGGAAAATAAAATAGCTCTGTTAAAATAAGTTCAGATCTTCATCTGGCTGTCACAGCGGTTCATTAAAACACTGCGAGCTTGGTAAGTGGACCACCCACTCATAATGGAATGAAATCCACAAAATAAGGGAGTAATCTGCAATTGAATTGCAGATTACTCCCTTATTTTGTGGTATTTGTAAAATTCCCTCACTTTACCTCAAATTTCCATTTATTTAATTTTTTCTGAGAGGTATTTGGCGCTTTTTCAAAAGTTTAAAATATCTCTTAAGTCTACAAATATCTGTAAAGTACAGAAATTGGCTTGTAACTATATATAATAAATTTTACTGACCAATTTGATTGAAAGGATTCATATTTTTCTAATTTATTTGCGTTTTAAAGATTTTTAAGAATAAACTATCTTCAATGAATGTGATTAAAAATTTGGAAATCTGTATTAATTGGATTTTTAAATGAATGCTATAATCATTCTTAGTAAGAAACGTAAACATCCATCTTCTAAAATTGTAATTAAAAGTCTGTCCAAAGAAAACTTTTAATTTTCGTGTTGCGGTTGCTATAAAAGCGGTTTTACATACAAATGACACGATATATACAATTTGAGTAGAATTTGTGATTGCTTATAGATACTGAAATTTATATCAAATCTCTAAAAGATTTACTTTTCTACAAAAATATGCATTTTGTTATTTGCATCTTGTCGATGAGAGTTTTGAATTTCACCTCAATAATTCATAAATTTGGTTCTTTTACATGATTTTTAAGGGCTTAGAATCTGCTCTAAAACAAATTATTATCAAACTGTCTTTTCAATGAAAATCATTAATCCTATTATGAAAAAGGACTGAAAATTAAAAATTATATAACATAAGTATATAATAGATTAGTCAGAAAAAAATGTTTTTTTTAGTGGCTTTTATCTCTTTGATGAGTATGTTTATTTTTGCTTTTTTTAACTTATATTTTATCTCCAATACATTAGAAATTCTTTTAAAGAACATAACAAACAAGACATAATTATTAGTAAATCATTTCTGTAATTATTATAATTCAGTAAGTAATTTTTTATAATTCAGATTTAGTTTAGGAAAATTAAGTTGTGTTAAAACATTAGCACATTCTCTGCAAATTATCTTGTGTATTTTTTTAATAGTGAACTGAATTCACATTTTGAAAAGAAGAAAACCAAGGAAATCCTAATTACATTTTCTTAAAGGTGTGTGTATGAAAAGCAAAAACACAATACTCCTTTCTTGTTGTTCAAAAGAGACTGGATTGTAACCTTGAACATTCAGTTCCTCAAATTGTGTTTCTTCTACTAGAAAATAGTGATTCAAATTGCCTTCGATTATCTATATTCATCTAATATATTACTTGAACTCCCCAGCTGGCCACCAACATTGTAACACCAATAAAGATAAGAAATATCACAAGAAATTTATTTGAGGATAACATGTTGATCAAATATGAAATTATTAAGTTTATAGACTTCGGTGAAGTGTGATTTCTGCAAAAATCAGTAACCGTCGTTGCTGGAGATCACCGCTGCCACACACCTCGGCATTAATTCAAAGAGACTTTGGATGTGTTCTTAGGGTACAGCAAACCAAGAAGCTTCTACACGTTGCCAAAGTTGATCTGGTGTGACAGCTGGGGATTAGATTTGAGTCAATCATTGAGCAACCATGAATCACATATTTTCTATCGTTGAAAGATCCGGTGAGAGAGAGCAATGTGGCCAAGGAAGCATTTCAATCTGGCTATTAACGAAGAACATTTAGAAAATACGTGCCACGTGTGGCCACGTATTATCCCTGTTGAAATATGACTGTGGGCTGGCCCTCATTGTAAGGAAGGACAACTGGCTCCAACACCTTGGAGATGTAGCGCTGGCTATTTAAATTATCGGCAATGCATACTAAAGGAATGAGATAGTGAAATTCAATACCGCCCCATATCATAATACCCGGAGCAGGACCAGTGTGACTGTGAGTAAGGCAGCTGTTCAGCATCCTCTCGCCACGGTGTCTCCAGATTCAAATGCGACGACGTGGTTTGGCAGACAGAAGCGTGACTCACCAGTAAAGACAGTTTCATTCTACATCCTTCTTTTATCGCACCATTGGCGGCGGAGACGTCTATGGCTCTGCGTCAATGGTAGGCGTAACAATGAACATTTTACAGACAAACTACCTTACTGTAAACGGCGTCGAATGGTACGAGAGGACACTAAATGTTGCGTTACAGACTGAATGTTCTGAGCTACTGTTCATGATGTGACTGCGCGATACGCCACTCCCATCCGCGGTATTTCTCTGTCACCACGCGGATTGGTGCACTGAGATGGATGCGAGCGAACACTCATGGGTCCGTCGTACAATTATTGGCATACTTCCTTCAGGGTGATGCATTTACAGTGGCCTGCAGTGATTTTTGTCGAGCTACTTGTAGAGGATGAGGGGAATAGATAGACATAACTATATGACATGGGTTGTATCTAAAATGTAATCCCAATGAATTAAAAAAGTGTAATTTATTTAAGCGTTTTTATCTTCATTGAACATTTTATATTATTATAAATTTCCCAAGTAATGTAGCTAATTTGGAATACATAAATAATTCGTTAATAAATTATCTAATTTGACATCAAAATTTGAAGTACGTTATAAGTAATCCTATTCTTAAGAAGGAAAAAAAATACATTTTAAATTCTTAATTCCTTATCAATCATCGTTTTTGGGGCATACTGTCTACACTTAGAGATTATAGCACAGTTCAAGCTCATATCTAGGATATTTCCAGAAATCTTATTCATACTGAGTAGCAACAACTAAATTTCCTTTGATTATGTTTTTCTCACAGGGTCAAAACATTTTTCTTGACTAATTATCTATCATAAAATGCATTTTAAAATTGATTGCATTATTTTTAATCTTCTGTAATTGTAACCGATATGCAGTAAAAGAAATTATACATCAACATTTTTCAAGAAATTGCATTATGTTGTATTTATTTTATACATAATTAAATAATCTAGTTATTTTTCAAAGAAATCTGTTTTAAAGAAAATGTAATATTTTTATAAGCATTTCGTATGACGAGTTCTCTGTTCCCTAGTGGTAAGACTAAAGATAAACTGAAGTTCTCAATAGTTTAATTCAGCAGATACGCTTTCTTCCAAGCACATCTGTTTGTCTATGGGGTATCTATGTACACTGCCATTTTCAGATTTTCTTCTCTTGCCATATATGAAAACGATAGCCGAAGCTCTTAAGATGACCAATAATCTCATAAGAATTTTAAAATTCCTTCAGCAAAGATTTACAATATTTTTTTACTATTCACTGCACTTGGGTGACTAACCTTTGACTACAACAAGTCGGAAACTGCTACTCATTTGTCGTTACCCAGCGGCTCCTGTGAACCAAGTCATGGAAGTGAGTAGCATTACCCATGCCATACCAACACAAACTCGTTTATAGGATGGGCCACATTTGTACATCAACATAGAAGAAAGGACAGAAAAACAGCGAGGAAATAACATCCATGCCTGAACCGGGATTCAAATCCGGGACCCATAGCTCAGGAGTCAGGAACGATAATCACTCAGCCATCGGTCACCAGATTTACAATCCGGTTGGCTGAAAAGCTTCACTGATGTCTTGTGTCACGTTTGTCTGTAGGAGAAGTCAAAACATTTATGCAAATTAATGATATTATATATGCTTCTGCTATAAGAATTCCCTTTTACTCTTACAAATAATTAGTTCAGGAAACATTTGAAATCTCATTAAAATACTTATTTTCAACCATGATAATTTAAGACAAAAAATATTTATAAAGAATTTTTGTGGTTTGAACAACAACGGGCTCATTCTAAGTTTCGATTACGTGATGATGTAATCAAAAAGCAGGATTCCATATTTTGTGATCCAAGTACTAGCAGGTTGAAATTTCATTTAAATTATAATATTATTGAGTCTCATATGGTAAAATGTATTTTTTTATTTCAAATGCTTTTATTTTATAAACAATATCTGCATCATAATTTTTATAAAATGAAAGGTTAAAATCCATGAACAAATAAATTGAGAAAAATGTTAAAAAGACTATTAAAGCATTAAATTCATTATCAAGGTTATGTATTTAATGCTAAATTCCTTTACAAATAAGATAAAATAGTTTATAATTACATATGAAAAAATTTACAAAAAGTGCATTTCAATATAACTATCCAAAATCTTACTATATTTATCAAGCTAATTAATCGCAATGAACTTAAATAAATCTAATTATTAATTGAGAATCTTTAAAAAAAATCGCAATGAAAAAAAGTGTGGTAAATTAAATTATAAACACAAGAGACTTAAAAAGGAGAAATATAGATTTTTAAATTTATCTAGTAAAAGTAAAAAGAAAAAAAAAATTAGAAGAAACATCCCATGTTTAAATTGAATACTTACACATAATGGATTAAAGCAAAGTTTGATTACTTTTTCAAGCTGAGTTTTCAATTTCCCTATATCTCTTTCAGGCTGGAAGATTTTATTCACATTTACTCAAATAGATCACAAGCTGATTATGAAAGCAAGGAAACGAAATAGTATAAAAAATTGCATCCAGAGCATGCTGTAGTCATCCAACTGACTAAAGAATATCCTGGGAAAGATAAATGAAACTTGACAACTAAGCGCAAACATTTGATCAGATACTCCTTGTGAAAAGTCAGACATCGAGTTTGGGTACTTGTAACTTTGCATGTTCGGTGATCTGTATAATTAAAACCGGCAGGTAAGAAGTGAAAAAAAGTTACTAAAAAGGAAAACATAGCTTTAAATAAAGTTCTCCAATTGTAATGAATATTTATTCCTTGACTAATGCTGGAGGTTAAAAATAGAAAGTAGTGTTAATTAATTTCATTTATTTCTAGTTGATACTCTAATAGAAGTATGTTCTTAAGAATACTTAATAAAATATTTTTTTTTAATTGAAATGACACATTGTTTCTTGAGTTCTTATATAATAATCGAAAATTAAAATTAGTATATACTGAATAAAAAATGCGATTTATAAATAAATAAGAATCAGACAAATATACTTTGTGAAATTCACTATCTTGAGAAATATTGATGCATATTATATTTAGCGTGCATTTAATTTAAATTAAAGACAGTAATAACTTTCATGGATTGATTGCATAATAAATTGATAGAATATAGCCTGGTAGTATGATTTTTATGTCATTACCATAAAAATGCACAATATTAGGTAACAATTCAGAATGACATAAATCGATTTTTTTAAAAATTGAGCTCTACTTTTTCAAACATAAAATAAATGCTATTCTAAACAACTAAATTTTCCGATCAGAAATTATTAGAAAATAGAAATTTTCATAACATATATTTTATTGAAAAATAATTTGCATAGTATTAAGGCAAATTATGGAAATACTTAGCTTGTTTGCAACGAAAATATAGTTTAAAAGTTTCTTATTAATTTCCTTTAAAGTCACGGTTTGAGTAAAATTATCCATCATCTTAACTGACATGATACGAAATGTATTATCAATACTCAATGACTTATTTGTCACTAGGTGAAAAACTTTTTATACATCAAGAGATATAAACCTAGAAATTGTGTAATTCATATAAATACATTTATCTGACCAAAATTATATCTCTCAAAAGATGTGTATGATGTTATCATGGATCAGAACTCATATCTTATTCATATTAGAATTCAGATGAATGAGAAAAAAAAGTGAAAATGCAGAATCCGACATATTGTAGATTCATCAAATTAGTTTTCTGAATAATTCATGTATATTTATTAATTCTGATCTATATTGATCAATACAACGAGCCAATCTCAACTATAAAAGCAATGGTGAATTGACCAGGCTGATATCTGTGTTGGTAGAAATCTCTTTGTATTTCTCTCAAGAACACTAGAACTCTTTTGCGAAAGCTTAGTTCACACAAATTTACTCAGCATAATGGTTTTTTAAGGAAAGGAGATTAGTGCTAGTAAAGGTGTCAAATGCTTGTTGCTTGAGGTTAATTTAAAATTTTTAAATAATTGAATGAATGTAATGGATTTGCGAAAGGAAGAACACAGATCAACAGAAATCATAAGGAAACATTTTAACCCCTTAACCGGCTATCCTGAGGTAACTCGGGCAAATAATTCTGTGCGTTTTCCGGCTATTCCGAGCCCCTTGGTAGGGGCAACTAGCTTCCCTGCAATGCTTCAAATTCAACCCCCAGAAATGACGGATTACCGTGAAATCGTAGCTGGGGAATTTATTTGCTGAACGGTCACGGTTGATTTAACTAATGCCAGCGAAAATCGAAAGTGTTTCAAGGAAGGAACAGCTTTTTAAGTTTTACTTTTCTATATTTATTTGCATTTAGTTTTAGTAATATTAAAGCCTATCTAACAATTGAAATTTATAAGCAACGTATACAATGCTAATTTTCGCTTTTTTTATGAAGTTTTTAAATAATTAATATTTTTTAGTTTTGTATAAAAATATGTGACTTGGCGACTAGGTTACAATATAAGAATTTTTTTACTTAATTTGTTCAAAAATATATGAAATTTTAAAATGTTAAAAATTTTATTTAAAATTATAAGGGATAAAATAAGTGATAAATTAGATGCTAAATTTTTTTTAACTTTTGACTGAATTTAGTATTTTAAACAATTCTGCAATGATTTTTGTACAAAATATCTAATCTAATTTTAATAAAATGCATCTATGAGAACTTCTTTCACTTTTTAGAGTTACATTTTGTTAAAATTAGATTATATATTTTGTTCTGCGAATAATTAATCTTTGTAATATCTCAGGTATTATTTAATTTTACACTGTACATAATTTTAGCTTATAAATTGATTAACTTGCTACTAATTATCTCATTTTAAATGCTTGCGTAATCTATAAAACAGTTTCAAAAATCAAAACTGCTTAACTGTTGACTGTGTACCTAATGCGAGCCCCAGAAAGATCAACGAATTTACAGTCCGTGTCAGAAACGTTATCTTCATAATAAAAATAAAATTCTTCTTCACTGCTTGAATCAGACATAATGTTCGTAAGCCGGTAATATTTTCACATTTACAATTAGCTACAAGAATAACTTAGGAGAGTAAAACGGCACTCATATATATGTTTGTGTGTGTGTACACACACACACATACACACACACACACATACACACACACACACACACACACATACACACACACACATACACACACACACATACACACACACATACACACACATACACACACACACATACACACACATACACACATATATACACACATACACACACACATACACACACATACACACACATACACACAGATACACACACACATACACACACACATACACAAAGATACACACACACACACACACACATACACACACCTACACATACACACACATACACACACATATACACACATACACACACACATACACACACACACACATACATATATATATATATACATATGTATATATATGTATATAAATAAATAAATAAATAAATAAATATGTATATATATACAAACAATAATAGGGACGTGACAACATGGCATTTCAATAATTTGTTCTGGCCAACTGAAGGCAATTTATTGACACGCTCACCTGGAATACATCATGAAACAGATGTTTCCAAGATAATTTGTTTGGAAATGTGCATCCACTACACCAGTGCTACATTTGATTTTAATTTACATTTATTGGTTTCCCAGGAATTTGAAAAATTCCCAAGTTCCACTTGTTAGGCATTTGTCAATCCTGTAGTCAAATTGATATAATCAGAAACACCAATCTATCATTCTGATATCTTTTTTTCTACTTGTAAACAATTTAAAATTAACTACATGTGCAATAATTTTCTGTTTACTCGAGAATTTGACTAAACATGTTTTGAAATTTCACTACACAAATTTTCAGTACTTATATTTCAAGCATTGGCTAAAATACCAAGATCAAGGTAATTGAAAAATAGGAAGGAATAAATCTTCTTACATAACTATTTTTGAGCTTTAGAATGGGACTTCTGTTACTCATTATTCTACATAAAATTATATTATTTTGTTACGATTAAGACCTAAATTTTTACAAGGAAGCTATTTTTTTTAGCAAGAAAATTTTAATTTGCATTTTTGTTTCAAATGCATCATAATGCATTTCTGTTTCAGAAACATTGTAATATGTGATTTCACCATAAACAAATGATCAAATTTAAATATTTAAAAAATGTTTGACTTTAGTAATCACAAAACTTTTTCCATAAAAGTAAAACAGCGGAGAAAATGTTAAATTATTTAATGTCTTTATTGTGTGTTTTCAAATTATTTTAATATATTTTTTTTTTAAATTAAGGACATTTTAATCTAATATTTTGTAAGTATAATTTAAAATCATTAAATTAAGGTTAAAGTTACTAACAAATTCTGGAAAATATGAAATTTCCTTTATCAGGGAAAAGTAATATTTTCATTTACTAATTTAATGATTACATCTTAAGTATTAAGCTTTTTTCTCTTATAATTCAATATCTAACAGCTTTGCACTAAAGATTATACATTCAACTTCTTGAAAAAAATATTTCAAATAAGCACTATGTTATGGTTTTCTTATTCCTTTAGTATATTTTCAAAAATCAAGTTCAATGATTTAATTCTAATATTAAAGCTAAATAATTTGATCTTCAATCAGATGTTTCTAACATAAGAAATAAAATTTATTTTTGTGATAAATTAATAAATTATGATATGTATTTTTAGCAGGTTAATCTTTATGTAAAATTAATACTTTCGAACTGGACAAAGTATTCATTTCTGGTTAGTGAATTTATTTTTACAAAAATAAATGTTTTGAATATTTACTTCTTTAATCAAAACTATTTAAAAATATTTGATTAACCAAATCAAAAGTATCTAAATATTTTCATTTATAACCATCAAAAAAAGAGTGAATTTAAATCATTATTGTGCTAAAAAGTACTTTAAAAAATATTTCTCTAAAATCATAGCTTATAATTATTTGCATGTCAAAGAAATTATAATTCTGTGAAGGCAAAAAATATTTAATGTTGGGCTAATTTGAGTATGTGAAAAATTGTGATATTGACAAGTTCTATATTAAATATTCAATTATATTAGAATGCTATTGTAAACAATAATGTTAAGGTGTGTTCCTGTTTTTATATTTTTGGTACTTTTTTCCTTTTCAAAAACAAATATTCATACGAGAGACTCATTAATTTTAGTATTTGTGTAAAACAATTTAAGAAATCCTAAAAGATATGTAATAACAATACGAGTTCTTGTTTGGAGTGATAATTTTTACATAATTAGAAACGATAATCTTGCAGTACAAGGAATTTAATATGAAAAATTTGCTTTCAAAATTTTCACCAAAATTTCATGTTGTCAATAGCTTACTATATACTATAAAATGTATTGTTTGGTAATTAAGTAAGCTTTTTATTTTTTTAAATTATTAAAAGTATACAAAAGCTAAATTCTTTAATCTGTATGTATTAAAGCAACAGAAACGTTTCTTTTAATGATTCTGAAAACTATTTGATAATTTTAAAAATATAATATTGATTTTGAAATGTATCTACAAGGATTACCAATTACAAATAAACAGCAAATTAACTAATTATATATATATATATATATATATATATATATATATATAAATATATATATATATATATATATATATATATATATATATATATATATATATATATATATATATATATATATATATATATATATATATATATATATACATATATATACATGATATTTAAAATTTAATATACGATATTCATTGTAATGGCTTCTTATATATTTTTAATTGCTTAAGATTTTTTAAATACAAAAACTACTTAGCAATAAATTAAGTTTTCTGCTAATAATTTATAAAACAATTAAATGAAAATTCATATTTAGTGTAATAAAAAAAATTATAATAAGAACTTGAAGAAATTTTCGAGCAAAACATTCACACAAAGTAAACTGTGAGCACAAGTGGGTTTCTACAGCTGACAGCGATTGATGGGCTTCCCCGCTGCAAGTCATTGGAATGGGATTATTGGGAGGTGGTCCAGGGTGCAATGGAAATACGTCCCATTAAGAATTAGAGACTTTTGTATTCTTGACAGGTGCTAAAGGGGGAAAAACTTGCATTGCAGTGAAAGCCAAAACTATGTTGCCACCGCGAAGCAAAAATGATGAACTCTCTTCACAGAACCCCAGACGGTTAAGGGGTTAAATATTGATAAAGCTTTAGATTCTTTAATAAGTTAATGTATTCAATTTATAGGAAATTGTTTTCAAAGTCTGTGGATTTAGTTGAGAAAACATGATTTTGTGGACAATATTTTAGCAAGATGAATGAAGCCATTTTCCTAAAATGCTAAATGAATCTGAATGCAATGATCTGAAAAAACGTTTGCATTCTCATTCCTTTTGCATTTTATTCTTACTTTTTTCAACTTAAAGAATCGAAGTTAAAATGATAGCAAATTTGTAGAACAATGAAGGCAAGGATCTGCACTTCCTCATGTATGGTTTACAGATAGTTTTGTTTAACAGGTATTCAGACATATTAAAATAACTAATGCTGCAACAATCTGGTGGGGGCTCTTTGCCCTGAACGATAACGTCGGATTTGTTGAGGATATACTTGAAAAGGAAACTCTCTTAAATGGAATAAATGATAGGTGTATGAGACATTTTTAAAAAAGTTGCCATGCCCCAATTACAGCTGCAAGCAATTCAGAATATAAAAAGTGTTATACAAGGATGTGAAAAGTAAAACAGTTCTTATGCTAAAATCAAAAATTCTCTACATTGATACTATACACCAATCCTTGATGGTTCAGCGTTCCAAAGATGAGATCCTCTTAACTATTGTTGTGTTCTTTTCATTACGAAAATCAGGAATGAGCTTCTTTTGCAAATCAACATTTAAAATATTCCTAAATGATATCTTTTTGGAAAATACATGCGACTGAATGGATTTGTCAACATGTTTATTTGCAAGGAACCATATTTATTTACCAACATGTTTATTTGCCAGGAAAATTGAAAGACATATACTAAGATATTTTTTATTCATATGAGTATTTTTTATTTTGCAATAAAATTTTATATATTATTGCAGAACTTAAACTTATAACATTGCAGAACTTAAACTTATAACATTGCAGAACTAAAACTGATGCATGCATTTACTGATGCATAATTTTAAGTTCTCACTGCATTACCACAGCATTCAGTTAAACATTTCTATGGATAAAACATTTCTTCACTTGGACTTCATATCCAAAATCATTATCATCTTTTTTTGAGGTTTGTATGAATATTTTATGGCACCTTTACTTGAATGAATTTTTATATAACAGAATTTAAACTTTTATCTTTTTACATCTACTTATAAATATGGAATTGATTGTGAGTTCTTTTGTTTATGTATTTTCCTCAACTAAGAAAGTCTACACATTTTTTAGATGAATTTTGTTTAAATATTGTTTTGAATAAATTTAGGTAATTTTCTAAGACAAATGAATTGCTTGATTTTTTTTATTGATTGTAAAGAAAAGTTATCAGTCAATCGTAAATTATTTGGTGATTCTAATTTCTACTTGATAAATGCCTCTTTGTTCTATCTATAAAAGAATTTTTCTAGATGAGAAAGATTTATTTTTCATAAAGTGCAAATTGATTTGAAATCATAATCAATTTTAGGTAATATGTTTTATGGGTTACCAAATTGAGTTGTTAATAATTTTCAAATGCCACGATATTATTGAAATATGTTTTGAAAGTCAACAAAATATTACTGTGGAAAATTTTTATTAAGGAAGAACTATCATAAATTTTAAGCAACATTATATATTTGAAAAAACAACTCAATTTCGATAATAATACATCGCTAAAAAGTTTAATCATTGCTACCTCACTTAAAATTTATAAATTGTAATTTTGTAATTATTTTAACAAATTTTTTAAAACAAATTATGATCACAATCTCTAATATATAATTGTTCTATCTATACCCGCATACAAATTTCAAACCCAATAATAATCAATAGTAAACCTCATTTCCCAGAAGAAGTATTTGACCCAAGCTGAAGCTTAGGGAAATTTAAAGATTTCTCCTTTACTTAATGGAAAAAGAGAAACATCTAAAAACACGAAATTGCACTTTTTACATCCTTCCAGAAAACAACATTGCGTGGAAAGAAAGTGGGTGGAGTTATAAATTTCCGAGTAATAAAATAGCAAACTCGAAGATAAGCCCCACATTTTATCCAGGACTCGGTATTTCAGAATTTATTTTGCCTGTATTCAAAGAATTCATTTTTTGACTGGAGAAATAAAATCTCACACATATGTTCTGAAACAACTTTCTTGAAAGCTACTACTTTGTCTTTCATTTTAGTACAGAAAGGATATATTTTATAAAGAACGCCGTGAATTTGAAATGTTTTTTTAGAAAGAAAAAAGAAAATTAGTATAATCAAGTAACTATAAACTCTTATAATAAATACCAATATATATATATATATATATATATATATATATATATATATATATATATATATACACTGAAATATATTTCAAATTTTATAAGATCATGATATTAATATTTAACTATTTATTTCATATTTTCTCCTCGAATCAAAGATAAAGAAATAGCTTTTCTAAATGATAATTTTTACTGTTTGAATATTATAAACTTTTTTTCAGTAGCATAAAAATAATACAAATGCCGAAAGTGATTTTTGTGATTGCTTTCTGCATAAAAATTCTAAATTCAATATTAAAAATATTTTTATTAATAAATTCCTTAGATAGTTAAAATTACACGATTTAGTTGGTTAAAAGTCAATTTTATTTTCCGAGCTAATAATTTTAATATTTTCTCCACATAATACATGATTATAGAGGTTCTAAAATTTTTCATAATTTAATGAGAAAATTTCATTTATCATTTACAAAAAGTAGTCCTTTATTTTTAATTTCATTGGAAAAATATACAAAAAATTAATAAAAATTCTTAAATATGACTGAAAATTGGTAATTTAAAGATTTGCTACCAAATGTTTAAATGGATGGAGAATAGAAGTAGCCAATATCATGAAGTTTGTGCATAAATAGTAAATCCATAATAAAATTAAATAACTAAATAAGGAAATTATCATTTCCTAGACAAAATCACACATTAAATCTATTAAATAAGTATGTTGGTACTTATATCTTCTGCTTTGCTTGTGATTATTTTATAATAACTAAGAGAATCCAACAGTTTTATTTAAAGTGAAAAATGTGTGTGAATATAATAATATATATTGTAAAAAATTTTTAAAAATCAATATTTTTTCGAATATCAATTCTATTGGGTATCTATTGGGTAATTCTATAATGAATCTATTTTTAGATATCTGGTAACATTAAGAAAATCAAGCAATAAAATGTCTTTAAAAAGAATTAACTCTTTTAACAAGCTATTTTGAAAATTTCATTTACGCCATCGCTTTTCAATGATTACTTAATCACGTAAAATATGTAATTTTCCCTTAATTTTGAAAAGCTTTTAAATAATTCTAAAAACATAATAGTCTTACAAAGAATTTCAAATTTCTAATCTCAGACATATAAGTAATTAAATGGAGTAAGAGTTTTGTAAATTGTGTCACATATATTTTAATTATCCTTTTCTCAATCTTAAAAATTATCTTTTAAATTATCCGTTTTTAACCTACAAAAACCATCGAAAAACTTATATAGACTGCTATTCATGCGTATAATTTGCAGCCCTTTTTAGTTCATATCATAGATAAAAATACTAAATACACTACTAAATGTATGAGTATGTAAAATAAGAATTTTATCTTTCATAAACTTTTATAGCTTTGCAATAATTTAATTTATTACATTTTGATACACCAATACATATTTTGACACACGCATGCACGCGCACACACACCCACTCACACGCACACACACCCACTCACGCGCACACACACCCATTCACGCGCACGGGCACACATACACACCCACGCGCACACATACACACCCACACCCACGCGCGCACACACACACACCCACGCGCGCGCACACCCCCACACCCACGCGCACACACACACACACACACGCACGCGCGTACACACACACACACGCACGCGCGTACACACACACACACGCACGCGCGTACACACACACACACATATATATATATATATATAGCGGTAACGGTGATATCTGGAATGCAACATAAGTTTAATGGATTCGGAATACTCACCCATCAGCAAGTAACTCATAATTTTGAACCCCGTTCAAGAGAAGAGTTCACACCTGAGCTAGCACCATCCTCTCTACCTCCATGCCAGATTAATGAGTGCACGTCCCCCACCCACGGATTCCAGCAATTCAGTGAGAGAGAATGTGGTCACCCTCCCAATATTTACCCGTGGCTAATGATGCTTCACTTTGCTGATCTTAATGATAACGGATTGAAGTGATTTGACAGAAAATCTGTATACAATAAACTTTCTGTTATAAAACAAAGTGCATACTGAAAATCTATAATATTTTTCTATGAGTTATATAAATTCCTAATTATAAATAATTACTTTCAAAGTATGATTCATGCAGATTTTGTAGGTATTTGTCTTAATTTAGAAAGTTCATTTCAATCGGCAATTTATTTTACAAATGATTAACTAGTAATTATTTTCAAGTAATTAACAAATTAGACGGGTTTTTTTTTCTTGAAAAAATATATTAAAGAGATGGATCTTAATATAGTTTCCTTGTATAAGCTTTCAATACGTATTTTAATTCAAAAGGACAGTTTATTTATTCACACTTTTTAAAAATGGTGTTTTCTTGGTAATTCTCAAAATCTAAGTAAAATAAATGTTTAAGTCAAAATAAAGCGTGATTGATATAAAATCTATTCAGTGTACTCTTTTATTTAAAGTAAGTGATTCTTTTAAGTTTTTTTTTTTTATAGATTTCTATAAGTACGATTGATTTATGATTTATGATTGTTATGTGAATTATTTGCTGAATTTCATCTGAAATCAGATCCAAATGAAAGGAAGAGAATATTTTTTTACCGTCCAATTTACATAGAAAATAGTATTTTATTATTTGATTGCTTAAATTCTGTAAAACAGAAGAAATTTCCCATAAAAGGAAAGTAAAATGACACGTGCTTTTTGTGTAACTGAGGCATTGCTTATGGAGGAATAAAGTGATGTCGGTGAGAAATAAAGTCAATAAAATCTTGAAATAAATATGTGCTATGGCTATGTGGTATGGAAAAATAACTTTTTTCATCGTAATTTGTTTTGATTTTTGAAAAAAAATAAAATATATATGGTTATAGTGTAATATATATTTATTAGTTTATAGTATATAAACTAGAGTTAAAATATAATTTAAATATGTTAACGTTAAATTAAAAAAAGTATTCTGTATGAAAATAATAATTATATAAAATTAAAGTGTACTTATATAAAATGAAGTAAAACATGGGGGGTAGGTTTACAATTAATTGTAAAAATATTTTTGTTATTTACTGTGCTATACTTCATTATTAAGCTAAAAATTTTCTTACATAGTTATTTTCTAATTAAAATATTTCCATTTAATGGGAAAAATAAAAATAAAGAATCAAAGTTGTAATTTCTGCTTATAGTCTAGAGGTTATTTGAAAATTGTATCTTATCACTCAAATAAAATGTGTAGTAAATTGTTGCGAATATGAAATGAAGCGATTATCTTGAAAAAGTATTGCGAAATTACATGGCTAAATACAAAAATGATAGTTTTGTATACAAAAAGGTATGTTTTGAAAACCATTACTTTTATACAAGTATTATTTACAACATATATGCGATAGTACAATTATTACTTGCGCACATATAAAACATACGTAAAAAGAACTACAGACTCGCCAAGTTTGTATTAGTGAATATCTTTTAAAATAGTGTACAAACTTCTGAATGAAAGTTGAATTAAAATATATTTACTGAGAAAAACAGATAACTCCAGATCACACCGATCAGAAATTTTATCTACAAGCTCTGCAAAGAATTCAGGATATTTTATTTTTGCATATACTATCGGATCTGTCACCAATTGAAGATAATTGAGAAGTAATAGGACAACGCTTGCATATCTTGTATCTTGCATAACTACAAGTTCAGAAGATGGACCTTGGTAAATTGTTGAGAGAGAATCAATAGTCATCTCTCATAGAACGAGAGATACCCGCTACGGATTATGTACTGTGATGCATTGCTGAATGCTTTTCCACTAAATATGACTTCTATTTTTATTTTCGCTTATACAATCGGATCTGTCACCTATTGAATATAATTGAGAAGTATTAGGACACCGCTTGCATATCTTGTAACTAACAAGTTCAGACGATGGACCTTGGTAAATTGTTGAGAGAGAATCAATAGTCATCTCTCATAGGACGAGAGATACCCGCTTTGGATTATGTACTGTGATGAATTGCTAAATGCTTTTCCACTAAATATGACATCTACTTTTATTTTCGCTTATACAATCGGATCTCTCACCTATTGAATATAATTGAGAAGTATTAGGACACCGCTTGCATATCTTGTAACTAACAAGTTCAGACGATGGACCTTGGTAAATTGTTGAGAGAGAATCAATAGTCATCTCTCATAGGACGAGAGATACCCGCTTTGGATTATGTACTGTGATGAATTGCTAAATGCTTTTCCACTAAATATGACTTCTATTTTTATTTTCGCTTATACAATCGGATCTGTCACTTATTGAATATAATTGAGAAGTATTAGGACACCGCTTGCATATCTTGTAATCTACAAGTTCAGACGATGGACCTTTGTAAATTGTTGAGAGAGAATCAATAGTCAACTCTCATAGGACGAGAGATACCCGCTTTGGAATATGTACTTTGATGCATTGCTAAATGCTTTTCCACTAAATATGACCCAACAAATTACGAAACATTATTTATAAGTGCATCATGTTGTATAAATATCGCTTGTAGATTTGTTACCATACATCTATTTTTACAGATTTTCATCTCATTCTCCGCATGTAGGTAGGAAAGGCATTTTATATTTAAATACATTCTAGATAATACATTTATTATTTAATCAAATTCAGTATATTTTTTAATCTATAAGTTCATCGTAAGCTTATTTCCAAAAATTTTGCTTACATGTTTTCACACAATTAAATGTATCCTAATAAATTCATAGCGCAACTGATGGCATGTGACGATCCTGCCACATTTTCAAGTTAAACGTAAATAGTAACAAACAGAGATTTATCGAACTAATACATTAAAAAATATCTTGCATTAATATTCATGTAGTAAAATATACCAATTTTGAAATTATTCTAAAACTCGTTTAATCGGATGCATAAAAATTGTGTCTTCATATATTATTTATGCTCACAATCATATTCTACTAACCGTTGTTTGAGCTTGTTAGCTATAGGATCAATTATTTGTCTACACAGTTAAAGATAAATTATATAAATTATAATTTTACACCTTTTCATAAAAGGCAATTAGAATAAAATTATTGTTTTATCTATTTTTTCATAAATAGACTTTTGTGGTAAATGTCAATAAAAGTTATCTCGTTTTTTAAAATCAGAAAAATAAATTAATTAGCAATACTTAATTGAAATTATTAATTAATTTTCAAGTATTAATTGAACTAACCATGAAAAATGAGCTACAAAATTTCTTAAATTAGTTAAGTAACATTAAAATATTACAAAAAAAATCCTTAAACATACGAGTAAACATAAATTTATCTTTAAATTTGATATTATCTAAAGACCATAATTTTTATCTGAATGAAAATAGTTTGTTTTCTGTTTATTCATAACTAAATTCAAAAATACTTTTAAAGCTTTTATGAATGTTTATCCTCATTCTTTATGTTTTCTACTGTACACTTATAATAATTTGATACTTTATTATTTGCCAAAAATATTTTAATGATGGTAGTTTTTTAACTTCGTTTAAAGAAGTTAATTTCTGTATTTTCAAATATATTAACCTCAAATAATCTTCTAATTTATTATTAAGATTACAGGAATAATTACTTCCAATTATTTTTGTAATCTTCTAATTTATTAATCTCAAATAAAGATCTTATTGAGGAATATACTATTATTCCTTTATTCTGAAAGTAAACTTTCTTTTAAGTTATAATCATAAATAAACATTTTTATCTAAAAAATATAAATAGAACACTACAATTTTATATGCAAAAGAAAAAAAAAATCTTGTCTAGGAAGACGAGTTGTAGATGGTAAGCATTTTTTGACCACATAAAAATACTTCTTATCACACTTATTTAATGTAATATTTATATAACTGCAATTGATATAAAAAATAAACTATAGTTGATCTATAAACTTATTTACAAGACAACGATTTTTAATTCGAAATATATTTTTGAGCAAAATGTGGTACAATATTTTCATACTTCCTCTTTTTTCCTTGCAAAGGATAACGGTACTGAACATTATATCTTCAAGATAATATATAACAAGATAATAATAACAATATATCTATTTCAAGATAATAATAACAATATATCTTATTCAAGATAATAATAACAATATATCTAATTCAAGATAATAATAACAATATATCTAAGATAGCAAACTACAAACTTGTTTCTGAAGATTCAAATAATTGTCTCCAGTCATTTGCTCTATGTTCACTTTGGAATTCATCCATCAAAGCACAAATGTTTTTGCAACAAGGTGAAACTTCATTTACAGAAAAGAGGTGACGTTCTTGTTGATAATTATAAGAAAATACACTTTGATTTTCTTCTATAAAAAAATTATGCTTTTTATTATAGAACCCAATGTTTAGCTCGCATGTTGGGCAATTTAAAGTTGGGCATTAATTCAATTAATTAGCACTAATTAAACGATATTGTTCCCAGAAGGTTGCATTTGCTTCTAAGAAAGGGCTGTTTAGTTAATTTTTTCTTGAAAATTGGTAACTTTTTAATTCAATTTATCTAAAGTTCTGTGTTTTTTCAGCTGTTTTGTTCACTTGCTTTTCAGGTAAGATTTTTTTTTAGTTTACTTTCTGAAGCACTGGTAAATTCGCCATTTATTTGGATATTCACTTATGTTTGCTGAATGTTCTATAGATGAATTTTCATCGTAAAAAGTTGCCCACAGAGAAGAAATTGGAATACTTTATCATATACTTTCATTTACCCTTTGATTTTGTTTACTTCGTGGTCTTAAAATAAAATTAGATGAACAATCTTGAGGACCACACTGTGCATCAGTGCATCATGAATATGGCATGATGGAGTGCATGGATATCACAAATTTCTTAAACTAAAAATGTTTCCCTCATAAAGAATAGCAGATATGATGGATCTTATCTTAATTTTCTATATTACTGCTAAAATGTATTTAATGAAACCACTCTCGTTTTTAAGTGTTAATTCTGTACAGTTCCTTTGTAAATTTAATAATTTATGAACCACAAGTAAAACAGATTGTAATTTCTTTATGTGATATCACTGAAATATTCCGTCAATGATATCATATTTGTAAGGATACACAAATAAAAGATAATAGAATAATGTCTTCCTCTGTGTCGTAATATTATTCTTGACAAATTCATTATCCTATTCACTATCTGTTGATGAACATATAAAGTTATTGAATAATATATGTCATATGGCTGCTTTTTAAACATTAAATATTGTAATCTTCATGAGCCCATACTATATATAAAAGAATAAATTAATAAAAAGACTTTTCTTCCCTACATTAAATGTCCCCCAAAAGAATTCTAACAATTCCACGGAGAAACAGTTGATAACAATTAGACAAAATCTATGAGTAAAACAAAAATGATTTCTGGTTTGAATTGAATATAAGAAAATATATTTTTAGATATATTTCATTTATGTCCTAACTAGAAACAATTTCATATGTTCTAATTTGTGAATCCCAAGAAAGTAGTTTTAGTAAAGTCAAAAGATCCTGATCCAAAAAATGTGTCATAGCCTCTAAATTCAATATTAAACTTTCAAATGAGTCTCGGTAACTTAGCGTCTTTAGGATGCGGAAGATCTTAATTTTGAATGTAGCTACGCTATTAAATTAAAAAAAATAGGTATGGAGTTTTAACATTTAAAGGTGCGGAAATTAGGTGATTTGAGTATTCGGGCATTTTTTCTTACAATATCTCTCTTTTAAAATTAATCAGTTAATGCTAATATAATGTCTAATGATCGTACGAGTAAATATAACGCAACGTGAATGTGATGTATTATTTTTGAAGAGTTTCCTGCAGTAAATGTTAAACTATCAGTTAAAATTGGCTTACACTTTTAAGCTATTCGACTGTCTACTATATGCTTCTTTTAATATTTATTCTTTACTTCTATCCCAGGAGAAGATTGAATCATGGTTTCTTTTTAAAAAAGAGCAATTTGGTCTATGTCATGGTTTAATATTTTAGCAAATATATAAAAAGTTTCGTGGAAAATTATTTTCCTAAAAAAACACTTAGAGACTTTGAAAACAAGTATCTACTTTTATTGTTTATTAGAAAAATAAATACTAGGAAAGAAGATTTGAATGAAGGAAATAAACTGAAAACTATGAAAGTAGTCATAAATAAAAGTTTGGAGAGTAATAGATTACACCATACTAAAATAAAAAAATATTATGAAATCGTGCAGTGACATTTGACTAAGCAAATTAGTTTTCTATATGAAACCTTTTAGTGTGTGGGCTAAATTAAATTAAATTTATTGACTCTAATTAAAGTAAATTTAGCAGTGGAACTGTTATGCTGATATTAGTAACCTATTGCTGCACTATCTACACTAATTAATTATATATTTGCATATAAAAATATATCTTTATATCATATATTCTGAGATATACAAAAATTAGATGCAATGGATATGCGTAATATAATTCAAAAGTTGCTTTATGCAAATAAATGCATGAAAAATGACTTCGTAAAGCATCATTGTTATATTGGGAAATGAAAACTGAATATCTGTATACATTTCAATTTAGTCTGTCGATATAATTATTCAATCGGCAAATGGCTCCGTATAACAACAGGTGTTTTAAATGATAATTTAAATTTTGGGAAATCCAAACATTTTTGCTTATTTTGAACATGTTTTTATAAATATTTAGCTGCAATAAGGAAAATAAAGATGTCACAAGGGAAATATTCTCCATTATATAACTCAGCAGATGAAACAATGATTGCAACAATAATTGCTAATTAGCATCCCTGAACAGGTGAAAGAAATAAGCTTTAAATTTTTTATTCTGAAAAGTGTTACCCAATAATTAGTTGTCATAACAAATGTTTTTTATTAGAAAATGAATCTCAGAAGCAAATGAATATGTTAAATTTTAAAGTGATGTGTTTACAAAATCATAAGAAAAAAAAGCAATTTAAAAAGGATTTTTTTTTTACTTTGAGTATTGTGAATTTATGTTGCCATAAAATTTTAACGATACATTGCCAGTTTCAATTTCACGGGAAAATTTTCTGTAAAGAATCCTATAATTAATGAAAATAAGCTAAAGCGTCAAGGCTGGAGAAAATTTTTCATAAAGAGAAGAGCAGAAAAGGGAATGTTACTGATTGTTATTAAAAATGTTCAAAATTAATCAAATACATAACACATTTGGTTACTTTTCAATTCTTCGCACAGTCAAATTTAATTATTTTAAACATGGCATACATGGATCCTGATTGTTTAATCAATATATTCTTAGTATAATCATTATTTAGCTTATTACAAATCTATTACATTATATTACGTTACTGTCCTTATCGAATACATAATTTCCATCTCAGTATTGTAAGAGTTATTCAGGAAATATATATTAACAGTAAATGCTAGAGTTTATATGAATCGTTAATTTACGTACGGTCTCACAATTTTACAAATTAGAGGGTGGTCACTAAAATGGTCCTCCAAATCCAATACTATTTTCATGTCCTATTTACACTGCTAGTTCTAATTCCTATTTATGAACTAAAATTTTAAAAATCTCTTTTTTGTTAACACACCATCGTGTATATTTTATTTGAGTTTATTATTTAATAATCGATTTTTTTGAATGTTATTTATGATAGAGGAACTTGGATTGACATTTGTACTAGAGAAATGTAAAGCCCTCAAATTTTGTATAATTAACAGCATTTTTAATGTTGGAATCTTAGATTTTAGGGTTAAATTTCTCCCACCTAAACTACTTTGTCTCACAGCCTGTAAATCAGAATATAATCAATAGATTCTAGTGCATAGTATCTAAGGTATTTTTGAGGGAAGTGCCCTCTTAAAGTTTTTAATTATGTTATGTAATCTATATTCTTGCACTTGTTGATTAATATTTGGAATAATGGGGAATAAAAATTGATATCTAGGTCATTATGACATGTGGGCTTTATTAAAGAAATTCTCGTATCCGAAAAAAGGGAAGATCATTATCGGACAACTTGAGTGAAGATCAGTAATTCATCAATGAACTTCGATAAAGAAACAAACTGCTACAAAAAATTTACTTTTCAGGAATTTTTAAATGTGGGATCAGATGAAATTTGTACGTAAGAATTTACTGTGCAAGTAAATCCTTGAGATCATGCCGAATGAAAATGCCAAAGAACTTTAAGAGATCAAACAAGAAACAAACCAGAGCTGCAAATGTCTGCAAAACATGCAGATGAATGCCTAACAATATTGAGATATTTTTATAAAAAAATGAAAAACTTTCCTCAGTTAAAAAAAGAAGAAAATATATTTCTAAAAATATGTATGTGTGTTCTACGTACGACGCACAAGAGATGAAAGATTTTGGGGGAGGAATGAGCTGTTCCCGTTTTTCCAAGAAAGACTGCGGTGGCCCTTTCTAGAGGTCTAACTGAACATGATCGTTTGCGGGACCATCTCTATAGGATTGGAGTGGTGGATTCCCTGGACTGCGTTTTGTGTGACTCTGGTAACCAATGACTTTTAAACATTTAAATAATTGCGTGGTTCTTTCTCAGTATGACGGCATTGTTGAAAAGTATTGGAGAGCCCGTGAACTAATGGCTTAAGCGCTAATGTTCGGCATTTGTAAATGATATTTCTAAAAATAAAGATTTAAAACAGAAAAAATCAAATAAAGTAATAAGTTTTGATGGTTTTTATCAATAAAAAAGTTAATTATTTCTAACTAAAAATTTTGTTTTGCATTTGTTTTTTTATTTAGTGCACATTAAATATTTTTCTACTCTAATATTTTATTTATAAAGGGAAAGTAGTTTGGAAAAATATTAGTAACAAGATCTAATATTAAATTTTCTTTCTTAAGAATTTTCGAGTTTCAGAACTATGTTTAGATCCCTGTGAGATTTTAGAAACAAGTTTCTACTATAATAAGAAAATTATATTAAATTTAGTGGTTATGACCACTACAGAATGCCGTATAAAGTGATGAAAAATTGATGCAAAAACAAAAAAAATGCTCTCAATATGGTGCGGAAATAACTTTGGTAGTTACAAGTATTTACCTCTTTTTCTTGAAAAATATAAAAATAGGTTCTGTATGGTGGAAAGTAGGCTGTTTTACAATTCATTAAGCAAAAGCAGCTGTAACTCCCTAGAGATACAGGAAAAAGTTTATGGGATCTCACTCTTTCTTTCAAAAAATATCATAGCGCCACAAGGAAATTTAAATCTGATGATTAATCAGGTATTGTAAATGTGTAACTGGTTCTTTTTGTTATCAAAATCATCACTGAACAGTTCAGATTCAATTGACGGAAGAATTATCAGCAGGATTTCAGAAATATCAAAATGAAAATAATATTTGTGTACTGATATTAGTCAGCTAAAAGAGTATTTACTGCTAATGACCTGTCCACGTGAGATGATAAGATAACAAATTCTAAACCACAATATGAGTCTTCAAATCATTATCAAACTTACCCACATTTTATTCTAGGAAGTATGAAAATTGGTTACTAAACTTCTGTAGAGGTTTGTCACGCATATGCTCATCCTGTGTTTGGGAACAAGAAAAACTGGAATCATCAAAAAATGAAACATGTTTCCATTCATCTGCAGTTGAGATTTAATGGCCCTTAAACTTCTATATTAACCTTTCTTGATTTACATTTGTCACAAGAGCTTTTGCAACATCTATATTTAAAATATTTTTGTACAATTTTTTTGAATTCTGTATGGTAATACTGGGTGTTGTACATGTTCATTCAGCTTGACAATCACACTTCCCACATGGTTTTTTCATCTGGTGGATCAAGTCTTCTTTTTTTGTTCCCTTCCTTTTTGATATGAGATTGGTTCTCTATTCAAAGTTTTGTCTCGTAGATATTGCTTTACAATGATTGTTGTAAGATGTCATGAGATTTGTCACATTGGCTATTGACAACCATAACAGTTGAGTCACTGTGATCGCCGATGTACTAACCAGATGGATTCCTACTATCCACTCTTATTTGAATTCTGATTGGTCTCTCATTTTAACTAACCCTGATACGAAATTATGCAACCTGTTATGAACAAAGACTCAAACACACCTTTAAGACTTTAAGCAATAACGTAATACAAAAAAAACTGGTAGCTCAATATTTAATTTATTTCTACACAATTACATATAAAAGTCATTTTCAGTAAGACTTTTCTTTTGTTTTGGACCACCGCTGTAATTATATAATTTTAACTAAGCAACTCAATAAAACGCAGGTATTAAAATTTCAATGTGAATGTAATGTCGTATATAGTAAGTAAATTTCAATTAGTCTTCATATCTATCACATTAATTTCTTAAAAGTGAAATTATATGTTGTATCACATAAAAAGAAATTAGCTAAAGATAAATAATCTTAAACTATGTTTTTTTAAAAGATGCATTTTAGGCCAAAAGCTGTATTTCAACACATTATTTAAGTAATAATAAATTATTAATTTTAGTTTCTACTTACTTTTATGAAAGTTTTTAAATAGTAAGTACACAACATTGTCAGAAATTGTAAAAACATTTTGTAAATACCTGCTTTTTCTGTTTGTAGGTTAGTAGCACAAAGATAATTTAAAATAACGCCATAAAATCATGTATCTTTGGAAAGATAGCTTAATTAACACAACAGCCACAGAGGATGGAGTTATTTCCTTTTGAAATATAAATTCTGGATTGTCTTCAAAAAGATCACGTGTCGAAGGTTTAAGTTTAGACTCAAGTTTAACATTTACATATCTTTGGCTATTCGTAAATCCAATTATATGACACAAATTTTGTCTATATCTTTTGATGTCATGCAGTATCTTATCATTGGACTAATTGGAAGTTTCTTTGAAGTGTAATGCTTTCAGGACGTATGGTTTGGGCAACTTATAGCTATTACAAACTATTATTTGCATTATAGCTATTACAAACAAACTACACACAATTTAAATTCTTCATTCCAAATAGCATTTCCTGCTTCTTTAGGGATTTAGCATTAATTTTAATCCATTTTTATCTTTCTAATCATTTTTAAAACATTTTATAATCTATGTATTTGAATTAAAATATTCAGAGCAAATTAATTCAGTTGGATTGAGAAGTCTTTGCACTAACTTTTATATCACACGATGTCAATTATTCTTGGATATCTAAAAATTATTTCCTTTATAAGAAGTAATGAAATGCGTGTGAATAACTTTATTCATACTACAGAACTTTAATCTTTCAATTTTTTTGATCATCAAATTAAGGACGTGCTGTTTAACTTTTATTTTTTTGAGTGATTGGGTTTTTTTTAATAACTTTTCAGAAAATTAAACCATCAGTTGTGGTTATTATCAATCTCAGTTTCTACAAATTTCTCTACTGATTTCTTAAGAAATGCAGTTTTCATTAAATGACATTTTACTTCCCTTTTTGGATAACAAGTTCTGTAACACTTCTAGAAATTTATAATGTAAAAATGTATTATAGGGTGAAAACAAGGAAGTATTTAATATCAATTTTTTAATATACTAACAAATTTACTCTTTTGAGTTCTAATAAAATATACTAAGCTCTGAATATTACTTTAAAATGATAAGCTCATTGTTAAAACAAAATTGTACTTAGTTGCATTACTAAGCAATCAAGTTCATTGGCAACATTCAATTCAAAAAAAGGCATTCCATTTCAAATTAGACATGTTACACATAGTTTATCTTGTTATCATCTTTAACGTCCGCTTGAAAATAAATAATGAAACTATATATATATATATATATATATATATATATATATATATACATACATACATACATACATACATATATATATTGCATACAGATCAAGTGTTCACATGTATTATTATTCTATTAAAATATAAATGGAAAAACCACAAACTGTAAAATGATCCCTCCAAAAACATTTCTCAGTAAAAGAGAAATATTATCATCTAAATGAAAACACTTTTGAGAAAAATTCATTCAGAAGTCTATTTTGGAAAAGTAATATATTTTGACACCCATGCACTAAATATAAATAAGAAAATGTGTGACGAAATCTAGTCTTTAGGTAAATTTGCTATATTTATGAAAACTTTCTTCTCTACTAGAAATATAAGATAATGTGTCTAAATGGAGTACTTAAACTATGCTGATATTTCAAGGAAAATGGGCTTTGAAATTGTGTTACCTTGCAAATAGGCGAACACTTAAATCTTTTTGAACTTAATTTTAGAGGAAATGAGAAAAAATTATAAAAGGGAACACTTTTAAAAAGGAAACAAAATCGTAGAGCTATTTTAAAAGAAAAATGTCCTTTATAATTAAACGGAAGGTGCAGTGGCGTTCAACTTTATGTCAACTTCAATTAAGTATAGTATTGGGTTCATCATTTATATAAATATCTTAACAGAGAGAAAATGTGTTTTTAAAATAAGAATAATACTTGAAAATAAGAGTTCTAAGGGATTTATATATGCCTGTAAAACATATTCTTTTTTATATAATATATTAGTGCAATTTTGTAGTACTTGAAAATCATAAATTAATTTAATAATTTAAGGCTAAACTCAAATATTTTATTTTAATATGTCCTACGTTTAATGCTTAAAAATTTAATATAAGTTTCGAAAAATACAAATTGGAATTCTAAAGAAAAACATGCCGTAAACAAAGTTTTCTAACAAGTTGTTTAGATTTCACTTTCAGGGTTCATTATTTAGCTTTACCTAATTATATTTGCCGGTATTTCATTTGATTTCAATAATGTTTTTTATTTAATTTCAGTTTTTGTTATTAATTTGCATTTTATGTGTCTGTTTTAATATATATGTTGTTATTGTTGGCTTATCCTCTTTAAATATCTGACATTTGTCAGATCAACTCCATTAAATTGGTGACAGTTAAAAAGTCAATGACTAGCAAGGGATTTGAGGATAAATCCTCCCACGAAAGTCCAACGCAATCCAGAATATGTTTCGGTGTGGCTGGATATTCACAGCATTTTTTACAAGTGGGAAACAATTTTATACCACGTTAAAACAATAAACATTTTAGATGTCCACTTGAGAATCTGGCCAATGCAGTCTGAGATTTTTGGTCACATTTTATTTCCTGAAGAGTTCCAGGAGATGTTCCGGAGTACATTTGGTGTGTTGGTGGAATTTGCCAGATTGAATAAAGTCTAAATTTTTCATTAGAGTAAAGTTTCTGATATGTAAGTGATGAATCAGGTGGCGTATCTTCCTCACTGCCTTCTTTAATATATATATATATATATAAACACACTTACACTCAAGTTTATTTTACCGAAAATGAGGTCATTACCAAAGGAATTTTCTTGCAACTGGGCCTGATTTTCTTTTCCAGTTGTTTAATGGATATATCCATTCAAGAACTGTAGCCCCTGAAAATTAATGAAGGAATACAGATTAAATGTTATTGATGAAGGCCAATTTTACATGGACAAGCTAGGCTCACGTAGGATATTCAGATACAACTCGAAACAATTTGTCGAATGAGGAGGGAATGCGCTATGAATAAGATGACGGCACATGTAAGAATCGAAGGGAATGAAGAAACTGTTGAACTAGCTAAAGAGGCAAGAGAGATATAGCATACCCAAAAGAAATATAGCTTAGCGCTTAAACTAAATAACGTTAACAATAAAATTGATGCTATGCTAATTATGCCAGTTTAACAATTTATAATTCTAAATATTCTTCTCCTCTGTGATAGTTTTATTTAAATTTTAAAATAAATTAAATTCTATTTTTGAAAGTTCAACCAGATTCTGAAAATTATGTTGTTGTTTGTTATGACACTTGGACAAGCCAAGCTCGCTATGCCTTGGCTATACAAATTTAGTCAATAAGGTTTGTCTTTCGTTTAATCCAAAGCACACAAAGGTGGAAGTACGTTTTTGCTCTTTTTAAATCCTCCGATAGATGGCACCACCAAAGAATCCATTCCCTTATTTACCATTAATCTGAAGAAGAAGAAATTTTCTCCAGACCATTGCACCCAAAATAATTAAAGATAACTCAATCGTTATTTACAGTGGAGTTCAGGACTGTCCTTAGAATGTTAATGGCTTCTTTACCTTATTATACGCGAATACATTTCTTGTGAAATAATTTCCTCAAATATTAAGCAATTAACGCTGTGCAATGATTCCCAACAATTTTTTTTAGTATTTTAATGACAACCTTGAAACGCCGATTCAAATTAAGAGAAATCTTAAAATTATTTAAGATTAAATAATTGCACAATAGATTTCATTTTTCTTAATTACGCCGAAAGAAACTAATAAATTTATCCATCTATCATTTAAGTTTGAACCATGGTAAAATCATAACATTTACACCTGTACTAGCAGACTTCTCTCCAAGCCATACACTAGTTATGGGAAATTGGATCCCATAAGCTTTCAGCAAACTAATCAATAACTGAATCAAGTTATTATTAACAGGAATATTAGTTAAATTAAGTTATCAGTCACTATTAGCTGAATTAAAATATGAACATGTTACTTCTCAGTTATCAGATTAATACCTTTCTGCAAGAGGATTTCATCGACTCAGGAATCTGAAAGCGAGTTAAATGAAAGATAGATTCACACGATGTAATTTTTAAAGAAGTTCTTTATTTAAAGATTTTTGATTCATACAAATAAATTATCAATCAAAAAATTATGAATTAATTTCATGAATTTGAGTTAAATCGAATAGCATAATTAAGAAAGCATCTTTAATTTATTTTCAAATCTGTAACAAGAAACTAGAACTCTAAAATAAAAAATTCGTGTATTAAATCAAAGTTATCTGCATATTTTATTTAAATAAATAATGAAAAAATTATAAATGTTTAAAAGATATTTTGATATTTTATTATGAACATTTAAAAGATTTAATTTAAATTTTAAAAGATATTTATGTATGAAAAGATATCTATATATATTTTTCATATTTTTGAGTTTTTTCTAAATTATGAAAATATGAGACACTTTTACGCAGCAAAAAAGTGAAGAAATTTTATATATGATTACATTGAAAGTGTATAAAGAATATGAAAAATTCTTTCGTAAGATTTTATTATTATAACAAATAAATAACATTAGTTAAATCAAACACATTTAAATCTGCTGTAACATTTGCTCAGAATCATATAATTTTACTGACATGACTTTTAAAATAAAATAATTGAAAGATAAATTATCCAAATAATTAATTTTCATAATTTCAATTTTTTAAATAAAATTTACATGAATTTACTTTTTGCGTGAAAAAGTAGCAAAAGTTTTCGATAATTAAATTAAATTTTTGATTTTATTGCTGTTTCAGTAAATGAAAAAAAATACAATACTTATGCATCTTTTTATATTTAAACGAAAAGGACAGTTTATTTGCTCGAGTTGTATTATGTAAAGATTATTACAGCGGAAACAGAAATCGACGTTCGCATTTAGAATCAAATCCACAAACTGTTGAATTAAAAAGTTGGTAGTATACATTAAAGTGACAGTGCAGTTAATTCCTGAAAAATACTTTTCACAGATGTATTTTAGTAGAATATCACAAAAGTTTCATAAATATGAGTTTGCTTGTGGGAAGTAAAAGCTCAATACTTTTATTTTCCATTATTTAATTGAGAATAACATAGAATTTCTTATCTTTCACTTCAAATATCTGTGTCTGCTTGAACTTTTATATATAACCTACGTAGGACCATAAATAAGGAGATTAAACGAAGTAATAATTCTCAAAACAAAAATATCTCGCAATTATTTTATATTTAAGGATTTACAAATTTATCTTCAAATGAAATGCTTTTATTTACAAAACTTATCTCCAAAACATAAAGAAAGAATGCCTAGGTCACAGAAATTAATTGCCATGACAACACTTCTGCAAAAAATATTTTTTCGAATGCTAATGTTACAAGAAATTTTTCGAAGAAATTGCTTTAAATAAAAAAAAAAGTTGTCTTGTCTCAAGCAATTTAGCTCTTAACATTTTCTAACAAGAAATTGCGAATAAATTCAAACAAGCTACTTATATATCGCTCTACTTTTAGGAAAAGGAAAAATTTCTGTAAGATAACACACTTGTTGAAAAAGTGTTTTATATATTTCTCACAAGAATTTAATATATTCACAGCATAAAAGGGAAAGAACTTCACAAAAATATAATGAGATTTTTCTCATAAAAGTTCACGCAGCTTGAAATGAGCAGAAGCTTAAGCTTGTTAACTTAAATAGATGTGTTTGTTTACGTTTAAAAAGTTGTGAATTTTTTAAGATTCCATTTTCTAAAGGGATTTAGGAAAATAGTATTAAAATGCTTTTTGAAGTTTTAGAATAATGGTTAGAATTTTTAATGACGAATTTAATAAAGAATTATAACGTTTGATTTTGAATTATATAAATAAGCATGGGAAAATGTTATTGCTTAAAATATATTCATGTTTTTAAATTCTTATTCATAATTGACCATCAGTAAATACATGTTGAAATAAGCTTAAAAATTTTCTTTAATTTTAAAAAAATATTTCTCATTTTATAAAAATACCTGACTTTAACCTCATAATTTTTAATAATGGACATTCCTTAATTCATATTGTATATGCAATTTAAAAAACAGTAATGCAGAGCTTAATGAAAACATAGTCACAATGCAATAACAGTGATTTTTTTTTAATGCTTTTTGTAGAGTGTACAGAAAAATACTTTCTCTCTTCTTTATAAGAACTCTAAATCATAAGAAAACTAAGTAAATCTTTGTGTTCTCATGATTTAGAGATCTACAATAAACGAATAAAAAAGGATTTCGCTCTAAATCTAATAAAAACTAATTTTAAGAAAACTGTCTAAAAATAGGAAAATGACTATACTTTACAACTAAGGTAACTAAATGTGTTTTTATTACTGAAATCTGGTTCTTGTATCAGCAATAGAATGAGATTTGGAAAAATGATTAAATTTAAATTTTTGAAATTAAAATGTAACAAATAGTACATCTTGTATACAGACTTAAGTAAAAAGTGAATGCATGTAGCATATATTAGTTTGTTAGAGTTCCAATGCTACAATGTCATGCAATTTTACAATTGCAATCAACTAAACTCTACTGACATAATTTGAACTTTGATATGTATTGGATATAGGAAATTTGCACGTTCATGCTTCATATTTTTCGTTCAGGACCATAATAGTAACAGCAGGCAAGTAACTAAAGTCACCCGTCAGGCTTTTGGAAGCATAACGGAATATCTTCTTTGGATGTATATTATTACGTCATGCAACTGTATTGCATTACCCATACGTCATTTGCACGTCCTGCAAAGGAATATGCATTTTCCTTCAGTTTAACTTTTGTAAATTTATTGCCCGGTATTAGCTTGAAATCCTCCAATGTAATAGATCTTGGGTTTTGTATCTTGCTAGTTACATAAAAGCTTAGACGCTAATTCCATACTCATTCAAGAACGACAATGCTTACAAACCATAAATACAAAAACTTAATTTTTGAACTAGTTGGAGATAAAAATACAAAAAAGCAAAGCAATTTATATAATATTATTCAACTCAAATGATTTAATCTACCTGGGTGTATGCTATTATATTGGTAATTTGTTGATGCATCAAATTCGCTCAAGAATCATAGAGCTCACATTTGATTACTAAAAACTATTTTGCTATTGAAATATTGGAAATATATATTCACATACTTAAATGTTGAGCTTAATTTGTTGAAATACTTCAATCGGAAAAAAATTAGAACAAATATTTTTTATCAGTATTCACTAGGTAACTGACATTAGGGGATATGTTTATAAGTAAATAACGGAAATTATAAAAGACAAATTTTTATTTGTCAGTCTTAATTCATGGTCAAGACACATTTTACACAAAGATACATGAAAGGTATTGCTCCATTACTAAGTAATTTCAGCCATGACAAATGGTACTTAACATAAACGTTTTCCTTAATGATCACAATTTTCATAGATGATTTATACCTGTGTTGTAAATGGCTCAGAGAAACAGCTTGTGTAAATGATCTCTAAGGATCCAAGAGACCAGCTAGTATCTTACTAAAATTACAATAATATAAAATATGTTCTTCTAAGTATTAAATACATGTGATACATGATATCAGAGCAGCATGTGGATTCTCACAAACTTCTTGTACATATAGAAAATCATCCTGCAAATAATTACTCATTTGTGTAGAAATAATCACCATTTCAAACATTGCTATCAGGAAAAATTCAGCGATGTTACGACTTGTGTACCTTCGTTATGAATCATTTATTGAACCAAACTTTGTTTTCGTCACATACATTTAAGCAGATATATCATAATTTAATCCTATGGTTATGAATAGTCAAAAGAGCCATTTCTACTGTCTAGAAAATTCTAAGTATGATTCATCTCTTCATCACCTAGTGCTGGGGTACATTATTGTTTGGTGCGACACTTAGAAATAGTTTTTGATCAGATATGAATTTTATGCGAATATATTAATGGGCATTCTTACTTACAGTTGTTTCAAGGGATTATTGAAGACCTGTTGGGCTACATCCCATGATGTCTGTGGAATGACATTGGCAAAACAAACAACCAAGCAAAAGTCCAATGATATTTTCATTAGTCATTCAAAAAAGGTATTATTGATTACAGTGATTGCTTCTAATTGTCACCATGTTAATGGACTTCTTATTGTTGTTTTTTGCTAACTTTTTTCTAACTAAACATCACACACAAAACAAAGAGTGGGTGTATGAAATACACCCAAAAATATTGCCTTATTTTCAACACCTTATAGTAAATACTTGTAATAGCTTATCACTCCACACAATGTGGAATGTGAGATTGACTTTAAAGTTATTGGTTAAGTTTAAAGGTTATTGGTACTGAAGGAGAAGAGACTGAGCAACAGAATCAGTAAATCTAGTGACAGAAAGCTGTCTCTTAAATGGTTTACTGTTTTACTCGTATATTATTTTAGTTTCAAAGACAAAGTCGTTAAATTCCAAATTTTAACGCTAGAATATTTTAAAGTTAAAAGCATAGCCTCTCACTTAAACATCTAAATCTTTTTTATGTTCTTAACTGTTGAGATTCCAAATTTAAAATTTGGAAAATAAAATTATCCGACTATAAGACGGATAAAAAATTGTGGATTATAAAAAATACTTTATGCAGATAATGACTATAATAAAATTTTAAACATTGAAAATATTGTGAATATTTAAAGATTCTAATTTTAGAGTGCAAAATATGATGTATAATAAAACAATACACACTGTTGTCTTAGAATATAGTTTCATTACTACTTTAATATTGGAGGAAAGTTCAACTTATCTTGCTTCTCTCTTTTGAAACAAGATAAAATATTTGTGGTATGATTCCGAATGGATTAATTGACATTATCTAAAATTTCATGTAAAATTAGCATTCTACGCTTTCTAGATTTCTTCACATTGTTGCAATAAATATTTACTGGAATGAACTCATAAAATATGCCTCATTACGATTGTTAAGATATTTTGCTACAAAATCACAAAATATTTTATGATTCCTATAAAATTCAGGATATCTAATTTAATTTTCCATTATACCCGAATATTTTAATATAGTATTAGGTCTTATTAAACAGTAATATTATTTCCATATTTTAACAGATGTTCTCAGTTGAATGCATTTCCATATTCTTAATCGTTATATTCAGCTGGCATTTTCTTCTCATAAATATTTACAAATTTTTAGGACGATTTCGACAACGAATTAAAAAAAAAAGTAAATGCCTTAAGATAAAAATTTTTGGCAACAGCTTATTATGACAGCTTAGTACTTCAATGAAAAATATCGTCTGCTACTTTTAATTTTATTCTTCTTTCAAAATGCCACATATAAATATGAAGGATATGTTTTTGCGCATTCCGAAGAGAAACATTCTTATTTCAGAATTCATAAACGTTGTGAAATGCATGGTACTAAATTTTCTAAGTGCAAAATAAGCAATATTATTAATCGGACAGGTAAAAACTGTCAATCATTATTTCTACATAGAAAGAAGACTCCAAACCAATATCCGTAAAAGGAACGTACTGTTTTAAATGTCTCTAAAGGAAAATCGTTGGAAACAAGAGAAAATACGCCAACACAGAAATCAATTGCAAAGTCCATAGATACATCTGTAACAACAATAAATAAAATAATAAACCAGTATTTACGACTTAAAAATGCTAAAAAGCATAATGTTCACCACCTTTTGCCGGGAAAGTTTGGATCAACGCCAAACATTTTGTAGAATCCTGTATGAAAACCACTTAGCAGGCGATAAATGGAAAACTATTGTGACCCTTGATGAAACATTGGTTTACCTAAATGACTGTGACAAAAAAAGGTCTTTTTACTGTAGAAAATGAGGAGAAAAATGTACAAACCCGTTTACGTCAATGTAAAGAAAGTTTCACTAAGGAGTATATGATTGTCGCAGATTTCTCCTACAATAGGAAATTAAAAATAAAAAGAGTGGAAAGAAATTTTAAAATGAACTCATCGTTCTATCAGGAGAAGGTTTTACGCCTAATATTTACACAAGAAACTCCACTTCTTTATCTCAATGACATTCAAAGAGAAACTTCATCTAGACAAAGCTATAAGACATACTTCGAAAACTATCATTGCATTCCTTGAAATAATGATGTCTAATACAAGAATTGCATGTATACATTTTCAACATATCTCTGCGAAGTCTCCTGACGTTTCACCTATGGACTATTGTGCATAAGGTCTGTTAAAAAAGGCTCTTTCTAAACACAAACCCACCACGATAGATGGACTCTGGAAAGTAATGGAATGGAAGAGGAATGGAAAGCAATATCCCTGGAAAGATTGCGAAAAGCTCTTCTGTCATGGAAATCATGATGCAGACGTAAAGCCTAGAAAAAAGGCTATCAGATCAAACATTTAAAAAAAATAATCTTTACATTTTAAACATTAATTAAACGGAAATCATTCTAAAAATGTGTTAATACCTTCTGTATTAAATTTGAAATCTTAATATTATTTATAGTACATGTAGACATAATATTTACTACAGTTATATTTAAATTACAAGTTCAAATAAAATCATCCACATGGACATGTATACAATAAAATTTTAATATTATGTGATTTTTATTACCATCATCAAATGTATGTGTAAAATCCGTATGGATATCTTTGAAAATATTTTTAAGTTTAGGAAATAAGAAACCAACTTGAAGATACACTTCCTTTTTTAATATACTATATTGCTCCATTTTTATTTTTCATTGATTTTCTAGAGAGATGTAGAGAGCGTGGTTGTATATTTTCAAGTTTTCAAATTACACACACATAAAATTTTATAAAAAATTAGAAGTATCTAAACATCTGAAATTATCTCTCGTGTTTTATGGTAACATGGGATTGTATACTTTATATTATACTCAAAATTAATAATTTAAGAAAAATAAAATTCATTTAACTTCTAAAAATATGATTTAAATTTCCCTAAATAATCTAATATTTCATTTGAAAGTTTCTTGGTTCAATTTAAATTGTGTTAAACAATGGAAATTGGATGTTGCTTTTTTGCTTTCCGGAAGTTTGTTTCGGTAGATGTTTTTTTCTGTTTTTTTCCCCCGTATGATACTCAAATTATTTTCTGTATGTTAAAAGGACACTACTCCTCTGGATAAAAACCCTTACAACAAATTTCAGCAGCCTCGATAAGTGTTGGATGGTGTTTATCAATTAATTGTAAATGAAACTCTCCGTAGCCTAACTATACTTTTTAAAATGGTATTTCTTTGATTAAATGTTAATTGTCCTTGTAAAAAAAGAGAAAGTTACTCATGAATGCTACATGCAGATTTGAGATTGAATTCCAAGGCATATTTCCTTAGGATACATAAATTCTACTTTTATGCATAAGACATCTTCCCTTAAGGCAATTTTCGTTTCATAATAATTAATTTCAATTAAAATAGTTCAAACTTTTTGTTCATCAAAAGAAAGAGAGAGTTTTTGAGAAGTATTTATTACATGTTGAACTAAATGGAAAGCAGAGTTATAACAGGGACTATCTCTTCACTTTTTTATAAAGATTAATTATTTTCAGAAATGGGAATAAATAAAATTTTTCATTCGCCGAATAATATAATGCTTTTGAAGTTAAGACATTTTATTCCCTTCTGATACCACAATATAAAATTATTCTCAAGGATTCTTATTTTAAATAAAATGGAACTTAATATATTACTAACAGCAGTGTACATGAAATCGGGTAGTCCTTACTTTCAGATGCCCCTCAGCTTCTTGTCAATTTTACGCCACAACGATGTTGTTTTATTGTTATTAATGTTTTTGTTAGCCATATTGTTTTATTTCTAATTGATCTATTATGTTTTCAGCGCCATCTCCTTCCTTCAAACATGTAAGCAAACAAGGATGAAGGAAAAAAAATCGCCAATTTTTGCAAAGATTCACTCTAAAGCATATTTTTCCTAATGAAATTCTTCTTTTTAACTCTGAGTTTAATAGCCTCATTATGAAAATATTTCTTTTTCCAACTTTAATATATAAAAGTATAAAAGCTTTGAAGTTAATTCCTTAATTTGTTAAAAGAAGCAATATTTAAATTATTGCTTCGTACAATACATAGAAGTAAGAAATTTGTTAAAAGTTTTCTGAATTCGTTACACACACACACATTCACACGCACACACACACACACACACACACACACACACACACACACACACACACACACACACACACACACACATACACACACACGCACATACACACACACACGCACATACACACACACACGCACATACACACACACACGCACATACACACACACACGCACATACACACACACACGCACATACACACACACACGCACATACACACACACATACATATATATATTTGAGTGTTATTAATAATATCCAAGAAATAAATCTAAAATTTCCAATATGAAATCGTTTGTTATAATTTATATAAACAATCTTTTACCACAAAGCAATAATTTATGAAGTACTACTTTAAAGGTGAAAACATTAGCACTATTTTCTTACTTTTCCTAAAAATATTATTCTCAAGTACAGCAATTTTTTTATTTATTGGATTTTTTTCAAGAATGTGGGTATTTGAATCAATATTAATAATTTAAAAATATCTTTGAAACCTATTTGTTTTATTTTCCAAAATTGTTGCTGTTTTAAAATTAATGTTTCGAGTTCCTGAAAGTAACGATCAAAAAACCCATTTCCCGGAAATGGGAAAGATTCTCTACAATCAGAAGCAACTTTAAAATTTTATTTTTCAAGATGGCAACATACCTTTTATTGACTTGTTTCTGTGTATAGGAAATGTTTCTGGTAAAATATGAAAATATTGTCATACATTAATGGGAATCTAAGATTTTCTTTTCTCCAATAAAAGTTAATATTTTAGGAAACTACCATCTTACTCAATATTATTCAGTTTATAATTTGCATTTTTCGAGTGAGAGAAGGAAATATTACTTTAGATACAAAAATTCAGTAACGTCTTTGGATAAAATATATTTTCTTGGAATTACTTTTTTACATGATAAAAATGTTTTCAAATTTTGCTTTATATAAAAAAAAATTAGTTCACAAAATGCATGTTACAGTATTGGTAATTAAAAAGTACTTTACCTTTATAAAAAAATAAAGCCTATTGATATGAAGAGTTAGATATAATATAAAAACTGTTTATATTTCTAGCAAGCTAATTCCACATAATTGTGTAGACTATGATAACAGTAAGAGGCGTGTATTTTGTTAAGTTATTAAATGTGCTTTCGGATTCGGAATGGTGATGATATTTGGTATCTACTTTGCTTCATTGAAAGCGCTATTTTTCTGAACAGAAGGCAGTCTAAGTAAAGATTAGATAAAAACAAATCAAAATGTTAAATGATTCAAAACTTCCTTTAACAAAGCTGTTATAAGTTTTCAAGTCGGGATTCTTTTCATCTACGTTTCAAAGCTTTCTTCTATTAGTAGCGTATTGCGAAAAGTATAAACACACAAGCTGTATTGTGCACAAACAAAACTTTTTCTAATATTATACTTCGTAATTTCTTAAGCAAATTACACAGTTCGAATATAAAAAGAAGCGAGTTTCATTGCTTTCGATATTTTTCTAGCTCCAGAGGTTACGAATATATGCCAATTTTAAAAAGAGGTACAAAAATTAGTTCTTCTCGTGTAGCGAGAAATGTTCAAGAGAGGAATGTTACAAAGTTTTAATTAATTATGTTACAGCATAAGCAATTTTATACCATAGTTTAAGTCATTGTTAACTATGTTAAAAATTGAGTACAAATACTCTAATCAAAAAATTTAGTCATAGTTTCATTTTAAATTATCTTAATATAAGAATTCATTTCATTCCATATAACCACTCTTAATGATTCACAGGATAGCTCTTTTTCAGTTTACATCAGCTTTTCTTAACTTTTCAGTATCCGCGGACCAATTTTCAATCATAACTTTATTCGCACCCCCGTATATAATAATATGTATACCATAACCATTTTAGGAATTTTGATGCTATATCTACACTACGACTTTAAAATTATAAAATACAAATTATCAAGAATACTGATTTTTTTTCGACATTTAGCATAACAGATTCTCAGTATTGATGAAGCAAGAATCCGATGACTTTTTTCAACTGGTTCTGATTCTATCTCTACCATTATAGATTCAGATTTTATCTCCATCATCAGGCATCTTTGTGGTCTCAAGAGAAATTCCAATTTGCTTCAAACATTCTGCAATATCGACTAGATATCGCCTGCAGCATTCGCAGGAAATGCGTTTTCTCATAAGAAAATAATGTTTGATTACCCCAGTTTCCATTCCTAGCAGCCTCATTCAAGTTCGTCTTTTTATCTCAATCAAATCTATCTACATTATATGTTTTTGTATTAATTACAATTCACTGCATTAAATATTCATGGCAGAGAACATTTGTTCAGAAACATGTATAAATGTTTAAGTAGGCGTAAGCGAGAAGTAGAATGTAGTTAAGCATCAGCAAGTACACAGACAAACGTCGCTCAAAAAATATAATCAAGAAAATTGTATCAAGAATATTTAAATTTTAGGCTTACAATTACAAAAATAAGGAAAAAATTAATAATACATATTCCTTTGAGTATTTGACAGGTGGAGATGATGAGTTTTTTGCTCTAAAAACAAGGGCGTTACGCATTCTATTATTATTTTCAACATATTATTTTTATGAAGATGAATTTATTGCAGTGGCTCTTTTGAAGACAAAATATAGTTTATAGTTAAATGTAGGAAATGACCGACAGTGTCTATTCCTAACAATAAATTTTCCTTTGAAAAACTTTACTCTGCAAGATTTTATTGATTAAGCTTTAATTAATTTCTTAATTAAATTCTTAATTAAAATAAATTTAATTAATTTCTTAGTTAAGACTTAGAAAATTAAGTAAGATAATTAACTTTTATTTAGTAAGTTGTTTCAATTTCATAAGTTAATTATTAAATGTTATGAAAAGATCTGATTTGTTTTCCATGTGAGTGTTTTCCTTTCAGTCAGTTAATCAATTTTTTTAAATAATGTCTTTGCTTGGTTATGTTCGAGTCCCACAATTTGAGAACTCGCTGGTTTATCCAAAGGCGCGTTTTTGTGAAATGTAATCCTATCAAATTAGTTATAGAATGTCTTATAATATTTTTTTGAAATTATGCAAATTATTAAATAGTTGAGAAATACAAAAATATTAACTAATTTAATTTTTAAGAAAAATCTGTCCTTTTTTACATATTTCCAGTGTGTTGATTATGTCCTTATACTTAGAATTTTACGCATATATTGATTCTTCATATATTATCTAATAGATCAAGGAATTATCTGACAATATTTTTATGTGATCGCAAAAAAATTCAAAATCGCGTATGCAAACACACACGCACACATTTACATGACAAGAAAAATCTCTAAAATATATGCAAAGCAAAATATTACAGTCAAGAGCAAAATCCTTAAAATTTAGAATTTGGTTCCCTGGAAATTTATTTTCCAAATCTTAACTATATAAACGTCATTTCTTCTTTAAAGCAATCAGATTTTACTTTTGAATATATTATAGAAATAAATATTCTGAATACAGCATATAACTAAAGAAAGTTAAATTTCTTTATTCAAAAAGCTCATTTTTTTACCTATGAAATATTACTAGTCATCTTGTCAAGCAAGATTTGTTAAAGTTTTTCTCGGAAAAATTTTTAAAAGTAATAAAAATGCTCTTCTTATAGGAAAAGTAATTTTCAAACTTCTTGCAAATATTTCATATACTAAATCTTAAAATGGCAGCATTTAGAATGAGATAGAAATGTAGAGGGTATTTTTTTTTTTTTAGGGAAGAGATATTTCAAATTTTGAAATTTAAATGAGCTGAATATTGGCTATGGTACAAACAGTTTCATATATAAAGTTCTTCATTAGTGTTATTGAAATATGTCTTTGAAAAATTGGATATCAAATAAAGGCAGAAGATTGAAAAATAAATTGATTTCATAATGGAATAACTCAAAATTTTAATTAATGATATTTAAAACATACACAAAGATGAATACACTTCAAATAGTGGCCACTTAATAGATAAAAATTGGTAAAATATGTGAAGAGAACGTAAAAAAATTATTAATTAAAATTTAAGTATTTTATCATACGATTGCAAGTTTGAGATAGATAATATCAAAGAAAAATATCGTAATTGTTGTACAATATCAATTTTCAAGAATCACAAATTCAATATTAAAATAACAATATTGATTTTAATCTTCATAAACTGATCAGTATACATTATATGGAATTTTTCAATATAAATATGAAATATATACTTTTAAAGCTAACTATTCAATTATTAATGATGTAAGAATACTATAAACGAATTAAAAGTATTTAATGTAAAACTTTCATTTCATATTCATATTTTGCCTCATTGCAAACATCAATATTATGTAAAAACTGTAAAAAGTAATCAATACATTGCTTTCTTCCTTGTGTGACATACATCTTCTTTCACATATTGTCATATTTACAGTAAATTATAAATGCTTTTTTGTCAGAGATTTGGAAAATATGATGTTTCATTTTTGGTAGAAATATATAGTACATTATTTCAACTCAGTTTAAATACAAACTTTGAAGCATATTGCATAGCAAAGCAGGTCGGATCTCGAAAAGCATTTATAACAATAATATGATTTTAATAAGTAAATGTATTTTTTGATAAATTGTTTCTTATTCTACGAAATAAAGTGAAAGTGGTGGAAATACTATAATCCATCATATTTTATATTTTTACTTTTTCTCATAGATTTTATATTTCATCATAAAATCTAGTGTTTGCATGGTTTCGTAGTGTCCAACAATAAAATATTCTTTATCTGTTTTGAAAATGTTTTTTATGAAAACTTTTTGGAATCCTCCGAATATTTGTCTAGTTTTCATTTATCAGCATTTAAAACTTATCTGAAACACAAAGTTCATTTCTATATTTCTTGAAAATTTATTTGCAAATGTCGTAACATTTTATAGCAAATGTTGGTACATTTGTAATTAAATGTCTTGTTTATTATTCAGAAAATTTTCAATAAATTTTTCACTTGCAGCATCAGAAAATAGTGGCGACAACATTATTTTCTGATGAATCTACAATCATGAAATTCTATGCACACGTATCATCAAGTGGTTTATCTGGATTGATTCGATGAGATTTATTCGGACTTTAATATTGCCTTAGTGTAGTGCAACATTTGCTACTACATGCATAAAAATAATTAACAATAGGAAATTTGCGTTAGTTTTACACGTAATTGAAAACATAACATAGACATTAGTATTTCTTACAGAAGTATATAAAATGTAATAGAAATTTATACAATAGTCCCTCTCACTGTGGAAGAGATACCATCTCAAGTCTCAAAATGATGTTGGTTGATAGAATAAGGAGTTATTCCATTAGATTTAATGAAAAAAATGTCATTTTCAAGCAGTTCTGGAGAAACTGAGTCACTTGTCATCGTAGCTCACTTGATCATGGTTCAAAATTACGATGCACTTGGTGATGTAGGCAAGTATTTCAAACCAGTTAATCTTAAGATATATTCAGAAGCGTGCTTGTAAAAATATGCCATCGAAACCATGCTAAAGTCTTTACCATCAATGAATTAAGTGATAATGGGCTAGAAAAGTATCTTATTACGTTTAATCATATCACTATTAACGATTGGGCGTATTTTGCCACCTTATAAAGGATAAACTGATAATTAGGCAGGAAATTAAAAGGGAAATATTCATATATGAATGCCGAATACAGCGATTGTTTGTAACAGTTTACAATAAACGGTATTATCTATAATGAATTTGCTCGCAATTAAACTGTTCGATTTTTGAGTCCTGATATCCTGGATAAACGTCCCGTTTCAGTAATGCTACAAAGCATAATATGCTGTGGGAGATTTCCCGATAATGTGATATTATCTTTAATACTAACCCAGGGGTTTAAATTCTGATTTACAAAAAAATAATCGACTTCAGAAATTATGTACTTAAAAAATTGAGGTTTTTTAAGATAATGCACATGAAAAAAAAAAAAAAAAACCCTAAAAAATTGCTGCATGCATCAATATTTGGAAATAAATAATCTTATTCAAGTAATACGACAGAAATAAAGCAACAAGTAGGTGTGCGATTTTTTTAATATGTGCATGTATGGTTGGTAGTTTGTAGTACATTAGCAGACGCATCTCAACAATTTCAACAGAAAGATATTTTTAATATACACACAATGTGAGAGATAGTATCATCCAAAATGCCAACGACACACTTTTCAAGCTGCTCCCCGAATAAAAAAAATTCAATAATTAGAATGTAAATTCTGGAGTAAATTCTTTCAAGATTAAGTTATTTAAAAATTATTTCATTTATTTCAAAATTTAAGAAAAACTGACTAAAAACATAGGTTTTATATAAATTCTTGCAGCACTCAGTCGGTAATATAAATACATTGATTAAATATGTTTGGAAGATTCTTCACACTAGCTCTTTGTAGGGAAAACTGATTTTTAACACAACATACATTGAACTATTTGGTCTTCCATTTATATAAATACTTTTGATGATTATACGGAAATACGATTGGCTACAACGCAAATAGTTTTCGCATCGAATTTAATGAAATGTTTGTACAAGAGAATTTCAGTTGCTTTTTACACATAAAAACTATTTTTACATACCAGAACTATTTTCAAAAGCATCTACAGTTTTAAGCAGGCTATAAAACAATGAATAACATCCAGGGTTTTGATTGCGATCAACTGTTTCAGAAAGTGTATACAGAAATTAAAGAAGTAATTTTAATTATTCATTTTCGTCTCCGAGTATTAATTACATTATTGTAAAATTATTAGCTAATTTTCTTAGCTAACATGCTTTTGTATTAAGAATGATGAAAGGAAATGAAGTCAATTTTTAAAGCATCAGTATATTTTATTACATAAAAAACGAGACAGATGGTTTTTTGAATTTTTAAGCTTGGTTTTTTTTAAGGCTTTAATTTGAAGATAAATACTTTAATAAATGCAATCACTCAAAGTTGTCACTTGAAATTTAATATTGTTTGTCTACCAAAAGAATAACTGCCATGAAATTGTATGTTTATAGGTGATTTTTGTCGTTACACCAACTGCCAATATCAGATATTGATTAAAGGTGTTACGAATTGGCAGTGCTTGGTGTGCTATTCCTTGTTATGCTTAAGGCGTTCAGCAAGTGAAAATTGATACTTCACCTCTTACTACTCCAGTCGTGAAAGGAATGTATCCTTATTTCCATGACAACATACTGGCACAAAAAATTAACAGGAGATATTCCTTAAAAAAGGAAAAACTTTTTCTGGTGGCGTAAATGGAATGTATCGTGTTCCTATGACAACATACTGGCACAGAAAAATTTGCAAGATCTATTATCATAAACTAACAACAAAATGTGGTTTCTTTCACAAAAAATAATTAAATTAATCATGGGTTTTTTTTTCATCATCTCAGATGATTTGAGAAATAATGGTGAGTACAAAGCCATAAATTTCAAATGATTCTTTCAAAATATAAAAGGCAAATATTTTTATTATTATCGAGTATAACATTTCAATATCTACAACAACCTTAATAAAACTTTGCATTTGAGTTCATACTTATCATTATAAATATAATAATCATAATGACGTATTTATTATACTCATATAGAAATTTCAGTATCGAATTCAAACTATTTTATACAGTAATAATATTATGATTTTTTAAGACAAATTCTGCCATTAAAATTGTAAAACCTCTGCAACTGCATAAAATCAAATGGTTTTAAGAACAATTGACTCAAAGATATTAGTAATGAAACAGCCTTTATTGCCATCAATTCATTTAAACAAAGCTAAATTTAAGAGCTCCCATTACTTATATATATATATATATATATATATATATATATATATATATATATATATATATATATATATATATATATATATATATATATATATATATATATATATAATTACTCTCACTATTACTACAAATGAATTAGATTATTCATTCTTAAGAAAAATACAAAGATTACCATTTCTCTTTACAAGAAAAATGTTTATTTTAGACAGTAACACCCTTAATCGGGAAGCGCAGCTGCATACATTGAAGTAATTGAACCAAAAATTTTGGGTCACATGACCTATTAGTTAGAGAAATGAGCTCTGCTGAGAAGAAAGTTCTGGGTTTAATTTCAGGGTCCTGGACTCCTTGGAAGATTTTTCAGTTTCCTCTCTTGGGGAATAGCAATATGGATATTATTTATGAAAAGACCTTTCGAAAATTAATATATATCTAATACATGAATTCGATAATATGGGTTCAACGGTTAATTTATCTAATACATTGAGACAAAAATTATATCTTATACATTTAATGAAAAACAAAACCAATTTTTCTTTTTTTAAGTTCATTTTTTTTCTGGACAAATTTCTATCGGGATGAAATAAACACAGATGACAACGAAGTAGGATTCCTGAATTTAATTTTTGGCAAAGAACATATTTATTGCAGTGTTAGAGGTAAATGATTTATATTTCAACATTTCTCTTTCCCTGGTCTTTCTTTAAGATGAACATTTCGTTACTTAAAGAAATTTTAACAACTTTTATATATATTGGATGTATTTAATATTAAATGATTCATTTCTATAAGAACCAATTTTAAGCAATTGGTGTGCTTTTCTAGAATCCTTATTTTCATTGAATATTTAATGTTTTATAAAATCTACTTCCATTTTTTTTTATTGTAATATTTTCATTGAAGCTAACTTAAGTTCGAAGTAATTTGTACGATCTATGAACACATTTCATATATAGATATTTTTTCGTCTCTATAAAATCTCTTGTAGATAGTTCGATTTCAATCATTATATAGTGATCTGATATTAAGTATAGCATGTAAAAATAATTTACCATGAATTGCAATTGCTTATTTTTGTAATTTAGCAGTCACCCATTGAAAATTTTTATATAATTTTGGATTAATTTTTGTTTGTAATAATTTTAGTTTTCATTTTTGTTATTAAGTATAAATGGAAATGTTGGGCTACAGATATAATAACAGGCATGTGAATTACAAAACTATTAATTTCTAAATATTTTCTTTTTCATCTTTTCAAGAGTTCATCCTTTGAAATATTTAGATAAAGTATATAATATCTTTTAAATAGAATATCTTAAAATAAGTTTATCTACTTAATAAAAATAAACGATGTTAAAATTAAAAATATCTAATAAAATATTTCAATAGCAAATGAAGGTTTTATCATCCCTTAAATTTTTCGGATTTTCCATGAAGTGTGTTATGCTGCCATCTGCCGGAAAAAATATTAAATATCTTTTATAACTGAAAAGCTTTCAGGGAATGTATTTCTATTACAATATGCATTAAAAGAAACAAAAGATAGGAATAAAACTATCAACCTACAGTACAAGATATTCATATAAAATCTTTAGTAAGCCCATAGTATTAACGCTTAATTACATTTCAAAATTTATTCTTTATATTTAATTTCTTATGTAGGAAAGTAAATTCATTTATATTCAATAAAAATCTTCACTTTTCCCTTGACACAAAAATTTATAGTTAAATTTTCATTACTTTAAGAAAATACAAAATATTTCAGTAATCAGTCATTTATTATTTAACTAAAAAATTCCTAACCAATTTGGAAATAAATGAAAACTTATAATATTACTATAAAGGAGTAAAACATTTTCATTTACTTTTCTAATAATAATAATATATGTGTGTAAGTTTGTGTACGTGTGCACGCATACAAATTAATTAGATAGAAAAAGAGTCTTATAAATCTAATTTTGTTTGATAACAATGTAATTCGTATCTACCTTATCATGTGCTAACCAATTTATTATTAAAATTTTTCTATATCATACGTAATAAAATTTGAATATGCATGAAATTCTACATGCATGCATTGTGTATGTTTATATATATACATATACACACACGCATACACAAAAATATCATTCAAGAAGATGAGCAAAATCGTTTCATCTAAGGTTCTTTTTTCAAATACACGAACTTAAACTTTCTGCATTGAGAGGAAAACACAGCGCTTTCTATTATAGTAAGTTTAAGAAAACAATTTCATGTATTGCTTGCTTCGCCATTTAAGGAACAAAATAAAAAAATAAAAATAAAAAATAAAAAATAAAAAAAAAACGATGGAAGAAACGATTTGTCTACACTAATGACGGTATTTCATGTCTTGAAAAAGTTTTCGGTATAAAGTTTATAATTTCAGAAGCAATTTTTTTACTGCTGACTGTTATAAACTATTTTAGTTAAACTCCAGTGAACATATTATGCTGATATATTGTTTTTGCATTTAAATATATAGTATGGAAAACAAATGTTTTGCAATGAAATAAAAAATTATATACTGGTTTGTGTGCAGTTGCAGGAGAGAAAGGTGAACATCTGCATGATGATTATGAATCATTACAAATTTCCATAAATTAAAAAATTCGAGCAAAATATTTTGACCATATTTTGAGGAAATGAAATTTTACTAGTTAAAATAATAACAAGTTTCTTTCATCAAGGGTATAAATTATTTTAACTTTTTTTTTTACTTTATAACTAAAATTATTTTCAATGAATATATTAAATGTATACCTAAAACGTTAAAATGTACTTGGCAAATATAATTTATTGCTTTCAATTCTGTAACAATTATTCACCTTATTCCATTTTTTAACATATAACTTTAAATCAATATTTGAATTACATTTTTGTTCTATTTAAATATTTTTCTCGAATATTTGGTATTTTAATAAAAATATGTTTATGAAACTAAAATAATGGTATTTTATTTAAATATTTAAAAGTGTTTGCAATTGCTTTCTATAAGAAAACAACTTTGTTATACCAAACAAACTGCTTAGTATTCAGGCCAACTAAGAACATTTATATATTTATAGCATAGAAAATGCTCCATTATTTTTCTGTTTTTTTGCAAAGCCTTGTAGTTGCTTTGGATGGTATTTGTTTGTGTCTCTTTGTCTTGAAGAATGCCTTTCTTGAAATGAACATCTTTTGGTTAAAGTACATATTTTACTGATTATCATATCTGCCAGTTATGCTTATTAGTCAGAATATTCACAATATAAAATTTCCAGCTATCATCAAACAAAATTCTACTATTAGTCCATTGAAAGCATTGGATACATAAAAAAACAAACAAACTAGTTGACTGTATAGAATGACCCAAAGAATTTTAAAAAATAGGAATCTTTATGCAATGGCCCTCAAAATTGGAAAGAACAAATTAGAGGTATTTATGTGTTCTATTGTTCCGTCATGGCAATAACTAATTGTTAAATCTAACCAACAAATATCTTTTTTTTGAGAAATATTTAACAAGAAATAAGAGTTTATTCCAAATGTGTGATTTGGACAGTTTATGCGTCCTTGTTGGTGGGATGTAAATCTTCATGTACGTATATACATGTTTGTATGTATTTGAAAGAAAGTAATTAAATTTAAAAATAAATACATAAATTCTTTCTTCAAATAATTTAACTGGTCTTTTTTTTATTTGCACATTTTACTCTATGAAATTTTTTGACAAATTTTTCAATTTGTTTTCATATTTGTTATTATTATGTTTGGAATAGAAAAATAAATTTGTAGATCATAGAAACACTGTATGAAGAATTGCAAATTTCAAACTGTCCTTAAGTAGAAATTTCATTGACTATTAATAGATGACTTTTTATACAATGAAATCATTGCTAGATGACTGTAAAAGCTCTAAACATGATACAGAATACATTTTGAGAAGTGATTTTATTTCTATATTATTGTATTCAAGCACATGTTTCTGCATATCGTTTTTCATTTTTAATATCATGGTCTTTCAGATAATTATGTTGAAATAATCGATAACTATAATGTTGAACGACAAAAAACAATTTAGAATATTTTAAGTATATTACTTAAAATATTCTAAATTGTTTTGTAAATGTTTAATGTGTGTGTTTAAGTAAAATCTGTATGAATATCCATAAAAATATTAATCCTTAAAATTTTGAAAAATAATGAAGGATTTTAAGAATATTTTATGTGAATTTTAATGTTATGTACTGCATTTTTTAATAAATAATTTAATATTTTTCTTCTAAATTCTCTTCCTAATGTTTGGAAAAATGCATGAAATATTCATGAAAAGTGGTGGAAAAAATTTATTCTTTTATTATTCTAAAATTACAAAATACCCTATCTTGTTCCTTTGAACAATTTGTTAAAGCTCTGCGTATTCACACTTTCCTTTTTTATGCAAATTTAGATGACAAATTTTCTGATATATGGGGCAAAACAGTAGACAAAATCTTCTGTCAGCAGGATTTAAAAGTCAAGCAATTGTACCAAGTTTTAGTTTTATTTTTCAAAGAAAACATTTCAAGCCATCAAATTATATTTCTTTTATCTTTATAAAAGGAAAAAGTTGTGTGTGTTGAATAATGTTTTAAAATATTTTCAAGCAAAATATTCCTGAAATACTGTAAATACTGCCATTTTAACTAAATATTATGTACTTTACAATAATTTGTGGCAATCATATTGGTATTTATTTTTAATTTATTGTAAATAAACAATATTTAAATAGTCAATCAATGTGGAAAACAATTTTGAAATATTTCTGTGCTTATTTATTTTTAAGATAGCAGGTGTACGGATTATATCTACAAAATCTATGAAAACAAAACATTTAAAATTTAAAATAAATGAGTTTATTCTGAATGCAAAAAAGATGTTATGAATATGATGGTGATATGAAAAAACATACAACTATTCTTTTGGGTTACATGTTATTCTAAATCAACATCGTATTAATTTAGACTTAATTCTTTTCACCATATATCTTTATTTGATATTTGACAGTTTAAAAGTCTCATTTCTTGTACCTTGTATACACGAGCTGTTCAGTTGAAATGACGACCAAATGAGTGGCCATCCAAGGAAAAAAATGACGTTAACCATATTGTTGCAAATAATGATTAATTGGTGAACACCACAGAAGACAAAAATAAATATCTAGTAATAAGTACAGATAATATTTATTTAATGCCACGTGTAAATGTTGTGTAGGACTAGTGAGCACTCAAACAAGTGTCTTTAAGAGCATGAAACAAGAGTTGGTCAGCGTAATTGATCATATGCTTCTTTATAGCGTGATTCACAAGCATAATGTCTAGTAAAAATATGCGTATGTGGAAATGAATCTAATTCCTGGTTTAGCAGTGTTAATAGATGTTAAACCCATAACATATATAAAGATGTATACCTACGGATCCGTTGTATGAAATATATTACTTTCGATAAAATGGACTGAAGACTTCTGGAAACCATGTCTTTCAAAGTATCTAGTGTACACGTCGGCAATAGCGCACTTTTGGAACCCATGAATATTATGAACATTATTAGAATTGCTTGGTGTCTATTTTTCAAAAAATACATGAGTTGTTGTAGATCAACCAGATATTCTACACGAAAAAATGTGGAAGAGTGGCACATGATAAAAAAATGCATTCATTTCATTTTTAAAAGTAAACCTCTTTAATTCCAAATTAGTGTTTACAATACATTTTCTTCTTTTACCTCCAGATGATGTCCCAGCTATCCAGAAGGATGTATTTTTGCAATTTTCATTGAATTGGTACAGCTTATGGTACCATACCTCATGGTTTTTTCTTGTTGACTAATATTATTCATACCGATTTGTCTCTATTTCAAGGAAACATCTTTCATAAACCATTTTTTTAATGAAATCCATTACTTGAAATTATAGGTGATTCTCATAAATAAATGGAAACAAAAGGATCCATACTTGGGATTATTTTTTCTGAGTTTCATAGAATAGAATTATATAAAATTATTTTCTCAGTTTCATAGCAACATAGAATATGCTTTGTAAGAGTTTTCTTTTATTCACTAAACCCTTTTTTATTTCTTAAAACATTTTAAAATATCATTGATTGTATAAATTTTATCAAGCATCGAAACTTCTTATTGCTTGACTGTCAAGAAATTTAATGTGGAATATTTGACCAAATACTTATACCAATCAAAAAAGTCAAAATTTACTTAAAAATTAAGTTTAATTTCATTTAGAGCTGCAGAGAAGGGTAAATTCACATACTTTTATATTTAACTATCGATTAGATGAAAAAAATACATACGAAACTCTCATCAGATTTCAGATCCTAATTATTGACAGTGAAAAATGCTTCAAATGAACTCATAAATTGGTGAAACAACATATGAAGATCTCATTACAGGAATTATTATGTCAGATAACAAGGGGAAAATAATAAGGCAAAATTAATGCAGTAATTATAACTGTCATATTTCATTTTCACATTATGATTTTTGAATTTTTTCAAATATCAGCAGAGAATTGGTGTAGTTTAGTCTTATCTACTTCTTTACTTTTTGAGGATTATTTATTGAATTTGGATATCTCAATTTAGAATTACTTGAAGCAATGAAATTAACCTATGTTTTATAGTAAATATTGGTAATACCACAGGGTACAATTATTGGTATTATTTTTCTGCCAATCCATTTTTGAAAAACTTTGTTGTTCTTTAAATTAGAATTTATCCATATTAATATGTTCTTTAGTTACATTCACTAAATATTTAAAATATACTTAATCATTTTATTGAAAACTTGAAATTTATCCTTATTTCTTGTAACAAGAACACATGAATTAGTGATCGTGTTATATTTAATACAATCCAGTACATATTTTAAAATTCTGACACACTGCAATTGAACGCGGTTGGTTTAAAGTAAAGAGGGAAATTAAAATTTTGAAATTAAAAAAGAAAAATTAATAAATTTACTAAACAATTGCAATAATTATAAAATGTTACTCATTCTTATTTTCTAAGTGAAATTCTATCATTATCATAATCATCAAGTGTGTAAAAAAATTAATGTGGATCTTAAGAATCCAAATTAAAGTAAAAATCCCTTAGATAACTACATCAAAACTTCATTTATTATATTTCGTTCTCGATTCATTCTCTTTAGTGTTATGATACTTGTAAACATTTTTTGTGATCACTAGTGAAATAAATATAATTGGAAAACAAAATGTTTCTCAATATTTTATTACCATGAGGTTCGAAAAATTACCATACAAAAATTAAATGCAAAATAGTTCGAATCATAAAACCAGGGGTTTATACGATTCCAACTACTCGTGATCACTTCTAAGATATTTAAAAAAAAATACTAATTTTTATTAAACCACATGTTTTTAAATTTCCTTTCTGTGAAATCAAATATGTACAATACTAGAATGAATTTAAATTAATACCGTAGAAACTGCTATGTCCTGAAATAAATTCCTTTTTGAAATAATTGTGCATTCATAAAACAAAAACAGACATTTTTAATCACGTGTGCGATTGAACAAATTCCCTGTAATAGTTTTAAGCACTGAAACACAGTTTCCGTTGCAAATATGATTAAAGAAGTAAATTGTGTTCAAATAGAAGTAAATATTTCTTTGAATATTTATGATTATTTTGAATATTATTTGAATGTACAAAGAATTCAAAGAAATAGATATTTCCTTTGTCAATCATAATGAGAGGAGAGAATCAGGTAAAAGCTCTGACATAAATTACTATAAAAACTATAATGGTTTAGTTGTGTTGTTGTTGTTCTCGTGTGCAAGCTAGGCTGGCAAATTGCTCCACTTTTACAAGTAAACCGTATTTGGTGTGAAGTTCGACTTCTTTAGTACACACACATGCCATAAGGACCCATTTATAGGGTAGGCAACCATTCACTCCTCATTCACACCCAAGGAAAGGACAAGGACAGGATACAGAGAGAGAGAAAGAGAAATTACATCCATGCCTGAACTGGGATTGGAACCCAGGACCTCCCTATCCGTAGTCAGGCATGCAGACCACTAGACAAGTTGGCCGGCTTTTTTAAGCAAGAAATATTATAAAGTCTTAGAAACTAGTCAACAATGGACTATTTAAAACAAAATCGAAACTTATACTATTGTATGGCAAAATCAAAATGTGTTCAGTGATTATTCAAAATAAAGCAAAATATTTATAATCTATATTTAAGACCTTAAGCGATTAAAAAAATTTAATGATTAAATTCTTCAGAAAATATTGAAGCCAAAATTAGCTCAATTATATTAAAATCAGCTTTTGCTGATTTTAAATAAATATATTGCTACGTTTTGAAAATATTTTTTTTCACACACACATACAAGTACATCTGTTTCTTAGAATACACAGAAAAACATCAACAGTCTAGAACTCATGAGACAAATAGCTCTAGTAACTATTAACCAAATTTCAATTGATGTTGTGCAAATCTATATTGACGGTAGCTAAAGAAACAATTGCCACTCTGAGAGAGGTGTATGTAACTCAACTCCTAAGTCTCAACTCCTAAGTCCAAAGTCTCAAGTTTAGAAATTCAGATTTTTTCTTTGTATTCAGATCGGAGCGTACAGCAATGTAAAATGAACTGAGTTATGTATAGAATATTTTTGAGCTTGATATTAATTCTGACTGATTGATGAATTCTGACTGATATCAGGTCTAGAATCCAACACCTAAACAGCTTGGTGACAGAGTTCAATATTAAATATGCTCTATAGTTTCTCAAAGAAGTTTAGGATTAATATTCATTTTCAGTAGATAACGTCATAGTCTGCAAAAAGGGAAACTAGATTGCTGATTCGTTGGTAAAAGCTGCCTCTTTGGAACCTTCGCAACCTAATTTGCCATCCACCTGTAATGAAGATTTTACTGAGAGAAAAAAAAACGCTTATGCATGCCTGGAGGGTTTTAATTACTCATAATTGCAATGCTAGAAAATACCCTGTCGCGCCTTGCATTTTGAGGGAACTGGAGACCAACAGACTTGTCTTCCAGTGGTCACATAAAGGGCCTAGAATATGTGATGGGTCAAAAGACTTTTAGACTGTGCACAAAATTTAAAGCTGAACAGTCATCGCCTGAGCATATCTTGAGCTGTTTGAGTTTTGACATGAAAGTGGCTTTTTCAAAGCCCCTTATATTTTTGAATTTCGTGGAAGTTTATGGATATGTGGATTTGGTCTAGTATTGGAACTGGATCATTTGGGACTAGAAACAACCACAACAGAATACACAGAAGTATGACGCACATGCTTGAGCATTACATGTAAATTACAGGAAGGCAAATGATGACGACTTGTTTACACAACGATGATGAGAGCGACAGGAGGGGAGTACACATTGATCAGTGGCAAAAAAGGAAACATTTTCATTACTACTCTGTTTGGTGCTTAATACCAGGTCAATAAAAGTATGACACAGATTGATTCATGTGGATGATGTTTTACGTGGTAGAATAATTGGCCTCTGAAATGCAGGAGTATGCAAATAGAAGTAGCTGAGGAACCCGGAATGGCTCAACGTGTCATCTTTATTCCTGTGGATGTGGCAATTATTCCAAGAATATAGAAATGTGAATAAGAGTTACAGTAAATGTCACTTCCGAGTGATGACGCCGAATGGCATCGGTGTTTGGCAGTAAACGGTGGACTCTTGACAAATGCGTCAGCAATTGTCAACCAAGGATACGACCATTTCTAGGCAAACTGTGTACATTTGTTTGGGACTATATAATCTACATGGATCTATAGGCTTAGGCTTACTGGCTTGTCAGATAAGTTCCGCTCAAGTTAACTCACTATCACTAGTGGTTTCCCTAGAGTATTAGTTTCAGTTTTTCCTGTATCAATTTCTTTGGTTTTAAAACCAGCTTTATGATGTGTTACAATTATTTTATTATTCATTTTTATCTGCTTATTAATATGAGGTGTTAAGTTTATATCTATTAATTTATGTTTTAATGTACAATTTCATGAGCTGAAGTTGAATTTCTTTTTATATGTATGCACAGTAGAGTCCAAGTTATGCGTTGTTAATAAGACTACAATAAAAGCCGCGGCACAAGAAACTTACTGCAAACGAATAACTTCAATGTGCATTCAACATTGAAGAAATAGTTTACTAAGAATGTACAAGCAGCTGAATAAAAATAAAATGTGCGGAGAATTCTCATGGAACTCACACATTAGTTAGAGATAGCCCACAGTATCTCTCCCGGTATACATATACATATATATATATATATATATATATATATATATATATATATATATATATATATATATATATATATATATATATATATATATATATATATATATATATATATATATATATATATATATATATATATATATATATACATATATATATATATATATATATATATATATATATATATATATATATATATATATTGACGTCTGTTTACTATCAGCAAGATATTTTTTAAGCACACACAAAGATTCTTGTATTAATTATTTAATTTAATGAAAAAATGCAACAGCATTGTTACTACTTGTTACTGAGTATAACACGGAGTGGTGGATAACTGAGTTTCTACTGTGGGTGTATACACATTTGTATAAACAAAACCATTAAAATAAAAAGAATAAATAAAATACTAACTTATGTAGTTAAAAATTTGAATATTTTTTAAACGAAATAAAAATATGGTAGGACTGAAAAGGCACAAAACGAAAAGGATTTTTAAAAAGTACTAAACTTCTTTCAATAAAGCAAGATTAATTATTTAGAATATAAAAAGAAAACATTCATAGGAATAAGAATGCAATGTATAAAAGTATTAAAAAAGAAAATATATGAAAAAATACATTCGAAAAACTATTTTGATAAAAGTGTTGTACTTTCTACTTAAGGAATAAGAGACAAGGAAATATGTTTCAAACTCATTTGATTAAAATTTTTTAAAAATAAATAATACGAAAATTTTCCATTTTCGACATTCCCAACCAATTGAAAAAAAAAACTTAAAAGGTTGAAATATTAACACAAATTAAATGAAAAAATCAGAAATGTAAGTTTCTTAAAGATACTACGAAAATAGTTAACTGTAAGTTGTGGTGTGTGTTTAGACTGTTTAAAAAACAAAATGAAAGAATACAAAAGAAGAATATGTAATTAATCAAAAGAAATGAAAAATTAGAAGTATAAGCATTAAAAAAAGATAAGAAAAAGAATTAAAATTTAAAAGTAATTTTCTAAGATTCTGTTAAGAAAATAAATTAGTCACGGAGCGAAAATGAACACACACACACACACACACACACACACACATATATATATATATATAAGCATTTATATTCTTTATATAAATAGGCATGATTGCATAGCGTATATCTTCACTCAGCATGACAAAATGAAAAATTAATAATAATATTGATGTGTATACACAATAATCGTAATGCAATATAATGGAAATAATATTTATTGTATTGCATTATGAAATTGGAAACAATATTTAAAAAAATATCTGATATAAAAGCACAATATACTTTATAGTTAATATAAGATTTTCATTGAAATTAAGTAGTTTATATTATTTTAAATTTTCTTTAAAAATATTTTTCAGATTATATTTTCCTAAGCATTTGGACTATAAAAAATTTATTTTAAATAAATAAAGATATTTGTAAAATAAAATATTCTCATTGCATTTGATTTAATTACTTTTTGATAATATAAATTCTTTTTTGTAGAAAAAATATTTTTATGAATTAATTTCGCAATGAATATTTCATCCATATGAAATAACATTACATAATTACATTTAAATGTTTATTTTTAAGTTCTCAAATAAATTTTTATGTTATTATTTTTGTGTTGATGATTGAATTTTTAAAATGGATTTAGATTCCAAATTATTTTTCAACAATCGTAGGAAGCTTGCTTTAGACTCGTTAAATCTATTTCTTAACTCAGTCTCTTTTTGTAACCCTTCATGAACCAGATCTCAATCCTTTAAACACCTTTTTTTAACGCAAACCTTTATCCCAGTATTGAAATGTATTCGCTAAATTCTTTGATGCTAAAAGTAAGGTAGTTGAGAAAAATTAAACTTCTATAAAAAGAAGTAAATATGCTTTTCATAATTAAACCCCTAAGGATATTTATTTCTTTGCTTGCGTCAACTCAAGAAAGAAGAAAATTAAAAATGCATAGATTCAGATTAGAAATTTAAGCAAAGGACAATAAAGAAACAAAGTAAAGAAATTTTTTAAAAAGTTGTTAATAGTTCATCATATAAAAAAACTCATAAAAAGTTTCTGTTTAGGTTACTGCATAAAAATTTAAATGAACTAATGTTATTCATTTTTCACAATTTACTTACTTTGTTACTTGCTTTTCATAATATTTTCTTCAAACTGAATAATCTTTGAAAAATCATATTTTAAAGTCGGTAAAAAATTTAATTTGCATATTTTAATAAAAAAAATTATATTGTGATTTCAAAGGAATAAAATAAAAATCGATTTCATTAATTAATACAATGATTTGAGTGAAATACTGCATTCAGAATATTAATACTAAAATAATGCATAAAATTTCTGTGATCTATTGAATTAATTGATGAAATAAAATTCCTTTGATCTTTTATAATATATCTTTACTTAACAATAGTTAAATATGAAAACTGTGTTATACTGAGAAAAATAATTAATTGTTATCAAATATTGTTTTAAAAATTAAATTAAAATTTTTATATGTTAAACAAATTTTACTTTAATGGCAGCCAATATTTACAATTTTTCATTCTTATCTTCAATTTTGACACAACATTTGTGAGCCGTGAAATGGAAGTGAAAAAGTAAAGATACGAAATGACGTATTTTATTCACAAGACCGAAATGGCTTGAGAGAATATTCTTTCCAGAGAAATATTCTAAAATATATGTTAAGGGAGGAAGTGTTTTTTCTTACAAGTGCAAAATATCATTGAAAATACGAAATGACTCGTTTCTTTCTAAAATACGAAAACTGGGGAAATCAGGATACCTTGGGGGAAAATGCGGAGAAGAAAGGAATTCTGTGATGTAGACAAGCATTTGGTTGGAGACTGGCTAAAATATTTCTTGAAATGTACATTTTTAAGAAAAAATGAGGTTTCATATCCCTGGAGTTTTTTAATATAATTAGATATAAGATTACTGACTTACAAAACATTAAATTAAATTTTGATTTAATATTTGTATAAAATAAAATAAATAAAAAAATTCTAAAAATACAAATAATAGTAATACTGAAGAAAATAAAACATTTTTTAAAAAAAATAGAAAGAAATAAATGAAAGTTATTTTTGAAATTGAAATTTTTATCTTTACATCATGAGTAGTAAAAACTTTCTTCTAAATAATCAAAAAATAACTTAAATCAACAACATTTAATATTCGTATTTAAATATTCCCGTAATTAAGTTTTATAAAAAAATGAAAGAATTCCTCTGTAATTAACTTAAAAATTATTTCAGTGTATTTCTAAATATGTATGATAACAGATTTTATAGAGAATCGCTTATAAATATCTAAGTACACATTCGAGCAAAGCTTTGTTGTCTGATTTCCTTAAGCAACATCAAAAACATCGTTATGTTTTTGATGTTGCTGATGATCATGAGTTGGTAAAAAATTCTAGCTGGTTAGTTTCTGATCATGCAGGGATATTGCGCATAGGAAGTTATTTTTTTCTAACGACAGGCACTTGGGCGACGAACCCTTTGCCACAAGACCGGAAACTGCTACTAATTTGCGTTACCCATTGGGCACCTGTGAACGAAATCACGGAGGCGAGAAGCGTTGCCTGCGCCATACCAAGACAAACCCGTTTATAGGGCGGACCACATTCATATATCATCACAGAAGGAAGGACAGAGAAACACAGAGAGAACAGAGAGAAAAAGTAACATCCATGTCCGAACTGGGATTTGGACCCGGGACTCACAGCTCAAAAGTCAGTACCGCTAACCACTCAGCCATCGATCGGTTGCACATAAGAAGTACCGCGTATAAAAATTGCTCGCAAATGGAGCATAAAATTTACACATTTTATTTGTGATAAAAGTTACAAGCAATTAAAAACTTGTAATTTAGAGTGTGTATTAAGTGACTCAGCTAAGAGAAATTGCGCGTTTATGTAATAGTTCATACAAATATGCTGAATTAACAGCCAAAAAGAAATTTCTCTTAAATATGTATCAAATGATTTCACAAATTTAAGATACTTTATTTTTTTTTTTTTTTTTTTTTTTTTTTTTTGAAAAAAGTTTTTTTTTTTGACGAAGAGTTAACGAATTTTAAATAATTAACAAATTAAAATGTACTAATTTATTTATCTGATAGCTCAAAGAACAGAAATTTGATATTTATGACATGTTATTTATTACTGTGATGATCGGTGGCTTATTGGTAGCCTTTCAGGCTTCACAGGTACAGGTCACGAGGTTCGATTGTCAGGCTAGATAAGGTCGACTGAGCTTTACATTCCTTCAGTGGGTCGATAAACTGAGTACTAAGCATGGTTGGGAACTAAACACTGGGGATTTCGCATTAGGCTGACCACCTAATCAGAACATATGTTTCACACTCCAGGGCCTCTCAGTCAAGAAAACAAAGATGGACACTGTAGGATTTGCCCCACATATTAGAGTTTAGTAATTTACGTATTTTTTTATATTTCAATTATTTTGATATTCCATCAAAGAGTATCATCAAGGTTAATAACATAAGAAATAAAATCCCCAAGACTTCTGTAGTCCGAGAAATACATTTATATTTGTATACTTTCCTTGATGTTATATTTGTGTATGCTAAGCAACTTTAATTTCTCCAATATGTTACTAATTATGGCTTAAATTTTATATAAAGAGATTTATTATACAGAAAATATATACTTATAAAATTGTCAATGAAGTTTCTTCTTGAGAGTTTTGGAAATAATTACTTGTGCGATGCAGCTACTTTTGTACTCTTAATCTTACCATTTAGTGTTCGCAAGAACTTTCTGGCAAAAGGCATCGTTTCTAGGTTGAAAAATAATGAATACCATTACTTACCCTGCCAAAAACACGTGTTTTAAATATTATTTTCAGTTAAAACATGTGTAGGGTCAAATGATTTACTTTTTCTGTGATGTGAAGTGAAGACAACAGCAGACTAGGGTTATCCTTTTTACTTAATTGGGATTTATGATTATTAAGAAGCAATATTAATGATCAAGTAATAGGGAAGGGCTTTTCTAGGTGGAAAATCTGGATCCCAGAGGTTCAGTAGCTTCACGCTTCTTCCCCTTAGATTAGCTAAGTAAAGCAACACTTTTCGTGGATGTTTGGAAGGAAAATCATTTCCTGCCACGGAATTGTTGGAGTTCCATGGGTTTGGGAGTGTCCACGTTAATCTGAAGAGTCAAATTTCTTCTGCTAGTGTGGTGTGGAGGAGTGTACAAGCACAAATATGATCAGGTCACATGACAATGGTTCAAAATTACGAGGCGCTTGGTGATCGACCAGCATCCAGACCTGTTAATCTTAAGATACAGTTTGGGAATTTTCTGTATCGCTATGATATATGAGTTAAAAGTCCAGATTTAATACAAGTCATGGTGAAATAAATAAAAATAGATGTTGTGCATTTGCCTTCTGTATGCAATTTTCTTTGTGAGTTTTTGGAAGTTTACCAGGTTTCTTGTCTTGAGATTTGTGAATATGGTTCTTTATGTCTGAAAATTATAAAAAAAGTAAGCGATTTACTTAGGCTGTTAGGTTATCAGCAGAAACCATGTAACCATATTCAATCAGCAGAAACTATATTCAATCAGCAGAAATATTTAGTCGAAAACATATCGCAATAACCTAACATAACTTTTATCATTTACCATTTCCCATTTTATAATAACATTTATTATTTTCTAACCAAACATAACTAAAATAATAAACCTAACCTAAGTCATTAAAAATTTGATAAAACTTTTAAAAAATGATAAATAATTTTTTAAAAAAAATAAATTTTTATTTTTAATAACACACTGTCAACTTTTTATATTGCATAGTTTAAGCCCTGAGTTATGTGATATTTCTTAAATCTTTCTACAAAAGTTGTAAAAAGTATAAACTATTAAAATATCTGATATTATATGAAGTATAATTTTAAAATAAATAAATAAAAATACTTTTCCCTAAATGAATTAAGTCATAGTGCTGAATATTATTAAAATGTAAACAAATATCATTACTTTAAGTAACTTTATCCAATTCAATACGATTTGTTCTTGTACGTTCTCATTGCAATTCAGATTGATTGATAAAATTAAAAGAAAGTGCAAAATCTTTACTATAAATTTACATATCCTTTTTATTACGTATTCTGTATAAAAAATAAATGTATTTGCTTTAAATAATATAAATAGGAATGTTGAGACACTTTTAAAAATGAATAAAAATGGTAATTTCACTTTAATCATATTCTCATTTTTTTTCTAGTTTTTCGATTTTATATAAGATTTACAATTTCAACAACATTCTTAAAATTTGACATATTTTACTATTCTAAGTTCCTAAATTATAACAACATTAAATAAATTTTGATATTATTAAATTCTAAAATATCATTTGTGATCACCATTCAAAATTAATGTAAATTGTCTAAACGAATTAATTAATTATTCGAAATGAATGACAGATTTCATGCGAACTTTTCAAACTCTCGAATTTCCTGACCTAAAGGAATTCTAAAACTTTCAGGGAAACTTTTCGTTGTTGCATTTAAGTTTGAAATAACACACATATTTCCCATTTAAAGTAAGCCAGTTGGGTTTTATTTGAGTTGAAATGGTTCATTTTCTTTTACTAATTTCCTTTTCAAATTTTAATTTGACTGCAATTTTAAATTTCAACTTTTAAATTTTAACTTTTAATTTTCAACTTTTAAAAATATTAATATTTTTAAAAGTTAACAATTTTTCACTTATTAATTTACACTTAATAATAACAAACACTTAATTTTTACCGAAATTGCTATTAAAAGGAAGGTACTGAATTTCCTATTATAGATCTATTATAGATAATTAAACTTATAAGTTTAGTTTTATGTCAACTACGTAATTGTAAATATTTTTTATACAAATTATAAAAAAAACAATTTTTTTTATCAGACTTTAATGAAATCAATAAAAAGTAAAATGAGATTTTTAAAAAATGGAAAGAGTTGGGACCTTAAATAATATTTATGTATTCTAAATTGTTTGCAAGGATTTAAAAAAATTAATTTTTTTCGTATTTTTATAGATATATGTACTATGGTTCTGAACTTATTCAAAAGAATTTATGTAAAATATTGTTAGATAAGCGAATACTAATAAATTTTAAAATAAGAAATTTCAATTTCTTAAGACATTTTTTTATTTGGTGAACTACTTTTTTGAAAAATCAATCAAATAATAAATAATATTGGAAAATTCCTATTATTTGTTACTTAATAGTTTTTTCTTTATTTAAAATAATTAAAATTACAATTGATATTCCTAACATAATATTTGCAACACATATACCAGAGAAAAAGTGCTTTGTTAATCATATCAAAGAAAAGAAATCCCAAAAGTAAAATTAAGCTGGAAAAATATGGATATATATATAGCTAATAATCATTTTGTGTAGCATATGATTCTACGCATATATGAATCCTGATGAAAAAGATAAGCTTTAACAAAACGAAGTGTAAAAGAAAAAATGCTCGAAAAAACATCCACAATATATTAAAGATATTATAGCAAATTCTTTTTCCATTCTAATACATTGTTCCTTAAAAAATTAATTCGAAAATTATCTAAAAAGTAAAGAAGAGTGGCAATGGAAAGCCAATCTATATTAACATGGTAAACGGGTATGCTGATAAATAATGCTGCAACTTAAAATTATTTAACTGTTAATAAAGGATTAGAGAGGATAGTTAATAATAAAAAAAATCACTTACATTACTTTTTAAATGTAAATTTAACATGTGTGCTTGAGGAATATAAATTTTTTTTAATATTTTGTAAATGAAACAATGATATTATTTTCGTTAGATAAATTGCGTACGTATCATTCTTTAATTTTAAATTTCAACATCAGATATTCATAGACAGTAAACAGTGGATATGGGCACATCAACTCTAATGATTAAGGAATTGTTTATCCATTTTAGCCTTTGAAAGCATTAATAGTCGGAAATGTTTGTTTGAGGTAAATGGAATACTTTATAAGATTGTAAAGGTAAAAATTCTATTATAATTTATTAGGAGTCATTGTTTTATTGTGATAGTATGAAAATGAAAACTACATTGATTTAAATTGTTTCACACACGTAAATGTAAGCGTCTTAAATTACTACATTTTTTATACGTTTCACAGCGTTTAGCGAGAGGATGCAAAAATGCATTATTTGAATGCAAGTGAAATGTATTTCATTATAATTCTATGCGGTTTTTTTTTATCAACTTATAACACCATATGTATAATATGTCTTTCATCAACATGCAGAGTTGTATTATGTGACAGGAGAGTAAAAACAATGGTTAGTGCATTTCGGTGTAAGTTTTATTAAATTACGACTGCATTCACTTTGATTCAACAACTTATGTATTGTCGCCCACTCTGTCTAGTGGTCAGAGTTCCTGACTGCTGATAAGGAGGTACTGCGTTTGAATCCCAGTTGAGGCATGGATGTTCTTTCTTTCTCTATCTATCTTTTGTCTTTTACTTTTATGAATGGATTGTGAATGGTTGCCTACCCTATAAATGGGTTCCTATGGCATGTATGTACTGAAGAAGTCGGACTCCACACCAAATTACCGTTCAGTTGGAAAAGTGGATGAGCGCACCCTATGATGTCAGCCTAGCTGGCACACGACAACTACAACAAATTATGTAATAGTCGTAATCTGATACACTGGATAAGAAGGGATTTTTGATATAACAACGTATAAATCATTCGCTTTCAGTCTTGTGAAAACAAGACTAAATGGTTTTTATCCTGACTTTAGAGAAACTCTTAAATAGAGTATGAATCAATGCGTAAGGGGTAAGAAATGGAAGATTCTTAGGGAGGAGAGAATTCGGGGGCTCCATTTATATGACTAACTTGATCATTTAAATAATTGTATTTTACTTACTGAGTATGAGAACATTGTTAGGAAGTACTAGAGAGTTGGTGAACTAATGGTTAATTTGTAAAATAAAATAATATAACTGTCTTTGGTAGTAAATGTTTCTTATATTATTATGAATAATTAATTAAATATATTTTAGCTTAAAATATTTCATTATTAAATTTTGTTTTTACTACTCCTAAAATGAGGATTATTTGTATTTTTACTTCACTAGTATTTTTTTATTAAATTAAATTTAGCATTTTGAAATGAAAGTTAATCATTGAAAAATATAAATCAGCTTTTACCCATTTCCGGAAAATATGTGTCGAGAATAGTTTTATTAATAAAAGTATTTTAAATTGGTGCTGTATAAATATCAACTAAATATAATTATTTTTCTATGTTTACTTTACACATAATTCCCTTTTTTTTGAGCGATACGTAGATTTTGAAGAAAAAAGTTGAATGCCACGACCAGTAATTTTGTAACTAAAAGAATATTCCACTTTTCATTCAATATATTTTTTGCTTATCTATGCTTGATACCTCATTTCATACTGTAAAATAACAGTTAAACATAACTAAATAAAAAGTAAATCATATTACTTTTCCAAAAATCATAAATTTTCAAAGAATCTTATATAGACTTAAAGTTATGGCCCATTAGTTACGTACACATAATGAAAGTATAAATTTTTTTAATCACTTTGTATAGTAAAAGAAGTATAAATAATATTCATTTAGAGATTAATATGCATATATAATAAACATACATTCGTATATATTAAATGTAAACATATTTTGTGTCGACTCGAAAAATTTCGAGAATGTCAATATATTTGATATGCAAGGATTGGGGTTTTATTACGTATCTATACTCAAGACATAAAAATGGAGTAATGTTAGTTTACTTTCTAAGAGTTGCAGTAAAATAGCTTAAAATATTTCCCTTTAGGCAAGCTACCATGCATTTCCTATTTATGATTTCCATCAGAAAAAAAGATACAAACTATTTTTCAGGCATGAAGGTTTTATGTATGAAATCAATTTCAATTTCAGCGAAACTCTACCTCCTTCTTTAGGGACTATTATTTTTCGCTTCAATTTTATTTCGGTTTTCCATTAGTTTTTCGCTATTTTTACAAGTTCTCCTTGTGTCAAAAGCGGTTGAAATATCTATGATCGTAACTTGGAATGGCTTAAAGTGTGGTATGCATCCGCATAAAAATGTGATATCTCGTACATAAAGATCGGAAAGGAAATTGGGCTTTTGAAAAAATGTGAAAAAAGCACAGTTATGAGATTATATTCTTTCAACATATTATTTAGAAATATATTTTCTTGTATTTATCGTTTGTATTTAAAGAGATGGGATTATTGATAAATTATAACTTAAATTATTATTTATGCTTTAGGTAAGTGTTGACAAAGATGATGGTTTAAATTTTTTCTATATATTGAATGAAAACTTTATATATCAGTTAGAAGTTTCCTATTCATCTATAAAAATACCAAATATAAATTAATACGATCATTTAAACGAATATCATTAATTAAGTTTTATTGTCAACATTTTCCAGATAAAATGTTTAAAATAAACTTGACAAAAATGTAAACAACCTCCAATCTTTAAATACATACAGATTACACAACAATATAGGTACATTAATATAATTAGTTTTTAAAAACTATGATTAATGTGATCAGATGTATAAAAATATATAAATAACATTTTTATATAATTTTATGTTATAAATGTGTTGTATCAACAAAATGATTGGATTACATATATAATTTCCAGGGTTCTTCCTAAAGCGACGGCTTAAGAAAATAAACTACAAACTAAACAATAAAATTAACGTCATGCCATTTTTATAGTGTTATCTTCACAATATATATATATATATATATATATATGTATATATATATATATATATATATATATATATATATATATATATATATATATATATATATATATATATATATATATATATATATATATATATATATATATATATATTGTGAAGAGAACACAATAAAAATGCCATGACGTTAATCTTTTTGTTTAGTTTGTAGTTTATTTTCTTAAGCCGCACTATTTTTCAGGATTCATTGAAGAAATTATTATTATAATTATTATTTCACATTGCTATTTAAATAACTGCAAGTAAAAAATTCCCACCACATCCCATTTTTGGACAGCATAAAATGGAATTGTCCACTATTTTTCATGGTTCCTCCCAAATGTCCGAGCCAACCCCTGCTGAAACACTGTAATTCGCTTAATAATTTCCCTTATAGTCATTTCAGGTTCCCAGGATAATAAAATTCTTTGTTAATTATGGATGTGTGCTTTTACATTAGTTCATGTATCGAAAATAGCAAATTCTCCATGTAGATGTTGCAAAACTTCGCCTAACAAATTTTGTTACATTTGTGGACATTTTATATTAAAATCCCAAGGCAAACGCTTATCACACAAAAAGTGATAAAAGCTTCTTTTCCATATTTCCGCTTACCAATAGCAACTCCACCATTGAGTATGAAAAATATTGAGAAACATTAAGTATACTCCCTTTATTGAATCAGAAATAGTTCTTTATCCTCCACTTCACATTAAATGAGGACTTATGAAAATGTTTGTGAAGGGTTTGGACAAAAGCGGTTAAGGATTTAAATATTTAAAAAGACTTTTTTCCGCAGTAAAGTGAAGCTAATCTTAAAGAAGGCATTTTTATTGGACCTCTAATCAGAAAAATGATTTGCGACTCTGCTTTTGAAGGAAAGCTAAATCAAAAGAAGTTAACATATGGAAATCATTTATGAAAGTTATAAAAGGCTTTTTAGAAAACAGAAAAGAGAAAAATTATAAAATCCTGATAAATGAGCTTCTTAAGTCCTCCTAAGCGATGGGTAGTCGAATGTCTCTGAATATTCACTTTTTACCTTCACATTTGGATTTTTATCCAGAAACTCTTGGCGTGGTTAGTGACAAGCTAGGAGAAATATTCCATCAAGACGTTAGAACTCTAAAAACTCGGTATCAGAGTCATTGGGAATCTGCAATGATAACTACTGATGTCTAAAGAAAGATTTTACGGTGTATAAAAAATGAAAGTGATATCCCTTCATCATATTTAATTAATGTTTAATGGTTTATTCTTCTTCTTAGTTTTAAAAATGTATAACATTTCAATTATAATAGCTTTGTATGATAGAATTAATGAAATTAATAATGAAAAATGTGTCGTTAAATTGCTATTTCAGTCCCTCTCAGTACTGGTAAAATATTCTTAACAATAAAAACTGCACGTGCTACAGCTTTAATACAATTATTATTAAATTCAACACTGCAAAATTAGTTATGGACAGCTAATTCCATTTTTGTTAGAAAATAAATGCAAATTTTTGCCGACTACAATCAATCTAGTGACTTAGTGCTCATTTTCTAGGTTACATTCTTTTTTTATATATGATTTTCTAGGTTATATATTTTCCCTGAAATCCATTTGATTTATTACCATATGACATTGCCAATTTATTGAAAACATTTTGTGGATATTTTTTGCTTTTCTAGGTATATATGCTTTTCTAGGTTATATATTTTTCATGAAATCCATGATTTATTATCGTATGAAACTGCCAATTTATTGAAAATATTCAGTGGATATTTTTTAATTGAAGATCTTTTGTTTGCATGCAAAGTATGTATTAATTCGTGAAATTGTATTCTAATTTGCTCTTATATTTCTTACACAACACAACAGTATTTCTTAAATTCATCCCAATTTTTTTAAATTTAATTATTATTGAATTATTGTAATCGATATAATTATTTTTTAGTTATGAAAAAACAACACTGAGAAGACATAAAAAGTGTAGATTTATTCTATTCTAGTTCTTTCAGTGAGTATTTATTTCTGTATTTTCAATTGCTGTTTAGAGTGATATATGTATTCAATTGCTTATTAGATTGCTTAATAGAATAAAAATTTTATTTAAGTGTTAATGTAAAATCAAGGCTTTACATGTCCAAAAATAATATTGTTCATACTTACAATGCATACTAGTCTCTATAATCAAAATAAATATGAAAAGATATGCAACATTATGACCTTGATAGTGCAAAATTTTTATTGTTATCACATAAGTAAATTCAAATTTTATATTAACAATAAATTCTACCGAAAATATCTGTAACACTATATGAATTCATTTATAATTTCGCACCTTCTTATATATATATATATATATATATATATATATATATATATATATATATATATATATATATATATATATATATATATATATATATATATATATATATATATATATATATGTACACATATATATATATATATAATATATATATATATGTATATATGTATTTCTGCTATTTAATAACAGAATATCGTAATAAATATCACTCATTGGAACGACTCTGGGATGTGTATTTACTAAGGCAATGATACTGATCTTAAATAAATGAACGAAGTGATTAATCTTTAATCAATCTTCGTGTTCCACTTGTTTGAGATAAATGGGACTTTACTGAAGTATCATATTAGGGTTATTGCTGAGTTTTTGCAACAAATGTATCAGTTTTTTTCTAATAATAATAAAAGATATATAGCTTCTATATTAAAACAATCAGCATTTCTAAAATTGAATGTCATTTTTTATAGTAATCGTAAATTTGTATTTAAATAATAGTATGATGAATAAAGTTAATATCAATATGTGATTTAATTAAGTTTTAAGTTTTTATAAAAATGGATGTATAATTGTAAATTTTTTTTTTTAATTCCTCTATTTGTCATACGTCCTTATTTATTTACCATATACGTTCCTTATTTATTTTATCTTCAAAATCTCACATATGTTCTATAAACTTCTCCTTTTTAAATGATCGGCAAGAAAAAATAAATAATCTCTATTTGTTCAATTACGAAATGCCATGAATTTCGTTATCACATACAGAAGAACATTATTCTGTTGAAAAATAAGTCCATGTATGTTAAGGGCCATTTTTCAAGACTATATATATATATATATATATATATATATATATATATATATATATATAGTGTTGCTGTGAAGATTACAGTTTGTCGAGTCTAAGATCACATGTCTGTGATGCACAATCGCACTTTGAACAATACATTCTTTAACTATAGCTTTCGACAAAGCATATGAAAGCATATGAGTTATCAATACAATACAAAATATAATATTGTTCTAACGACCACAGTAAACCACAACTTACAGTGTAATTTGAAATAAATTGCATGTAAGGAATTTGCTCCACTGTCAGTGTGCTTAAAACGAAATACCTGATGAAAAAACGCAACAACAAACAACGTTACAGATGAAACAACTGTTGAGTATTCGGTATAACATACATCATACACTCATTTTATTCTGTAGCAGAAATGGACCAATTGACGAAAAAGTAGTTTATGATGCACTTGTAGCCTATATATATATATATATATAGGCTACAAGATAATCTCAAGTCAAATTTCTTAATGAAACTCTACAGTGTATCAGCACCATAAAAACCTGTTTTCGAATTTTGGTCTCACCTTTTAGCATTTGATCCCAGATTTCGATTATTTCTTGGCTTACTACAAACTTCATTACCTTTAAACTCACATTATTGTGCTTTTTGTTACATTGCACAGAAAGCTCTACTGAACGATAGAAAAACCTTCTTTTATGAAAACAGATAATTCTTTATAAATTTCTTTGATTCTGAGTGGTAGATAGCTTAAGAGCCAATGGCTATCGAAAACATTTAAATATGAAATAGGTGAACTGCTTACCACATGGATTTTCTCAAAGAAAGTGTGAGGTATTCATGTGTTGTAATAAAGAAAAACCAGAAAAATTCCAAGCACCACTACAACTTATATCCATATCCCATTGTTTAACAGTGATTGAGACCAATCCATGACTTCTAGTTTCTATCACAGACCCAGTTCTACCACTGATAAACTAATAGAAACTTTCTATAAGTTTTTTGATACCATTTAGGGGACAACTAGATGGTAAAAAAAACATTATAAAGTGTTTTAGTATTTATTGAGTAAATTGTCCTTCTGGAAGGATTTCACATTGATATTGATCAGTATTCCCGTTCCTCAAGGAAAAAAGAATACTTGGAAAGCTAAAAAGTATACACTCGGTAGACGTGCACGTAAAATCGCAATATATATCTCCCTTGTATATCAGTTGCTGAAATCAAGACAGGTGCATTATACTTCGGAAAGCTCTGTTCTGTTAATAGATACTACTAGCCTCCATCTTTATATTAAATATATGCTTCTTTCGTCAACGAGTCATATAGTTACGTCTCACCTAAACTTTTTCACAGATAACTAAAATCTATTTTGAATGACATGTTACAACTTTTCAATAAGATTTCAAAAAAATTACAGAGCTTAACGTTCAAAGAAAGCCAACATGTTAACTCTGAAATTTTAACAAAGGCAAAAGTCTGAAAGGAAATTTTTCATAATTTGTAGTTATGAAAAAATTTCCTTCAGAATCATCCTTTTTTCTTTTAGAAAATAATCATGAAGGAATTATTCTTTTCTAGAGTATTAAAATATTACTTTTCTTATACTATTCATATTGAAAACCCTTTAAATAACAGTTTTTTACGACATAATAATTGTAATTTATATTTGATGTTCACATTTATTGTCTTTAGTATCTATATGTGAAAAGAGAGTCTTTATTAAGTATTGGTAAAAGAAAAAAAACTCAGATAAAATAAAAATATGACCTAAATAATTTTCTTCACAGAAGCAAAACTACAGAATGGGAAATAAACCTTTAAAATTTCAATAGAAACATATGTATCCAGCCATAACACTTAATGCAATTTTTCCACATCCATTTTTGGACTTTGAGCAACAAAGCCCAACCAATTAGTCATAACACCCTTATGAAGCAACCAATTATGTATTAATAACTGAATAAATTATTGTTAACTGTAAACATAACGTCATATTTTGAGAATTGTGAATTATCTATTATGTGAAAAACAATAAAGAAAGGCAACGAAAGAGTAAATATTTGGGACAACAAAGCGAGTGTTTTATAAATCTAAAGAAAGTTACAAGAAACAAAAATTTTGCAAAATCAGTTGTATTTATCTGATTTCTATCTTTCTATAATACTCCTAATGGAATTAAAATTTAAATATTTATTTATAACTATATACGATTAATTTACTTTAACTATAACATGATTAGTTTTGAGGTTCTAAGGAAAAATATTTAAGATGACACTTATTTACTCTTTTTTCTTATAATTAGTAATAATTGGGTTTTATTGTAATTTTAAAAGGCTGTTTCAAAAAAAAAATAATAAATAAGATTCTATAACTTCATTTTAAAGCATAATGGCAGTAAAAAACTTTACTTTCCTTATCACTTTTTCAAATGTTTTATACAGACCTCTTTCTTAAAACCAGAATTTCAGCATCCAGTAGAAAGTAAATTTGTTTCTCACTGTTCTTCAATTTTTACAAACACAACTCGTCATTTTAACACATGAAAATCTTTCTTTGTACATTTTGTGGTTTATATTTAATGGCCACATAAACATACGACACATAATTTAATGGTCATATTAATATAAGCTTTATGGAAATACGTCTTGGGATGAGATATACAGTCTTCATGAATGTTGCAGGATGACATTTTTCATGTAAGACACAAAAACACGGCATTTCCATGAGAATGCATCTCTCGCTAAATTTTTACTCTTTCAAGGCAATTTGTTTGCAAAGCTAGCAGCACATTATATGTCATAAATTTTCCTCACCTCTTTATGAGTCCAGAAAATTTGACAGTTTCAATAAAAATTTGAATTGTGTGATATTAATGTAAATTCATTTTAAGAGGTTTTCTAAATACCAATAAATTAGCTTTCTTTTTTTAATAGAAGACAGAGTACACAAATCTTTATGGTTATTTTTCTCTACATACATTGATATATATATTGAAACAAAAACTCGATGAATTTGCCCTTAACAGGTAGAATAATTGTAAATTAATGATTGTCACATTCAAATACTTAAAATAGTCACTAAACCTAAAAATCTCATACTATACCAAATATGCATAATGTTCTTATTCAAAGACAATATTTTGAAGGGACCACGATGATTTGACTAATTAGAGCATTTGTTTTCGATATCAGAAGATATTCAAATAAATACCATCTGATATCGAAAGGTGATGGTTCTGATATTTAATAATTGAAAATCCACAATGTTCAATAATGGATTATGTAAAATATGTCGTGGTCACAATACCCTTCATGTGAAATAATATTAATGATAGGTCAAGTCTTTAGTCTGCGGCTTGGTAGCTACTTTTAAATTAAGAAGGCATACCTACTTTCGGAGATGACACACCTACAGGGTACCCCACTATATAAGCATGTGACTACATGAATTGTGATGGCAATGTGGTAACGAAAACTTGATGGTTTTAAGATTTGAATATGCATAAAATGGATTCAAATTTCCACATACAGTTCTTTAAAGGTGATAGTAAAAGCTGTGTTGATTTTTTCGTACAATTTGGCAAAGCTACATTGCTATGACATTAAATAAATTTTAAGTTTATATCTAAGTGGAACAAGTTTTAATGCAATTAAAATTTCTAGCACTCAAATTTTTCAAATTTTTTTTTTTAATGGTCTTTTTCTTATTAGAATGTATTTGAAGTATCGAGAGTAAGTATTTTCTTAAAAATAAGTAATGTTCATAAATTTGCAAAACTTAAATGAAAAATGTATGTTTCCAACATTTAATGCAATTATATAAATTCCTTCCTTGCTTATTTAATTTAATATTTTCACATTTTAAAACAATGGTTATACAAATAAATGTTTATTACTATTATTTAAAAAATTTTTAACATTTTTTTCTATTGATGTGAAGAAAATTCCAATCTTTACTCATGAGGAATATCAGAAAATTGATGATCATTTCATCAATTTTCTGATATTCCTAAAGTTATAATTAATTTCAACATTCAAAGTAGTTTATTTTAATAAAGTACTTATTATATAAAATGTTTTATATCAATATATGATTTTGAATAAATTATCATACATTTTTATATAAATTGTTGATAATTATGCGTCTTGAAATTATAATTTATGTATCGAAAGTTAGTAGTATTTAAATTTATGTTTTGTTCACATAATATTTCGATTAATTGAAGTTACTTTGTTAGTATATATGTTCATTAACCTCTATTAATCTTAAAAAAGGAAAGTTTTAATTCCATTGACCATTATTCTTAATTCCCTGCAAATTCAAGAATTTCACAATACAAAGTTATTCCACAAAAACACATTAATCACCAAATAATTAATTTCTTTAATTTGCTGATTTTCATATTTATTCTATTACTGCTTTTAAAATGTACCAAATTTAAATTATAATTAGTGAACTAAGTGCGACATAAAGAATTTAAAGAAGAGTACATTAAGAAAGAAATAAGTTAAATGCACTGATAAAAGTTTTCTGAAATATTTTTAAGGTAGTAAATTGGTTAATTCAAAAGTAATTAATTAAAATGAACTCCTAATTCACGGTTTGTAAGGGAAATTGAAAGGTACAAAATTGATGTACCTCTTTCAAATTTAAATAAAATTTCTTAAATGATATTTGTAACACAAAACTAATTAGAATTCAATTGCAAAGGGTTGAAAAGTATAACAAACAAAATAAAAAATTATTTATGAACCAGAACATAGAAACTTCCAATTGAATACATTCCTAACACTTGTAACATTTGCAAAAAGTTTAATATTTTCAGTATGTTAGAAACGCAATGAAGATAAATCTTGTAGATAACACAAACAATGCCTTACGACGTCAGCAAGGATGTATAGTCAAATAGAGTGCTTGGAATATAGCCTAAATCGAATTGGGCAAACTCCGATTAACAAATCAATCAATACACCGTTCCCTGTACAGTATGAGCATGAATATACATAAACTCTAGCAGAAATAGTTTATAGAAAGATTTTAATGTTCAAATGAAGATACTTAAAATCAAAGATACCTAATACAAGACTAGATTGGATAATTATGCTTGAAACCTATACTATTGCAAATCACTGACCATTTTCTAAAGTGATGCACGCTTTTCCATAGCTCCACCTAATACTTCCAGCAGCTGCACATCAAAGAATGTGATTGAAGCGATTTTTCCTCACATAACGCTTTAAAAAAATTTAACTTTAATAATTCAATATTAATAAAATTACATTGTTGAGTACAACTAAATTACAACACATAGTATTCAGAGGTGTAAATATTGTTTTTGTCTTGAATATTTGAATTTCTGTATGGAGTTCCAAGGTTAGTAATGTCAAACAGAATTTGTTTTACAGATGCATGCAACCATTATCCCTAATGTGTTAATGTGCGATGCTATTTATTACAACCCTAACAGTGCAACAATAAGCTAATTCTATCCTAAGAAGATGGAATTACTCTTTCTGGCTTATCATCCATATGATGATTACTTAATTACTTTTTAATACAAGGCCAAAGCAATATATATATATATATATATATATATATATATATATATATATATATATATATATATATATATATATATATATATATATATATATATATATATATATATATATATATATATATATATATATATATATATATATATATATATATATGGATTTAATTTGTTGCTGTTTTTCAGGAAATATTTTGGTTATAGTAAGGTGCCAAACTTGGTTCTTCTAAAAAACAGAAATATAGAATAACATTTACACTTTTAGCCATTAAAATTGCTACACCAAGACGAAATGCAGATAACAAAATGATATTTATTGAACAAATATATTATACTAGAAATAACAAGTGATTAAATTTTCAAAAAAATTTGGCTGGATGGATCCTGAGAAATCAGCACGCAGAACAACCACCTCTGACAGTAATAACAGCAGTTATACGCCTGGGCATTCAGTCAAACAGAGATTGGATTGCATGTACAGGTACAGTTGCCCATGAAGCTTCAACACGATGCCACAGTTCATCAACTGTAGTGACTGGTGTTTGGTGACGAGCCAGTCGCTCGGCAACCATTGACCAGACGTTTTCCATTGGTGAAAAATCTGGAGAACGTGCTTGCCTGGGCTTGAATAAAGGGTAGAGCCACGGGTCGTAACACACCAGAAATGTAACGTGCACTTTTCAAAGCACTGTCAATAAGAGCAAGAGGTGACCGAGACGTGTATCCAATGGCACCCCATACCATCACGCCAGGTGATGGGCCAGTAGGACGATGACGAATGCACGCTGCCAGTGTACGTTCACCACGATGCCGCCAAACATGGATGCGTCTATCATGATACTATACACTGAAATTGGATTCATCTGAAAAAATGACATTTCGCCATTGTTGCGCCCAGGTTCGTCGTTGATCACACCATTGAAGGCGCTCTTGTCTATGACGCAGCGTCAAGGGAAGCCGCAGCCATGGTCTCCGAGCTGACAGTCCATGCTGCTGCAAACATCGTCGAACTGTTCGTGCAGACACTTGTTGTCTTCTAAACGACCCCGTTTCTTGACTCATGGTTCGTGACATAATTGCACGATCCATTACGGCCATGCGGATAATATGCCTGTCTTCTCGGCTGCTAGTGATCGGTGGCCATTGAGATCCCGCATGGCGTTCCGTATTACCGTCCTGAACCCATCGATTCCATATTCTGCTAGCAGTCATTGGATCTCGACTGAGGCGAGCAGCAATACTGCGATAATATAAACCACAATCCCGGTACGCTACAATTCAACCTTTATCAAAGTCAGAAACGTGCTGGTACGCATTTCTCCTTCTTACACAAGGCATCACAACAACTTTTCACCAGGCAACAACGTTCAAATGCAATTTGTGTATGAGGAACCGGCTGAACAATTTCCTGGTTTAAACACAATGTAGGTGTCGCTACTGGCGCCTGCTTTGTCTGAATGCGCTGAAAAGCTAATCATTTGCATATCACCGCACCTTCTTCCTTTCGTATAAATTTCACGTCTGTAGCATGTCGCTTTCTTGGTGTAGCAATTTTAATGTCCAGTAGTGTATTTTCGAATGCCTTTCGTTCGGCATCACAAGTTCACATTACAAGTTTCAATAATTTTTTTACCCAGATATACTTATGAATTCCTCATGTTTCTTGAAGCTTTTACACGAACAATTGATTTACGCATTCAGTAGGAACTATTTTGTATTTAATGAATATAATAGATTTGTAATTTTACTGATTTCAGACTAAATATAAAAGACGCAAATATTTAATTTTTTCGATATTTACTGGCATCAGGATTTTGAAAATTGTATTGGGTTTAGTTTGGAAATTCTAAGTAAATTTAAAATTCTATCAAGTAATAATATAATGCAAACTTATTATATTAACTTTGATATGATAATTTATTGTGCAGGATTTCTGATTTATAGTGCAGGGTTATTGTGCAAGTCTGATATTCCATCTCCGAGGAAATACTGCACATTGTCGAAATAAATATCACTCCATAAAATTAAATAATCTTTATTGAGCTATAAGAGGTGAATATGCATGGTTCAGGAATACCTGTACATGTTACAATATTATATACTCAGTTGGGTACAATACAGTTACAGTTACCAAGGAAGTCTTAAGTAACTTATATAAGTACCTAAAATAAAAGTAGCTTTTCCATGTCCCAGGGTTGGCCACGCCAGGTCAAAAGTTGGTGTGGTGCATGATATGGCCAACGCAATTGCACACATTATTAATATGTATGTTTCATTAAGAAGCCTTTAGAATTCTTACAATTTTAAGTAATAAATACGAGGGTTACTCTGAAATTTTTGAGATAGAGGCAGACGAAAATTTACAAAATAAAAATAACGGTTTAATTTTAAAATAAAAAGTATTTTATTAAAGAAGACGATTTTTTACTGACTAACTTCAACTTGTTTACCGTAAAATAAATTTTAAGCAGAAGAGAAAATGGAGTTGACGCGAGAACATTTTCGTGCTATGATTTTCTACGATTTTAAAGCAGAATTAAATCAAGAAGAATGGGTTCAACGGTTGCAATTAGCATTTGGTGATAAATCTCAAGCTCGTACTAGTGTATTAAGATGGTTAGAGAATTTAGAAGAATTACTATTTAGGATTTCTTTTTTTTTAGGATGAAAAACACACAGAAAGGCCGCCATTGGCAGTAATCCCGGATAATGTGTCTGTCATACGAAAAAAGTTATTCGATGATAATTGCTGCACCTATCAAATGATACAGAAGGAACTTAACATTGGATCTGCAACCATACACAAAACCATGCATGAAGAATTACATATGAAAAATTAGTTTGCCGTTGGGTTCCCCGTAGTCTAACTGAGCACCAAAAAGAGGAGCGTGTCAGAATCAGTAAAGAAACTCTTAAATTGCGAAAAGATGGTGGCCACCGCATTATTTCTAAAATTGTAACAGGTGATGAAACTTATATACCGTTTTTTGACGTTCCAACACGTCAAGAAAGCAAAGTATGGGTCTTTGAAGATTATCTCCCGCCGATAATGGTGAAAAAACAACGTTCACTTTAAAAAGTAATGTATGCTGTTTTCTTCAGAAGTACGGGATTGGTCAAAGCCATCAAGCTGGAAGGACAGAAGACAATAACAGCAAACTGGTATACCACTAAATGCCTTCCAGAAATTCTACAAGAACTGAATGTTAGGGTACTAATGCTTCACAATGACAATGCTTCCTCACATACAGCCGGATTGACAACTGAGTTTCTTAAACAAAAACAAATTAAATTGATCGAACATCCACCGTATTCACCTGATCTAGCTATGTGTGACTTTTGGTTATTCTTTAATCTATAAAAGAACTTATGTGGACGTCCTTTTCATTCCGAAGAAGAGATTGATGTCTCTATAAATGCATGTTTTCATATATTTCAAGAAATGAATAGCTTGAGGCATTTAATCTGTAGAAAATTCGTCTACAAAAGTGCATTGATGATGGAGGAGACTAATTTGATCACACCAAAAATATTGTAAGTATAACTTTAAAAACCTAGTTGTATCTCAAAAATTTCAGAGTGATTCTCGTATATAACTCTTTTATGATGTTTCTTAAAGACTATGAGATTAATGTCTAAGAAAAGGGAGTGATTGTGTAAAAATGTATAATCACCTTAAAGTCCTGTATGATGTCTCATCGAGGCTAAGGGGTGACCTTGGGCTGAAAGGGTAATTTTAGGTCGGGGATGTATACTCCTGGTAGGGTCGTCCAAGGTGTGAAAGCCAGTGTGATATGTTCTGCTAAGGTACGCAATCTAAGGAGTAAAGCCAGTCTTCTCCCTTCAAGTAATTCATTTTCTTGGACTAAATGGAGCGTATATCTTCCCTCCATAAGGTTTTCAGCCACCTACAGTTTATCTTGAGTTCCAAGCGAGTCGAACAGATATCTTAACAATTTCATTACTAAACAGTGGCCACTTTAAAAAGATTAACTCTTATTTCCCACTGCAAAGTTTTTCGAGCCTTCAACAAGTGTCATCTTAAACCATCCTACCCGGAGCGTCCCCTAGACTGCCTGTGTCTATGTGATTGATTTTGTTAGAATACATTGACTCATGGTATAGGTTTAGCTTTTGCTATATCATGAAGAATCAGAAAATAACAAGGATTAAAATATCTAATGTATTTGGTTTTCTTGAGTTAATCATACACTGAGATAAAAAAATATCATTCATTTAGAATGCTTAAAAATTTTACGATCAAGAGAGTAACTGTTGTTCAAATTTATACCTTCCTTTATAATTAGATAATAGAAAATATATGAAAAATAAATGAAATTTTAATTAACTACATAAAAAATTCCCACTGAAAAGTGAGAGACTTAAAAAAATGAAGAAATATTAATTTTCGAAATTAAAAATATTCAGAATTTTAACAATTATCATTATAATGAAAATAGTATGACATTTAATTACAGACCTTAAGTAAAATTTTAATTAAAATTTGGGAGAAAGTGATTCCTTAATTTTAGGATAGACTGAAATGTTTTAATGAAAATTCTCTTTGTTAAATGCCTGAAGAATAATTTTGAAAATGTAGAGGATTTTTTAAAACATGTTTTGAGGTACGTTAATTTAAAATTCTTTAGTAATGATTTACTACTTACTAAAAATGAGTTTTCTAAACACTTGTATAGTAAATTACTTTAATAATTATTTTAACAAGATTACAAAGTTTATATGCTTTTTAAATGAAAAATAAAATTTTTGAATTTTTTTAAATGAATGCCTTTTTATAGGGATTTTATAAAACCGTAATTATAATTTGATAATGAAACAATATTATATGTGTATCATTTAAAAAAGTTTTTATCTAATTTATTTTTAAATGCTGTTTCACATTTCTAAATGTCACTACGACTAATTTTGCTAAACTAATTTTTCACACGTTTATACAAACGAATTATGTCTAAACATCGCATTAACATAAACCATGCAATTTTAATTACCATAGATTTTGTTTATAATTTACTTTTAAATTTTCAAAAGAACATCTCAAAATTGTTTGTAAGATAGTAAAAAAATTAATTGCATTCTAATAATTGCTACATAAATTTCTTAATTTGTTTTAAAAATATCTTTTTTATTCTGTATACAGTAACAATTAATTTATGAAAAAAAATGATTTTAGATTAACTTTACACGAATTAGTTTCATTTCTCAAAACAGTTATACAATATCTAATGAACAACTGTTTCCCAGTTTTATCCTTTTATTTTTACTTTCTCTTTCGGGCGTAGATTTCTTTATTTAAATAAATAAAATTTCTTTTGATTGTTTCTGGGTAATTAAATATGTTATAAGAACCACTGATTCTTCTTTTTCCAAACTATCCTTAAATTTAAATTTATTTCTATTGTTAAAAATTAAAATAACTCATTAATTAATTTTTTTGAAAACAATATGTTGTGCAAGAAAATATCTCATATCAGGTTAATTTTTGTTAATAGAAAATATTTAGATTTCGTTAAAATGTAATCAAAATTTCAAGAAATGAATATTTTTTTGTATTTTAGTGTTAAACTATCTTGTTGACATTTTGCATACAAAGAATAATACAGCTCGTTGAATTAGGGTGATAATAAGAGGTGTTTTTTATAGAATAAATTAAAACCTACATTGATTTTCATTATATAAAAAACTTTTAGCTACATTCTGAAATTGTTAATTGCTTAAAAACATTGATTTTGATGTTTTGTTCATAAAGTTGTTAATATTAAAATGTTGATAAAATTACTTAAATTTTTAAAAAAAAAATTTAATAAAGGATTGTTAGTCACTTCTAAACTTGATAATTTGAAAATACAACTATTTAGGCTTTGTTATTAATTTTGATAAGCCTTATTTTCCGTGTTTCATGATTTCATCTTAAAAAATATAAATTAAAACATATTTGCATATACACATAATAACATCCAATTTCCTTTTTTTGAAACTTAATATTTTTGAACATTTTTTCAAAACTGATTCCACAATTCAGTCATATTTTAAATTTGTTCACTGTTGAATATCAAAACTAGGCAACTATTAATTTCATTTTACTTTTCTTATCATTCAAATTCAAAATTGTATTTAAATCTAATCTCATGGAATCCTTTTTAGAAAAAAAAAATTAAAATGCTTATGAAGTAAAATTGCAAAATCAATTTCAAAATAAGAATCAGAAGCACTTATGAATTGTACTGAAAAAAAATATTATATGAAATAAAGTATATGAAACAAAAATTTGAATATAAAAGTTATAAAATTGAAATTTGAAATAAAGCTTCCACTGTTACTGTTATCTCAGTTTCTTTATGACCTAATTTTTAGTTTTTATCAACATAAATTTCCTATCTATACTCCTTTAAAAAATCTAATTTATACCAATGTCTTTAGATTCGCTCAACATGTTACAAATTCTATTATCATATTTCATTAAACATGCCATTCCTCTATTTTACGATAACTGAAAATCCCAAAGATTTTGTTTGAAAAATTAAATATTTGAAAAATAACACTGGAAATTAAATTTTATATACTCTTATATTAATGAATAAAAGAAAGGATAAATCTTAAAGTATAATATGCAATTAATTTCTTTTTGAAAATGTAAAAAGAAAAAAAAATACATGTGTATAAATCTAATCTAATAATTACACTCAGTTACAAGAATACTTGACAAATCTGTTTGCTCCTTTTTATATGAAAGATCATCATTCAACTATTTTTAGTTACTTTACACTACTTAAAATGAGCACAGAGATAATATCTCAACTTAATTAGTTCATAAGTGGTTATCAATCAAGCAACTTTTGAACGTAATTATATAAAATCTTGTATTTTTAATATGTGTCCTTGCTATTTAAGTAATCATTTTTACCAATTTTCTCAAAGAAAGTTTCCAAGATACTTTTGAGAAAATCTATTTTAACAATTTATTTAAAACATATTTTTTTAAAACTCAACTTCAAACCATTACAAGTTAACAAATATTTTTGTAATTTTAAATATTACTTATGTTACGTCTTAACAGAAACTGTATTTTATGAAATTAAAATTTGGTTAATGCATTTATTCATAATTAGATACTAAAAGAAATAAGAATTTATATAAATATAATAAATGAAGAATATTTGCTAAACGTACACACATTTATTCAGTAAAAATTACAAACCAAAATTGCTTCATAAAAAATTATTTAATTATGAAATATAATTACATAAATAAATATATTTCATCTTTTCATCTCATCATCAAATGTTTCGTTACTCTCATTTTAAATATAATGATCTATATTATATTTCATTCAAAATGTAATATTAATTTGCATTTTTAATTAGTGACACATGTTTTTGTTTTTCATCAAAATATTTACTAAGTGCAAATAATAATTCGAGATTTAAATTAACATTTGTATATCAAAACATGGATGTATAAAGCTAGCTTGAAAATGGGAAATATTGGCATTACATTTCAGAATAAGAATGTATATCAACTCATTTTGGAAACTAAAAACAAATTGCTTAGAACGTGTATTAATTTTTAATAACACTTTCATTTTTAACAGTAATTGTATTTAATTACGAATATAATTAGATTATAAAAAGTAAAAGCTGGTAGGAATTAAACTAAATTTGTGTATCCTATTATAAAAATAATGATCTAAAAAATTTAAATAATCTCAGATTATTCAGAAAACCAAAAGCATCAGCAAATTTTCAATAGTTTTGCTTTTGGAATATTTATTTTATATTACAAATGTTTGGAGTATTTGTTATATATTATAAACTATTTGTTATATATTTATTTTATATTACAAATGTTTGGAATATTTATTTTATATTACAATAGTTTTGCTTTTGGAATATTTATTTTATATTACATATGTTTGGACTGTCAAGGTACTAAGAAACAACTCTACGCTGCATATATCTTAAAATTGCTTATGAATATATTTTCCCACAATAACTTAGCATAGCCGAATATGGAATCTTGAATTAAAAATAATTTAAATTAAAAAATTAATATTTTACATACCTATCAATATTTTCACAATTTTAGAAATAGTTATTATCTGTTTAATAAATAATGTCCCCCTTTTATTCCATAACAAATATTGAATTTTGATTTTCAGATGTTATAAATATTTAGGGAAATTGGATATTTCAAACTAACTCGTTAAGCATATGCAGTTATTATAAATTCGATAATAATCTTCAGAGACGTTTAAGCTTAGAGAACTTTACTAACTATCAGCTTATAATTATTGTAGTGTGAATAACTAAATTGAATTAGTATCATTCATGTATACATTTTCCATGCAATATTAACAACCATCTTTGAAATTGAACATACACTTCATATATTATAACTTTAAATGTAGTAGTTATACATATAGCTTAAACAACTAGAAAAGTTTGATAAATGATAGCAATGTTATGAATAAATGCATAGTATATGTAATAATGTAAGGAAATACACATAAATGTTAATTATTTTTACAAAATTTTAAATAGCAATATCAAGTCTCCTATAATATTTTTAATCTTAAGACTGGAATAAGAAATTATTTTCCTGTAAAAATTCTTATTTTAATACTAGAACAATAAATCTTAATATTTCAATATATTTTATACATATAATGTATAGATAACTATTGAGAACATTATATGGGTACTTAAAAAGGATGTTAAATATATTTAAAAATCTTCGCAGAATTTCTTTATTTTTCTGACATAGAAATAATCAATAATGAAGGCGCTTTTAATCAGAATTTTTCATGCATGAAGAAACTGGAAGTAGTTTTTATTTTGTTTTCGATTTTTTTTTTGGCTTAAAATACTTGTTAACATACATTATTAATTACTGACTAACATTCTTCCATTTTTTGGAAGTCTCTGTAAAAACCATTGGAGCTCAAGCTTGTCGCCTTTCAATCAAAAACAAGGCTTGTAGCTTAAAATAGTACATAAATTAAATGCTCTCTGATGCATGAAAAGTATAGTTCCTTTCGCAAACCATTAAAAAAAATTCATAAACAAAATGTGTAACATAAAAATCTAGTTTTTCTTCATTTTCTAAGTTATTAAAACTAATTAGGTGGTTTTAAGGTTTTGAATAATGAACTTCAAATAAAGATCAATTAAATATTCATTTTAGCGTATTGCAATTATAAATTTGAATTAATTCTATAATTAAATTCTAAGTTATTTAATATAATTTTAAGAAAAAAGTATATTTAATTTCATTGAAATGCTTTTAATAGGCATTTATATATAAGTTAAGTTCGAAACTTTTCTGTAGAAAACAATGTTATTCGTGAGATTCTGTACTAAAACAGAACACAAATAAATTAATATTGTTCCATTTAATTGATTTAGTTGAAATCAAGTGGCAAAATATTATTTATTAAAAGAAAAAAAAACCACTCATTTGCTTACTTCAGATATTAATATACATTGATATTCTTATTTCATTGAAATATATATGACATTTTATTTTTAAAAAAAAGATTTACAGAAAATTTCGGAGAGTATTTTTTAAATCTTTTATTATTTATTAATACATCAATAATCACATTATCTTTGGTATGTTACGTATAAATAAAAATTTATTTTAAGATATAAATATTGAAAAAATACTTATGTATATATATATATATATATATATATATATATATATATATATATATATATATATTATCAATGTACTGTACATTCATCTTATTTGGAATATTAAAGTTCTTATTTGGAGTATTAAAGTCCTACAAATAATGTGCAGATTAGAATTATATATTACAGAAGATAAAAATGAATATTACATCATATCAACAATCACCTATTTTTAATTTAGGAAACCTTTATAATAATATTTATAATTTTATTTATTTTTTTTTTTTGAGAAAATGATATATTTGTAAGCTAATTAATGTTAATTTAAAGTATTAAAGTATATTTGGCATTTAATGATTCAAAGCATTTTTGAATATAATTAAGTCAATTTTCGCTTGCAAATAGCAGCATTTTTATGAATGAGGAAATTAATTTATACTATATTTAATATATATATATATATATATATATATATATATATATATATATATATATATATATATATATATATATATATATATATATATATATATATATATATATATATATATATATATATATACATATATATATATATATATATACATATATATATATACATATATATATATATATAACAAAATATTCTTCACATTTTATAGAGTATAATTTGTTAATTAAACAAATCTTATGTAGTAATAATACAGATGAATTAAATAACTATACTCTCACTTATTACTGTAGAAAATAGTATTAAATCGATAGGAATGATGTATCTTAAATAAAAGAGTAAAATTACGCATATCATTTTAAATATTTACGAATACTGAAATTTTTAATTCCAATATCATCTATTTTTTCTTTTGAATTTATTTATATATTCAAAATGATTTCGAATGTCTTATATAAATCTAAAACATATATTTGTGAAAGACCTTATTCTTAATAATCATTTTTCCGATGGTCCTTTTTATCTTCTAATTTAAATACTTAAGGCACATACATGATTATACGGAAAGATTTTCAATTTAAGAGAAGAAATTTAAATAATATTTTTAATTAATTATTAATTGGATTGATATGAAATATTTTCCTAATTTCATTGCAATTGTTATATTTCACTATTATTTGCCAATAAGGAGTGTGTTTGTGGGTTTGTATATATTTTCTATTTTAATTTTATCTCATTTTAAGTTGAAAAAGGCATGTACACTTTTGTTAGTGAAGAAATTGAATTATTTTATAGAACTGAAGCTAAATATTTTATTATCTTTAAATATTCTGCTATAAAGACAAATTGTTTTTGTGGAAAAAATTATTTTCAAATGAATGAACACTACCCCACCTCCCAGTTTTGACAATATTTTAAAAATAAGTAAAACTATAATTTAATTACCAAAATTAATTAGCACTTTATTTTTATTTAGAAAAGTATATAAGGTGGCTTTATGTTATTTAGTCTTTTTAACGATTTTATTTAAACATTTTAATAGTTAATATTAAATCTCTGAGGTTTGAAGGAATTAATTGGACGTTTTTTTTTTTGTCAAAATAACAAATTAATTTTAAGCAGTTTTTGTGGACATTTTTAAACGTTACCCCATGTTTTACAAAATAAGCATTTCACTGTCAAAAAGTTATATTTCTTTTGACAGATTTTTATAATAAATTAAAATGAATTTATTATAATATTATTGATATCACTATTATTAAACATTTATTATGCATCGCATAACATTGTCCTCAAGATGGATATTTCCTAAATAGCAAACCGTATTTACGTGTTTTATTCAAAAAAATCCAGAAAACTAAAGCACGTATTTCGGTAAACATGCGTGCATAAACCATAATCCCATGATTCCCCTCCCATTGTTCAAAAGTAATTGGTTTCAGATAAGAGATATTTCAGTTCTTTAACACAGACTTGTTAGAAATCTGAGTACAGTACTATTAGTCTCGATTCTCTAAGAAAAATATTTCTAATAAAATAAGTACTTTTATTCATCTTTATAGAAAAAAAACACCATCTAGTTCCGACAATTGTTTTCAACATTTTTTACAAAAAATATAAAAATTACAAAAACTACAAATACAAACAGAATTGTAAATTTAATATTTTAAATCACTTTTCGGAACACTGAGAACAATATTGAAATTAATTTTCGAATCAACACATTAGAAAAAGTACTCATAACATCCATCCAATATGAAATAAAGTTAAATTAACTTAATTTTAAATGCATCAACTTATATTTTGTGTCTTGGATCATTGAAAAGATAAGAATTATACAATAATAGAAATTTTAGAAATTCATGGTGCAAAAATTCTGGAATATATCTAATTATTTGAATGGACACCTAAAATCTACGACTATTTTCGAATTTTCCTAACCGTATTGATCTCAATATGAAATCCATAAGGAATTATTATTTATTTGTGATAGTTAATTTTATATTTTAAATTTCATATTGATATATATGATAAAAATAATATAACTATGAACTTAAAGAAAGCGTAAAAGAGATATCGAAATTAATTTAAAATGTATTTTAAAATTAAACTGCAATACATCATAAGTACTCCATTTAATAAAAAGAGACAAAAAATGACTTTGATTTTTATATAGATTCTTAAACAACTGAATGAACTGAATACCACACTAGTGTAATTAATATTAGGTATTTAATACTTTATAAAGCATCAATAAAGATATGTTAAGAAAAATACAATGAAATGTTTCTGCTAAATAAATTAGATTTTATTTATTTACTATTCCTTGAAAACCTAGGCATTTACATTCGATGAGAAGCAAAGGTTTTTAAGATTTACCTTTTAAGAAATTTTAAGATTTTTACATAATATGTCAAAAAATCAAGAAAAATATATTAAAACATTCCTTCAATATATGTATATATATATATATATATATAAATATATATATATATATATATATATATATATATATATATATATATATATATATATATATATATATATATATATATATATATATATATATATATATATATATATATATATATATATATATATATATATATATATATATATATGTATATATATATATATATATATAAATATATATATATATATATATATACATACATATACTAAAGGAATTTTTTAATATATTTCCCTTGATTTTTTGACATATTATGTAAAGATCCCCCACCCTAAAAAAAATTCTTAATATATATATATATATATATATATATATATATATATATACAAATTTTAATTTTCAAGTATATTCGAACTTTTTATGGAATGAATTATTTGGAGATTTTGATGCATATAAAAACACTTTGAACAATTTATCAATTTATTGTTATTAAATTTGATAACAAAACTTAAAAGGTTTTGTTTATAAATATAAAACATTGCTTTTGTTGTCAGTTAAGCTATTTGCTAAGAATTATATATATATATATATATATATATATATTTATATATATATATATGTATGTGTATATATATATGTATATATATATATATATATATATCTATATATATATATATATATATATATATATATATGTATGTCTATATATATATATATATATATATATATATATATATATATATATATATATATATATATATATATATATATATATATATATATATATATATGTATATATATATGTATATATCTATCTATCTATCTATCTATCTATATATATATATATATATATATATAATATATATTTGTGATGATATCAATACTTAAAAATGTTAATTATTAATGGGATTACTAGAAAGATAAAGTGATTATGTTCCAAATTGATTTTTTAATGTCATTTATATCAAAATTTTCATATTAAATTTTTAAAAACATATAAATAAAAATAAATTCCGTGCAAAAATGTCTTTTGCATTATTTTGATATTATTAAAATTATTTTATATTTTATTCATTAATTGGATATAGTAAAAATATTTTAAATGAAAATATTGTAATTAATTAATACAAATGTATTTATATTTAAATAAAGAAGACTGTATAGCAATTTATACTTCTAATATCACGTGATTGTCTATTGTTTTATATAATTTCTAATTCTTTATCCATAAAGAAAAAGAAATCTGCTTTTTGCATTATTAATTTTTTTAATGTCGGGCACTAGGTGACCAACTCTTATATACAAAAAGCACAAAAATTTTTATTTATGTACAGTCACCCGGTAGGCACCCGTGAACTAAGTCACTGGGTAGATTAGCTTTTCTCACGTCTTACTAACCCGTATACAGAGTGGGCCACTTTTACTGACCATCTCAGAAGGAATCAGCGGTGACCTGGTTTGTTAAAGCATCATGCGCATTATTGGGAGGTAGTGAATTTGAATCCCAGTCGACCTAAGATCGGTAGTGTTTGCTAAAAGCGGCTGAGACAATTTAAAACTGTGTGTGGTTGAAGCGTCCTCGAAGTGAAATGATACCTCTGGTGGTGGCAGACCAAATATTGGTATTATTCAGCTTGGTTCCTGCTTCAAAATCACGAAGACACCAGTTGGCTGCTTCTATCTAACTGGTAGAGCCCAAATGGAGACTAGGTAAAGGGAAGCGTGTTGTGCAACAACAACTATCTCAGAAGAAAGAAACATGCAGAAAGAAAGAGAGAAAGTTTTATTCATGCATGAAACGGGATTCAGAACCCGGACCAACATCTAAAAAGTCAAGAATGATAACCACTTAAAAATTACGAAGACTCCAGTTGGCTGCTTCTATCTAACTGGTAGAGCCCAACTCGTGATTAGGTAAGGGAAGCGTGCTGTGCAACAACAACCATCTCAGAAGAAAGAAACATGCAGAAAGAAAGAGAAGAAAGAAAAGTTACATTCATTCATGAAACGGGATTCGGAACCGGGACCAACATCTAATGAGTCACGAACGATAACAACTTAGTCATCGGTTGGCACGCGTGACTATCGATAAAAGTCGCCATATGAACTGTTTTTCTGTGATTATTACCTTCAATATTTCTACATTAACAGCACTACTAAATTTGATCTTTTGAAAAAGAATAAGAAGTTTGTGTCTGTTCTGGAAATTAGTTTTCCAAAGTATTATTAAATTTTCTATCTCTTATTCATGCTTAACAACAGAATCTCACTTTTAGTTTCTCAGAGTTTAATAGTTATGAAACAAATAATATGAGTATGTACTGTAATAAATCTTTATTCTATATCAAGCATTAAGTAAAAATTAATTTCCCTATAAGATAAAGTCATTTCAAAATTACTAAAAATAATTTATAAGTAAGCAAAATTTGTGTATGATTGCAAAAATATTTTATTTCATCATACATAAAAATTAGTTCCTTTGTTTTCAAGTAATTTTGCGTTTCTTTAATTTTACAAAAGTCAACTATCTTTTTTTCTTAATGAATATATTTAAAATAATTTTGTGTATTAAAATATTATTCAAAAAATATTTAATCATAAAATTTTTCTGTTAAAATGATTTTGGAATCAAAATTTACGTGTAGATTCTTATTTATGAATAGTTAAAATATAAATATTGAAAACAAGATTCAATTTAGCTAGAAATAAACTTTAATGTAATGAAGAAATTTTTTAAATTACAGAATTAAAATACAAGGGATATTAAGCTATAACTTTTTGGAAAAGGTATATAAATCATCTTAAGAGTTAATTATTTGTCTAAAAAGAGTAAAAAATCATTTTCAACATTGGAAACACACACTATTTCCATATGCATATAAAATATCTCTTAAGCATTTTCTAACAATAATTGTATAGTTTTAATTTTTAATTTACATAAAATTCATTAAAATCTATAATGAAAGAGCAAACTTAAAAACACTTTATTGTAATATAAAAATTTATTATATTCAATACAGTTAATAATTTATATTAGAAGTAAAATTTAGCTGAAAAATCCTTTATAATTTTACTATGCTCTAAACTTATTAATTATAGAATTAGTTTTAGTTTCAAAATGTCTTAAATTATTTTCTTCACTGTCTTAAATCACCGGAGATCTTTCACAAATTTTGTATTTATTTACAAAGTTATTTGTTTGTAATATTTTCCTAGAGATGATATTATCATAATATATAATATCCACGTTTAGAAAATGTATTTCATTTTCAAATGATTGATCCCTATTTTTAACACAGCCTCTACTATTATTAAGTGTGATATTAGTTAATTAATATTAATTTTATGTATTCATTTACTGTTTAATTTAATAATTTTATTAATCCTAAGCAGAGTTCTGTTGTAGTAATTTTTTTCATTTATAGTAAGTACTGATTTTCATTTATAGAAATACTGATTTTATTGAGACATGTAATATTTCTGCTTCACAAATACTTTAAAAAATAGATGTCCCAAGGGAGAAAGATGTTGATCTGGAAAATGAAACTCCCTGAAGCCATTTTCAGCATGACTGACGTTTCTTCTCCAGAAGTTGATGTAAAAATCTACTCTGGTTCTGGAAAAATGTCAAAAAATGACAAACAACATCCTAAAAACTTTTACAATGAAAATTGTTAAATGCAACTGCACTGCCTCTAAAAACATTTTACATCACACATGACACTTTAAAGTTTTAGGCAATAAGAGACATACACGTATTGAAAATGCAATGTTGTGTGGCAAAAGTGACTTAATTTTAATTGTTTTTAAAGCAAATTATTTCTTTTCCAATTTTTAATTTAGTGACACTACTAAAGTAACAAAATTGCAATTTCAAATTTAAATATACAAGCATATCCAGTTAACAATTTTTAAGTAAAGAATTTTCTATAACAGTGAATCTCAGTTAATAAAGCTACATATTAGTACTTTCATATCAGTTATTTATTTTTAAGATATAAAGATGGCCTAGCTGGCAACCCGGAACGGTAAGTCTCTAGTCTTTGGTTCAATAACTCGTGGATTCGAATTCCGATTTGGGTTTGGTTATTTCAAGAGGTTCGGAACCCATTTAAGTCATTAGATCCCGATCTAAGAATCCATAGTGTGCTAAATATGACCATTAAGAGGCAAATAAATTGAAAAAAGCATAAAAGAACTATCGAGGGTATTAAAAGACCATATTTTCATTGATGTAAGTCAATTTGTGTTAGTGAATTTAGCTAGTCAGTTTGTGCTAGTTATTTTTCACAATAAAAGAACCATTTTATTATTAAAAGTAAAATTTCAGCTATCATTGATAATTATCACATTATATATATATATATATATATATATATATATATATATATATATATACACACACACACAAAGAGAGAAATAGCCAGAATGTCAACCAATAATATGATTATTGTCAATAAGATATATGTTCAATAAAGTCACTTAATACTGTTTTAGCAATCTAATGGCACATAAACACATAAATAATATTATTAAAATTGATAAAATTATATTATCCTTGGTTTAGTTAAAAGTAGCACTGACTGACATTGAAAATGCAACAAAAAGAAAAACTTGCCAGAAAGTGATCAAATTCGTAAAACAGAGAAAGACAACAATGAACAATAAGTGATCTGTATTTCCAAATGATATGCATAATACAGAGTTAAAACATAGTCGGGTCAGTAGGTTATAGGACCATTTTACACGATAATAGACGAAGCAACATGTCTAGGCAGAGAGGCAAGATGAATAGGGATGACGGCCCGAGGAATATCTTTCTAATCCTTGTCAACCAACACCGATGTCCATCTTCTGAAGGAGGTATTGCCAGGATCTGCAAATGGTCACACAAAAAATCACATCTCAAACTTGTTCGATTGGTGAGAGATCTGGCAAGCAAGTTAGCCAAGAAAGCAGCTGTACACCTTGCATGGGGCATACTGGCTGAAGCGAACAAAGTGCGGTCATGCATTATCTTGCTGATAAAGGACAATGCCCCCCCCCTGTAGGTAGTGGAGTGTCACTGGCCGCAGTAAATCATCCACTTAATGTTGCGTTCTCATAGTGCAGTGATTGCGAACTAGAGTTGGTTTTTAATCGTACACAAGGGTGTTCCAAAGCATGATACCTTGATATCGATGGTGGGGCGTTCCACAATTGCTGTAGGATTGGACCTGTCTTCACGTCGACGCCACACTCGTACGTGGTGACAATCACTGAAGAAAAAGAAGCTTGATTCATCTGAAAAGACGATCTTATGCCATTCCGTCATCAACATCACACTGATCTAGACCAATCCATACGTTGGTGTCTGTACTGTATGGTCAAACGAATGTACATGATTCTGCTTCATATGGAAACATCTAGTGTATCTTGCACAGAAATCAGTATTTCATTAATATGATTTACGGAGCTTCCACCATCTTCTGCAAGACGCATCGATCCACACGTGCTGACGCCATTCTATCTGCACCTGCACCACGCAAACGTTCCACAGTTCCTTGTTTCAAGCATTTTCACCCCAACCGGTCCTTTGCTGACGAGTCCAGGTAAGGACCAATCTGCTTTTCTCAATCCGATCATCATGGTCTTCGTAAACTTGTCTATCTGTTGAAACTGATTCCTTCAACGATGGCTTGGCATTCTCTGTTACTACATACGTCCTTTGGACAAGAACAAACTTTCAAAGATTATTTTCGAAACAGCGAATATGGTCCACTCTGCGGATTCTTCACCTTATATTTGACCCTACGTGTGATGGGGAGCTGAGCATTTCACATCATTTGTATAACTCGGTATAATTCTATCCTGGAATTTGGAGATTTTTCGGCCACTCCTTCTTGCTGTTGCATTTTCAATGTCGGGTAGTGTACAAAATGATTAGATCAATTTTTTCCTGTTAAGCATTGGAATATGGCATTACAATTAACTTTATGAATCAATATCTACCTAGACTGATGACCTGAAAACAGTACCATAATTATTTATCAACATACGTGAAAAATTTCCACAAGGACATCTCTAAATTTTAAAAATGTTTTAGTGGATAATAAAATGGAAGTATGATAATAAAATACTGGTAATCTTTTTTCAAATATAATAATACTTAACAACAATAGCTAATGTTAAAAATTATTTAAATCTTTGTGTTTTGTATAATCAAGTGTTTATGTCGCATTTATCTTAACCCATTTGATATGAAGAAATATCAAAAGTGTCTGCTACAAAAATGATACGTAACTTAATATTTTGTTTTGATATATGAAAAAAACGTTTTTCCTTATATGAATTTAAACAGTTTTATGTAATAGGTACAAAATTTCTTTATATATGTATGATACGTTTTTCGTTAATATAAAATATAAAGACTAGTTAAAAAGAAATTAATAAATTTAAGTAAATTAATAAAAAATGTTTGCATGGGTGAAATTACTATTTAATCACATAGTCATACCTTAAAAATAATATATATATATGTATATATATATATATATATATGTATATATATATATAATATTTGTCTTATATTAAGTAAAGCAAGCTTTGTGTGATTTGTGATTTTGTATTAAAAAAAACATATTTATTAGTACAGATTACTTGAATTTAAATAGCTTTACTTGCATAAAATTTGTTATGAAGCAGGCTTATATATGAAAATTGTTAGTAGACAAATTTTTAAAACTTATAATATATTTTTAAATTCTTAAAATATACATTAATTTAGTTTACTAAAATTAATTTAGTTTACTAGTAAAGAAAAAACACATATAAACTCTTTGTAATTTTATAAAAAAATATAAAAATGTCTTTTTATGATAAAATGTAAGAAATCATCATGAAATTAAATAAAACAGATATTTTTATGATTTATACATGCGCGAATAAATATGTTATTAAAATCTATAGTTTTCTCAAATTTATTCAAGAGAATATTTCAGCGAATATCCTATAAAAATATAAGATAAACATTTTTGTAAAAACGGCTCCTATGAAATTTTTAATGAAAAAAATGAAAAATAATTTTAAATATTTAGTTCTATAAAAAGCAATGAATTTTCGGATTCATAAATATGAAATTTTGTTTCTTTTTATTTATCAAAATAGCCTGTGTTGCATTCATATAGTTTGCAAAACGCATTTCGTTAAATATTAAAAAAAGCACTAAGAGAGAGGGAGAGAGAGAGAGAGAGAGAGAGAGAGAGAGAGATAATCCGAAAATTACGTAAATGAGAAAAAATTATGCTCTCAGAATGTTTCTCATTAGTAGTGAAGTTCTGCACTAGGAAGGTTGGATGTTTCGATGAATGAGCTAGAGAAATAACTATGTTATGGATAAATAAAAAATCACAAACTAAAAACAAAATATTCTGAAAAATGCTTAATGTTAAATATTAAATTGAAAAATGTTATAAAAACAATCAAGACCACAAACTAGATTACTTTCAATTACAAATTTTATTGAATGGTAAAAATGCTAAAAGCGAAATAATATAAATATAAATCGAACATTTCTAATTATATATTGAAACTAGAATAGAGAGTATAATATTTAAATAAGTAATAATGGTTTTTGTAGGAGATCTTTCAGAATGGAAAGACAATATAATTGTGTGTATAGATCATGAATTTTCCTATATTTATTCATTTTCATTTGATAAAAATTTAAAAAATATTAACTAAATCAGTAAGAACAGTATTTCCACACATCAAATACTACTCCCAGCAATTTAATATTAAGTATTTTTATAAGCGTATTTTGAAACTATTGTCTTCCCTAATTAATTTTCCTTTTACCTCTTAAGATTACAAAATGATTTTAATTAATTAGAATTATTTTTTGTTAAAGAATGACATTTTTGAAAGCATAAAATTAATTAAATTTGATATCAATTAATATTTTCAAACATAAGCATATTTGCTACTAATTACCACCATCCTTTCGTGTGATTCACTTTCATAGGAACTTCCATTTTAATATTTTGAGATAGGAAGTCTTAGATAAAATGCTTTTTAAAAAGAAAACTCATTCAAATTAATAAGAACAATCTTTCTTATAATAAGGTCTGCGATTTGCCTTTTTATTTAATAATATTGAAAGCGAGTATACATTTTAAAAGGGTGGAAGAAATTTAGTATTTCTTCAATACAAATCTCTTCAAATGAAGTTTTTAAAAAAGTTTTTTTTTTATTTTTAAATGATATCTGTCTTATAAGGCTCAGTAATATTTCCACCCAGTAAACTATTTACAAAAACATCGTTGATCATTGTTTTGAAAAGTAACTTAAATAATTTTGCAGCATTTATTAAAAGAGTTTAAAATACAAAATATATTGTGATAAAACGATATATTTTGTTACGTTTATACGAAACGTAACAAAATATATCGTTGTTTATACGAAATCATCTTATGCTTATATAGATTAAGATACAATGTATTTTTGATATATGCCTTAGAAACTAGTTTAAAAAAACTGATTATCATTTATTTTCTAAGTCAGTTTTTGTTTTTATAATTTGTGATGCAATTTAGTTTTACATGATCGTTAAAAAAACTAAATATCGTAGATTTTCTAAGTCAGTTTTTGTTTTTATAATATGTGATGCAGTTTAATTTTACATGATCATTATATAATACAGCAAAAATGATGCTTGATCAATCGATTCATTGAAATTTTTAAATGCATTTCTAATTTCATAATACAAATGACATTAACAATCATTGAAACCATAGGATAATTTTTTTTAATTGAAAGCTTACAAAGCAGCATAAAAGTTATTCATTATGCATCTATAATTTAACAAATTTTAAATTATACTTAAAGATTTTGGTTAATTACTTTAATTCAGATTAATATTTTCATGTTAAAATTATATGTAATGCTTAAATACTTTTTTGTTAAATTTATGATTAAAATAAAAAGAGTGCAATCTGTGAAATATTTTACAAAAATTTAATAATATTCTTTAGTAAAATTATTTATGATTTTATATATGTGAGCATTTGTTTTATAAAATGTTTCTTTATATTTAAACTGCAAGAAATAACATAAATATTTTAATTGATTAATTAAATATAAAGCACAATATCTTATACCGTTATTTTTAGTTGTTCTCATACTAAGTAAAAAGAAAAATATGCTTTTTCTCTTAGATATCTGCAATTGAAAATTAGCAATATCTAACAAATTGAAGAATTTCTTTATTTAGTTTTGATAATTGACTGAAAAACAAAATTATTTAATATAATTTCATAGATACATCTCAAAGTATTTTAAAGTAAAAACTTTAATCTTCTGAATACTCATAAATAGTTTCCTTCAAATAAGTACTGAAATATAAATATTTAGAAATTGCAGTGTAAATTTATATTTATTATCTAAAGAATAATAATAATGTTTATGTTTTTCGTGGGCAGTAATATTTTTGCAGATTAATGTTTTTTAAATCATTTATAAAATTTATTGAAAATAGATATATGGCTTTCATTTTATACTAAAATTCAAACGAGATAAAAAAATTTATTAGGTCGCCAAATTAATTGTTAACTTCATCAATAGTTATTTAAATAAAATAGATTTAATTTCAGTTATAATTCTCAATTAAGTGAATAATAGCGTTTCTAAAACTGAAATTAAAGAAAATTTTACTCGTTTATTTCAGTACATTATCCCACAAATTTTCAGCTCAAAATTCACTACTTAACTGATTAATCTGTTTATATACACATTTTCAATTTAACTGTTTGTTTTTTAAAATTAGTTTGAATATAATTTTGAAATTAAGAATTGTTTTCTTAATTTTAAAATTATATTCAAAATGATTTGAAGTGCTTTATTCAGATGAATTACAAGACAACTATTTTTAATGTAGTCAAGCAATTCAAAATCAAATTAAATGAAAAAATTAGTATCATTTTTAGGAAGTGAGAAATTTTATATGAAATTTACTTATTTGTTAAGCATTATAATGAAAAAAACTAATTTTTAGCAACTTAATTTTAGAGACAATCACAAATACTTAAAATTGCTTTAAATTAAAAAAATTAAAGTAATAGAAATTAATGCCGTTAAGTAGAAAATTTTTAATCATAGTTTATTCCTAGGAAAGGATTTCTTCTTCAACCAGTAAGTGATTTTTATTTCTATTGATGGCTCATTAATGTTAAGAAAAGATTAATTTCCTGCTTCCGACAATCTATTTTGCTTCATCAGGAAATGACCACTTTTCTGAACTTAGCAAGCTACCAGGAAAAAAACTCAAATTTGCTGTGAGATTAAGAATTTGTGCTGATTCTTCACATTTACATTTTTTCACGGGGTGATTCAATGAGCTTTTAATTTTTAAAGAATTTACATAATTTTTTTATCACAAAAACTGTGAAAATGTTTGAGGGAAAGGATGACTTTAAGTTTGTATAATAATAAAGGTAAAAAGAAAAATTGTCTGTGGAATAAATGGAAAGATTTTATAAGCTGTAGCTAAAATCTTATGAGAAATGTTACGAAAAAGCATTCGAAAATGTTAAAAGTTAATATAAATGATGGTTGCTTTTTTAACAAGTAGTTTACTTAAAAAATGACATGTAGTTTTGACTCAAGATATTTTTTTGTAATTTGCAAAAATGATGGCAAATAAATTTTTAATAGTTTAAAGAAAACATTTAGAAATCGAGAAATCATGTTTCCTTTTAAAATGAATTATTGAATTTATGAATCGATTCATGGTGAATACAAAACGTATATCAGAAATTAATGATTCTCTCCTGTCCGAGGCAAAACTTCAATGTGTTCATAGCGGCTCAGTAGCGGCTGAGGTTATTATTAAACATGACGTACGTCAAATGCGTCTAAGTTTGCAATGACTTCCACGAAACTGATATTTCTGCGGTTGAAAAATTAACACTTCAGGTGGTTTTCTTGATCCTGGTTCTGAATCATGAAAATTCACCCACACTCGTGGTTACAGTGACACATTCAGTGGGTGCCCCACTACACAAGATTCCATCAATTCCAAATCTTGTTATAGAGACGGGTGGAAATCTTTAAGAACATGGGGAAGTGAAAAAGAAAGAAAAACATTTATTATAATTAAATCATCATATCAAATAAATAGATTAATAAATAAAATATTTAATTAATGATAATTCAAGTAATAAATTTAAAGAATAAATTTTAAGAGAATGAAATTAGGAAATCTTATTTTTAATTGTAGTCTTAAGAAAACATGTTTGGAGATTTTGGCAAACTTTTCCTTAAAAAACTCCTTTAATAAAATATCTTTAATTGGATTAAAATTATTTTCTTTATTATTTGTAATTTATGTAATTACATATGTCTATTTAAATTAGTATTGTATATAATTTTGCAAACAGTACATTCCTAATTTTTAATTAGCTATTATTTTAAATAAATTTTTAATGCAGTTATTCCATTTTTACTATAATTCCATCTCGAAATTTTTTATACGAATTGAAATTTCATTATTAATATGCATAAAGAATTTTTTTGATATTTGAAAACTGATTTATTAGTTTCCCTTAGATTTTTCAAAATATTTCTAATGGCGTAAAGTATTATATTATTTAAACTCAAGTTTAAACTATTATAAAACTAATATAATATTGCAAAAAAAGCAACATTAAATATTTTTCAATGCATTAAAACGATTGAAAATCAGTATGTTTTTGAAAGTAGTTTAACAGTAAAAAACACATAAGCATAATTACATTCAATTTTTTAGAAAGTAATTAATGAGACGTAAACACATTCGAATCTAAGAAATGATTTCAGCATTGCTTACAATCTTAATGGTCCTGCTCTTTTGCCACAAAAATTGTGAAAACATTTTAATATTTCTATGCAATATTCATTACGTAATATATTTCCTTTCTCATAGAAAATTTTTAAAACAGATCATTAACGCACAAAGTAAAATTTTATCACAGAATTGTTAATTCATATTATTTAAACAAATGTATTTTTCAGCTTGAATCTTAAAATAAGTAAAGTTATTAAAAACTACATTTGTGCTAAAGTAAATATCTAATCAGAAAAAGCATAAAAATCTAAATTTAATTAACTTTTTTCACACACTATAAATTATTTTTTTGTTATTGTAGCCTGTAATTTTTTATTTTTTGTTTAATAATGACTTTTATTTAAAGAAAAAAAATGTAATTTATTGATGAATGAAATTCCTCAATAAAATATAACTTTTTTTTTTCCTTTCACTAAAATTCAAGTTTTCTGTTGTTTTAAATTAAATAAAAGTATATACATAAAATTTTCTATTATTAATAACTACTTTATCAATACTAGCAGTAAATATTTTCGACTATTATGAGTATAATATTACTGTTAGATATGAGGCACTCAACATCTTTATCAAGGCATGATAAATATCCTTTTTGAGTAATGGATTCTTTCCTATAATGAGATTAATGGAATACAGGATTGTGAGTATTATACTCTGATCAAGCTATCAATCAGTATCTTTCGTTGATTGATTTGCGTCTCTTTTTTTCTTTCTATTAGTTTCTTTTCTTAAAGACAGATTGGTGAGAAGAAATTTTCTTGAAGAAATTTTATTATAGGAGAGAAAATTCTTAAAATTACCTTTAATATTTTACATTAGAATACAATAAAGGGTATTTGATATAGAAAAAATGCCTTAAGTATGATATTTGTCCACTAAAATGATAGACCCATTCATGAAAAATTTGCCAGAGTAGAATAGATAAATTTTAGCTCTTTTTACTTAAGTTATATTTTATCAGACTAGCATTTATCAGACTATTTTATCAGATTATTTTATCAGACTAAGTATTATTTAGTGTTTTTTATTGAGTAAAAAGCTTAGATAATTTATTTTAGTAACGCTTAGAACAATTTTACTTTACAAAAATTTCTATAACACAAAAGCATCTTTTTCTACTGCAGTGTCTTATAGAGAAATGTGTATACCACAATACTGTATCAAATACGTTGGTTTAAATTTTAAAATTTGTTTAATTAATGAAAAAATATTTTACAGTGTATAAATGCCTTTCTGTATTTTTTAAAATATGATTCTTTAATAGCGTACAGTTCAATATAGCTACTCTATTTGAGGAATAACTAATAGAAAATGGCATTTCTTAAAAGGAAAACTCCTAAGATAGTAATCAGTTACTGATGCGCAAAGATCACTGGATGTTTATGTTTCTACATTCATATGTAAGAAAATATCGCGCTAAGAATTTCACGATTTATTTTCTTACGATATATTAACATTCTTATATCCATGAAAATCCCTTTAAATTTGCATAACACCTTGGATATTACAACAACAGTTGGTTAGGCTTAAATGTTTGGGAAAATAAATAGGAAATGTTAAGTGATTAGAGATGTTTATCTGAACCGATTTCAGTCTGTTTCATTTAGATAAAAACAACTGTAATTTTATGAGAATTTTAAAATAACGTAATTGATTAAATTTTTAAAATTTGATTTTCTGGATAAATATGATTTTTCTTTTTAGTGATATTTGAATGTACTTTTTTTCCTAAATTATAAACTATCTAAAAATTTAATTTTATACAATTTGTGCTATTTGATTTCTATTAAATAATTAAATTTAAAACTTTTTTCGAGAAGAAAAAAGAATTGGTTTTCCTTGTGTCAAGATTCCCCAAGTGTAGGAAAAAATCGCCTAAAGATTTTTGATTTCTGTGTATATTTATTGTTTTATTTTGTTCTCTTGAGTTGGTGAAATTAATATGAGTTTATAAAGCTAAGGTGAGAAAATATGCAAATTTTGTCTCGTTCAAAAGTTTTTCATATTTATTAGTATTCTAAGAAATACGGTTCAAAAGGAATCCTTGAATAAGGAAAGTATTTTGGAATTTCATTTTGTTTTGTTAAAATGTTGAAAGATAGGCCGTAAATAAAATTGTTTTATACTTTCCGTTAATAAAATTTGGAACATAAATCTTATAAAATAATTTAAAGTAAATTGTAATTGATTTTGTAAATTGCTATATTATGCTTTTAATATCAAATAAATGTTTATTTATTTTAAAACTATATATCAAGACAACTTTGAAATTTTTAATGTACATCAAAGTTTTCAAGTTAATATTTGATAACATTTAGAAATGATCAAAGAAATCTCCAACAGCATCAATATAACTGATTGCATTTATGTAGGTAAATTTTCCAAACATTAAATGTCTAGTGATTATGGAAAATGTGCCTAATAACCAGTTTTCGTTTAATATCTTTCAGGAGTATTAATAGGAACTTTAGAAAAAAGTAATAATTCAGATATCGGCTAAATATTTAATACTGTTTTAAAACAGAGATATGATTTTGCATATTTACATACATAAATTATTTAGTTTTTTTTAAAAAGACTTAATGAAATTTAATAAACTAAAACTAAGAAATTAAGAAAAATAATTATTATTGGCAAATAAGTCGAACTCCAATAATTACTTTAGAAAACAATTATTCTACAATTAGAATTGTGTGTAACTTACGCCTGCAATAGAATACATAGATATAAAATACATTGAAAAGAAATTTCCAAGTAATTTCAGTGTTAAAAAGATGAGCATACCTATAGCAAAAAACGAATAAGTTTTTCTAGTTTTCTGTATGCAGAGTTTTTTAATATTTAGTAAGACATACATACGAAGCTATATAGGACATCCAATGATGCTGCAAATATTAGTGAGCCATTAGTTCTTGAAGAAGTGAGAGCCATTTCTATATTCTAAATCAGTTATAAATGTGGCTAGAGAATTAGAAAATGATTGAGAATAAACGCCTTAATAATAACGTGTATTATTAAGGCGTTTATTCTCAATCATTTTCTAATGAATAATGTGTCTCAAATAGAAATTATAGATTTATGTCATGTAATTAGTCATTTCACTTTTTGCCAGAACTGTTTTATGCATGAGAAAAGTATTCGCGATGTGTAATAACACATAGTCGTTCTGGAGCAAAAAATCATTGCCTCCGTTACCCCATGAGTACACATATAGCTATCAAGAAGTTCGTCTCCACAGATATAAATAATCATGGTTCTGCAAGGTAAAACTTGGAAATATTTGCCTCTACTTTAAGAGATACCACTTCAAACACGGATACTGGTTGATTCAAATGAAGATATTTCATGAATATATAATGGAGAATAAGGGATTTGAGGTTCCCTTCAAATCAAAGAATGTTTAGTTTCTCTTCGGAAGCTAAAACGGGACTTTATCAGTATAAGATACATATATCTTTTGAACAGTTTCCCAAAAGATAGGTTGAGGCGTCTAACTGAAAAGTTCCTTCCAATCGTATGTCTTAAGCAGCAAGCAAGCAACTAATTTCGTGAAGCTATGACCTACATGAAGACTTTTGCACAAGGTTAAAGTTGATAGCAAATTTCCGATGTTAGCAATGAGGAAGAATCTGAGTTAAGACGCTGAGTTGTATAGTTACATGTTTTTGTGCACATAACGATTATTATAGGTCATCGATATTCTCACATGTTATTGCCATCTTTGGCAAAACATATCAGGTGAAATATTCATGGCAATAAAGTGTTGTGAAATGGTATAAGCAACATAAAATCCAAGATACAGTTTAAAAATTTAAGAACTACACATTCGACAACAGCCTTTTTATCACACGGGCAATTGTATTCTCCTTTATGAAAACGTATTAAGTTATCAACGCCATGTTGGAGTTTCCTTAAGCATATGGTATTTAACCTAAATTAAATTTTTATATATTTTGGAGTATTTTAAAGAGTTATTGATGTTTTTAAAATTTATGTATATATATATATATATATATATATATATATATATATATATATATATATATATATATATATATATATATATATATATATATATATATATATATATATATATATATATATATATATATATATATATATATATATATATATATATATATATGTATGTTGGCCAACGTGTCTAGTGGTCAGCATGCCTGACTACGGATAGGAAGGTCCTGGGTTCGGATCCCGGTTCAGGCAGGGATGTACTTTTCCCTGTGTGTGTAAATGAAGTATGAATGATGCCTAGCCTATCAACGGGTCCCTAGGCGTGTGTAGGGTGCGATGGTGGCCCACCCCCAGTGTGCTTCGGCGTCTAAGAGGTCTCTGTTACTGGCCGGTTCCTCGGGTATCAAGGTACAATAGATTAATAGACTCTGTTTCAGTTGTAACAGCCATTGGGAATATATATATATATATATATATATATATATATATATATATATATATATATATATATATATATATATATATATGCAGAGAGATTGAGTTTTTGAAAATCAGTTTAACTGGATTAAAAACATTATTCATATACCTTTGTAATGACTGTATATTTAGGATTAAAATTTTTAGTTTCTAAAAATTTATATGTTATTCCCATTCATTTTGTTTACAGCATTTGGATTTCAAAGAAGTTTGCATTGATATAACTTTGAGAATAATTTGAACTGTAAATTAAAAAATGTGTATTACAATATAGAACAATATAAAATTTTACTTACTAAGGATAGTTGGACTAAATAATTTGTCTGCATATCGATTAATGAAAGAATGCTTTTGATTTCATAAAACGATAATAAATGATATGTAATGAACAAATACAAAAATCCATTTCAATATTGTCAAATGTCTGTAAAATATGACAATGCTTCGAGTTGTACATTTATAACAGTGTGAAGCATCTAGGTAATAAATGAATATTTATCGGATCTTTCACATTGTTATTACCTAGATGACATTGTTATTATCTTATTCATTTATTACCTAGATGCTTTCACATTTATAACAATGTGAAAGCATTTAGGTAATAAATGAATACTTCTTCTTCTTATTATTATTGAGAAATTTATCTAATTCACAGTAAAAATGATTTACTGTAAATAAGACGTTGTAAATTTCTCAAAAAATCCATTTCAGGAAATCTATTTGTTCATATTCATAAACATTTTATTAATAAACTTGTTCAGATTAAATACATAAGAAATAAGAATTTTTGAATTATATCAGAACCTTATTTCTGATTTTAAGAAATATTATGCTTGTTTTGTTTCTTCATGGTGTTTATTTTTCACATAATATAATAAGTGTTTCGTTAATTTTTATATTTCAACTACCATGTTTAATTTTTCTTTCTTTCAAAAGTTTCATTAATTAATATATAATATTGAAATGCTTCAAAAATCATATTTTTTTATTGACATAGAACTTGAGTATTGCATTAATTAACATTTTATTCTAGTTTAAATGTCATAGTTTTTATTTTATCTAAACTCCTTAAATGATTTTTATGTGAGCTATGTATTTTAACAACATTGAAATATAAAACACAAAGTACTATACTTGGGCTTATACTTTAAGCTTTTACTGTCTCAACTCTGCAGATTTAAGGCAAATTAAATGACAATTTATTTAAAATGTATTAAATAAATGAATTATAAACATATTTATGAATAAAAAATTATTATAACTCGTTTAAGCATAATATGTTTAGTTTCATTCTAAAACTAGGCTAAATAAAATAAAATTTCATTTTATTTAGCTATTGGGCATGGTTCGGTTATTCAATATTTCATAAGATATTAATGAAATATTCTTATTCAATTTAAATATAATCACATTTCCTGTAAAAATATTTCCTCAATAACATTTTTATTACTTCCGTAAATTAATGGCAATTTTCAAAAAAAAAAATCACTTTTTTATTTTATCGGCTAGAAAAAGATTAAATTTGATGGATAAAAAATCTGCAGCTCATGAAACGCATATCAGAATGGCAATGTTGATTACGAAATTTCCAAAGCTACAAAAACTGCTTCTAGTTGAAAGAAATCTATTTAAAAAGCTTTCACATCTTCCTTAAATGTCAATAATAATGCGACTCATTTTCAAAGATATTAAATAATATTGTTTTTATTCCAGTTACTTTATGATCCAGCTAATGATACTTAACGATACTGATAGGTAAAAGAGAAGAACAAATGGATGCTTTTGACAACTACACTTTTATATGTAAATAAATTGAATATTGAAAAAAAGATTTAAAACAAAATTGAAAACTGAAAAAAAATACTTCTCTGTAAATAACTGAAATAAGCAAGTAAATCAATGCACAAGAACATTATTTGAAAGAAAACTGAAATAGCTTTTCCTTATTACTTTTCATTAAAAAATATAGTTTTAAATATTAAAATGCATGTCTTTTATTGCTTCGAGTACCTATTGCTTTAAATTTTTACTCAATTTTCCGATATGTACTCTCAGTCCTTTAGAATGTTATTTAAAGTTCTATATTTCCTTTTCAATAATCTGAATTCATAACTAATAGAAAATATTTTATTAGAGGAAGTAAAAGGTAAAATTAAATCTAAATAAAATCTGACTGTTTCCTTAAGAAATAGAGACAGACCCTTAAGAAATAGTGTTTGAAGAAATAAGGTAAATGTTTACACAAAGTTTTCTTTTTTATGTATTAAATTGATATTTATTGTACTTTCTGTCTTTTAAATAATTCACTCCATTTAATTTTTCTATCATAAAAACAAAAAATTTCAATTTTAAGCATATTGATTCGTTTATTTTAATGAATTATTCACAAGCAAGATTAGTAATTTCTTAGCATTTTATTTATTGAAATTGAAATTCAATAATTATGTTTTTAATGTTTATGTATTTGGAAATTTTTTTAAGCATTCTTTGAAAATTTTTCTTTAGTCAATTTAATGCAAAATTAAAGTATAATACCTGGATTGATTGTCTTGATAGGGACTTTAGTACTATTGTAACATCTAATTGGAAAACTGCTGCTGAGTGCAGGCCAAGATGAAATAAGCTCATTGAGAAGGCCAGGACCCACACAGGGTTGTAGTGCCATTGTTGATTGATTGATTGAAAGTATAATACCATTTATCATTGCCGCAAAAATTGGTAAATTATTTCAAAATTTATTCATTATATTATAATTGTGAATACATAAATATATACACATAATTATGTAAACACACTTGTATAAATATATTCTCATGATATAATAATTGTAAATTTCATTAAACAACAAATTAAAATAATCTTTACAAATGAAATTAAAAAAATAATTTAAGCTAACATACTAAGAAATGTGTCTGCTTTGTCTCATTAAGATACTTAAAAGCAATGCATTAAAGTTCCGTTAAATAAAATAAACATTTTATTTCTCCCTTTAATCAGGATATGTAAAAAAGAAATCAGCCAAAAAATATATTTAAAAATTCATCACACAAGATAAAACTATATTTGTTGAATAGAAAGTTTTTCTCTCATTTAAGTTTGGATTTATTAGAAAAAAGTTACTTCCTACGTACACTTAATTTACATTTTATGTTTTCCAAATGATTAAGATATTTTTGCTGCTTTAAAAATTTTATTTTTAAATGAAAACGGAAAGTAATACGAATTTAAAGACAGATTTTTAATTAGTTTCGAAAAGCTTGAGTTAAAATTTCAAATGTAAAAAAATGTGATCCCTTTTCTGATACTATTAATTTTTAAATAATTTCACACTTTCTGTACAATAGTCCAAATGCGTATAGTTGATTTTTCCATCACAATATATTCCTTTAATACTCATTTTCTCAAAATATGTTTGATATTTTAAATAAACTTTTCAAAATAATGTTTACCATTCAATGATTTTAAGAAAAGTATTTTTAAATAAAACTAATATTATTTTTCTCTATAGTACTTCAAAAAATCTATGTTATATTTTTGAAATCTCAATTAAATAAATCATGCTCATCTAATTTTGAAGTTTTTTCAAAATTTTTATTTCCTTCCTTTTTTATCTAATAATAAGGAAGCAAGAGAGGAAATGCCCTGGAGAATTAAAATAAGAATGTTATATTGAGAGAATTAGAAATGTTTTTTACATAAAGCTAGTTGCAGTAAAATTGTTATATATGTATAAACATATGTTCTTTTATAATGAAACATAGAAAGAAATTATATAATAATTATAAATAATATCCAAATTCTCTACTTATTGTGCCACTCTATTCAACCGTGCTTTGACCTTAAAAGAAGCATTAAAAATTCCATTTCCTATTTGTAATTTTTTTTTATATATTGCTCTACTTAAAACGAGAAAGTATGGGAAAAATTAATCTCATGTATTTTAAGTGAAGTTACACACACACACACACACACACACACACACACACACACACACACACACACACATATATATATATATATATATATATATATATATATATATATATATATATATATATATATATATATATATATAGAATACTTTAGTTAGAATAAAAATTAAAATTAAATCTATCCTATTAAATTGAAGTATATTTTTTAAAAAATACATTAGATGTTATATATTTATGAATTAAAAATCAGAATCTGTTTCAATTGAAATTATTAAATATTTTCTGTCAAAGAATTAAACCAGAAAAAAATCTTCCAATGAGAAATGTTGTGAAGAAAATTGTAAAAATATATTTCAGTTGCTATTATCGATAATATCCCAACAAAATCTCATCAAATTGTTTTTAATTTTTTTCAAAGTGAATGAATTTTAAAAAGCTTAACGACTTTTGTGACTGAGCAGTGAGTTTCAAAATTTAATTTTAAATCCATTTTCGATTATTTAATATAAAATAATTGATAAAAATCCAATTTCAAGCAAAATTTCACAATCTTATTACTCTACATTATCAAATATTTTGAAGTTTAATATTAAGGCATAAGCCTTAATCGCTTAAGGCATTGCAAGATTGTTACGAAATATGTCTCGTGGTATAATACCCGGCTACTAGAATTGCTAGCTTTCGACCTTACAAAAGGAGGAAATTAGGACAGTATAAATAATGCCACCATTGCTCTGAGAGTAATTCTTCTTAATTTAAAAGCAGAACATCCCCAGATTAATCTGCTATCTCAGAGGTATTCTTTTCCATGGAGGACAATGATACCATAACTTATTTAACTTGTTTTGAGCACCATCAGTGTATACGACTTGGTTGATTTGGATTCAGACTTCCAATAGCGAGAAAGAAATCCCTAATCAACCAAGCCACCGGTATCTCATTAAGAAGTAAGAACGTCATAAGATTTTTAATGTTCAAAAAATAAATACATCAAAAATCTATCTTCTGCAATTTAATCTTCTTTTCTCCAGATAAAATATGATGCAAAGTGAAGCTACAAACATGAACAGGATCTAGATAAAAAATAGAAAATATTTAAAAGTGCAATTTTTAAATCTGAGAACATATTTATTGTCTGACAACATACGTGTTATCCTTACTTTCGTCATTTTGATATTTTAAATAAACATCGAAACATTTATTACATTTTATGCATTTATCGTCATAGATAAGAAATATTTATCTTAGTATTGTAGTTGTAATAAATGTAAAAATTATAAAATAAAAGAAAATTTTAAATTTTGCACTTAATAAATTTACAATTTCGGTATAACTAAAATCACGGACTGGGCCACATTGACTCTAATTAATAAAAACTGCTGTTGTTATGCTAAAAGTACGTTGCAATTATTTGGCAGTGACATTTACTCATTTTTAATATTAAACTTTTATAATAAATGATAAGAAAAGAATTAGATATTACAAAATGGAATATTGTATACAAGTAGTAAATTATACAAAAAACTTTAATAAAAGTACACAGTTTCTTAGCACTAAGGAATTCCTACACTCTTCATGCTCATTTTGTGCAATTTCTGTTGTATATTTTGTACACTTATTGATATTTTACAATCACAATAAGTATCTACAGTTTTTTTTCTAAGTTTGAATGCTTGGCAATGAATCTATTTTTACATCTGCATATATTCTTCTGTAGTATCCGTTTTTGTCTGTGTATCTGACTTTTACTTTCTTTTTCGAATATATAAAATACGCAGCTCTTGAATACGTTGTTGAAGATGTTCTCTCCTCGTTAGTTTCTCCTAGTAACTTCTTAATATAAAATATAGGAAGTAATTTCTACAAGATCCAAGAGTCTGTAAAATATATGTACTTGCCACCTCCTTGATCATGCCTTCACAGAATATTTCCGCGTCATTTGATCGGCAACGGTGACACCAAATTGTTTTTTGAATTATAAAATCATAATGTTTCTTCAATCGTTCTTTGGGTGGTTATTGCCAATATCAACTCTAGGATGAAGAAATCTAAATATTAAATCATTTTTGCTGGCTTTTCTTGATGAACGGTGATATCATCATGTTTCAGCAACATTATATTGTATAACGGCATCTTTTTTTTTTTCACAAATTTAAGTACTTTTTTCTGATTCCATTTTATGGTTAAATTTAAACTAGTGTTCTTCGATTTACCATTTGGGACAGATTTAGTGTAGTGAAGATATTATCTGTAGTGTTATTCCTTTCTTTATTTTTGAACGGAGCGAGGTAGATTTGTAAGACTTTCCTCATCTTGACCTAAATATGAAAAACGATCAACATCAGTGGGAAGCTAGAATATGATTTAAAATTTGTCTGGTTTACTTGTCATATATTGTGTGAAATGACTTCTAGTCTTATTCAGAAACAGTTGTTCATCAATACTTACATATGGTTCTGGTTTATAGACGTTTACAAATTTTAAATACCTTCCTTCAAACTTCATAAATGAAACAGAATTTATCTTTCAAAAGGCGTTCAGATCATGTAGTTTTTGTTGAGTCACAGAAATTCCATATGTTCCCTGAATCTATTTCTCGCCATAGTATAGCGGAAAAAACGTGGACCATAAATACATTTATTTACGTATGGTCTTTTCTTCCCAGAAGTTGCTTTTCTGCTTGTACATTGTATAAGGAAAATCAGATATAGTACCTTCATCTTCGTAAAGAGTTTCTTCATCTTTAAGCACATATTCATCATCGATGAAAAAAATTCATTCATCATTATCGTTTTCGAATTTATTTTCAGTTAATTGTCATTTACATACAAGGCCTGAATAATTGTTAATTTACACACATTTGTTCCAGCCAATTTCTCCTAAGATCCTTTTTATCTCAACGTGCTAATAAGGTGGCAAAAACAGAATTCGCTATACTGTCTCTAAGGCAATGAGAATAACCAGTTATGCATCCGTGAGTCTACCACATTGGCTATGATAGTGACGCACGACATTCCATTTAATTGGCCAAAACAACACAACATCAGAGAGAAAGAATTCCCTGAATACCCTGTCCAAAAGAATTTTTCATATATGGAATGGCAATGGATGGGGAGAGGGATCTGCAACACTGGCAACACAACTACTACATCAAAATTATGAGCTGCTCTTCTATCATCAGTAACAATCTACTGACCAGGAAGTATTGTTTTGCTTGTATCTGGCAAATAGAAAGAGGACTGAAAAAGCTTTTTCCATTCCAATGACCGATTCCGCTGTTTTAGATATGAGTATTACAAACAAAAACATCATAAGTACTTAACGTTTAGTATTTTCACTGATTATTATAGGTATAAAAATTGAAAATGTCAAGAAATTTTTTTTTAGATTCCACTGGTAAATTGTTGAGAAAACGGAGACAAAATTGCTTTTAGATCAAAATGATCATGACTCTAATTGTAGGGATAATTGTTTAAGTAAAAAATAATCACACAGCATTTCAACAAAGTACATAAATTTTCATAGTACAGAAATTTCACATAATACAGATACTTTTGTTCTAGACTATGTTCGTCTTAAAATATTAATCTTAATTTAATTTTTAGTAATGTATTCTTAACTTACTCAATGTGTTGAAAGATTTGATTTCTTTATGGTTAATATAATAATTTTGAATTTTATTGAAATTTCTACCCTTATGTTATTATTTTATATGCCAAGATGCTGTTTCATCTTGGATGAAGATAATTTTTGTCCAAAGAGAGTATATTTACTATATAAAATTATGCTATACGCCAAGAGTATACCAAAATTTGATGGTTCAGAGTTACGACCCATAAATTTCACATTTTAAGCAAAGATAAATTAGTTTGCATGTGTATCAATTGAATAACAAAAAATGAAATTATATATTAATAATTTTAAAATTTGCTCTTTACTATTTAAAAATTTAAAATACTTAAAAAATTAAATTACTAAATTGATAACACAATCTAAGAAACTGGCCTTAGAAATTATTAACATTCAATTTAGTAATTTTAATTTGATTAAAATATATTGCACATTTTAATAAAAAAGTAATAAATTTTATCTAAACTATTCAAATTAAAAGATATTGGGAATTTCAAAATGGGGAAAATTTTACAACTATTTTCTTTAAAAAATAATTTTTATTAGATTATGAATGAGAGAATTTAAAGTATAGCCAGTTTCAAAATTGGAAAATATCAATTTTTAAATATTTAATATAAGAAAGATTTCATTTTCCTTTTACAAATTTATTTTCACATTTCATTCCAGTATCAGAAGAAATATAAGTATTGTTATTTGAATCAAGAAATTAAATAAATGTGAAATTCTCTTTCAAAATTTCTTTTCCAAATATACTTTCTTTTATTGAAATTTAAATAAATATTCATTCCTATTCCAATTAAATATAACATATTCCTCATAAATTCAGAAACATTTACTCAAAAAACATACATAAAATTACAAAGTTGAAAATTTAATCAATTCTTTATGTTTTGCAATCGTTCAGTTATTTTAATTCAATTAGGAAAAATAACGTAGGATATCAAATTTAACTGATTAATTTTTAAAATAAATTCTTTTTTAAAAAGTAATTTCTAGTCCATCAGAATATGTAAATTATATAACAATGAAATGTAAAACTAATTTAACAGAAAGCATAAATTCTTAAAAATAGATTTAATAAATTTAAGATAAATATATTACAAAAATAAAAATTTTATGCTGCTTAGATATTTTTTATAAAATTAGGTTAAGTTTTTGTAAAATTATACGTTTTGATTGTCTTATAGGTATTTGTCAAAAACGTAACATTTACCAGAAAGTAATCATTTAAAAAATTACCATTCAATTGATATGATAGAAAAATTTCTTTTACATAATTTATATAGGCAAATATTTTGATTCAAATTTTCAGATAATTAGTAAAGTTACATAAAAAGATTTAAATTCTTATTTTATATTTTTCAAGATCAATAGAAGATTTTATTTTTAAACGGAAGTAAAAAAATTCAATTTTTGGAGAATTTAAAATAAAAATAAAATATATTGTTAACAATCACAGTGAGATATATAAACACATGTGTTTAAATTTAGTTGAAATAGATTATTTATAATTAATTACGAGGGTTTATTTAGATAATTTGCTAGGAAAAAGCAATTAGCTATAAATAGCTAATTTGCTACGAATTTTATAACACAATCACGCTTTCTACATAATTTAGAAGTGTGGTTAATATTTTGGTGTTTCACTGAAGAAAGAAAACGTTATTAGGTGTAGATTTAGTTATTAGTGGGAAAAATTGAGGTCTATTTCAAGATTGATAAACTGTTTTTCAAAGAAGATTTGTTTAATTTAGGGATACAAATTTTGATAGCTTTGCCTTACAGTTGTAATTAATTATTGCTTATTGAATCCATTAAATGTTATTTACATTAACGACTACTTCATTTTAATGCTTTTTGAAATAAAGTAATCGTTAAAATCATGTTTTTGAATGAATAACTCTTTATATATTTCGCTATGTTCTTATAATAAAAAAGACATTATGTCATAATCATCTTTTAACTCACATTCACGCATTTTTATATAAAATACAACTGTTTCCTGGAATGATTTTTCGTTTACTTTATTCAGCACGTATAAACTAAATAGGGGGAGCTTGAAGAATATCTTCAACTATTTGATTCTTTCCCAAAATAAGATTAAAGAATATTCACATATGATTACGATCTTATATCTACCAATTCATCAAATGCTGTTAGTAAGATTAAATTATCTTATTAATTATGACATTGTATCTTCTTGTTTGCCTATCAAATACAGTTATAAATCTGTATTATTATTTCATTTGTTAACAAACATTTTTCAAAATAAAAGTAAATTTTCTTTTATATTTTGATAGTTTTAAATTATCTGTATTAAAATGTATCAGAACAAACAGAATTTATAAAAATTGACAGTTGTTGTAAAATATAGAGGGTTTTCAAGAATGGAATAAATTATTAAACTATTTGATCACACATGTGCAACTATAGAATGCGGAAATATATTTTAAGCTAAATTACCATGTAGCAATTAATGATAATATTTTTATTTAAATGTATTGCTAAATTTTTTGATTTAATTTTGCAATTTTTAATCTCATAATTTTATATAACTGCATATTATTCTTGGTGTTACAGCAGTTTTACAGCATCTATCGGGAAAAATGTTAGTAATCGATATAAGCATAAATAAAAAAGAAATAACATTTTGATAAATTATCAATGTAAAATTGTTATATTACATTTTTCAATACTATATTAAGTGCAAAATTTCAAAATTATTTATAAGAATCTAAAATTGGAATTTTAAATGGTTTCATTACAATAATTATTTTTATTGGAAATGTTTAGAAAGTCTTAAATAAATATAAATAAAGATTTAAACAAATCTTACTAAAAGTGTTTATCACACTATTTTTCATTAGAAAAAAGCTCTGGCTAATTTTAACTATAAAAGAATTAATAAATTATGTGCACATTATATTCAGCTTAATTGTTCAGAAAATTAAGGAAATTGCTAAGCTGAGCAGTTTTAATGGCTTGAAAATGTTAAACAAAACAATAAATTCTGAGTTTATTTCAGGAAATCCACACTAATTTTATCGTTTCAAGGATTAAAACTATATTATCACCCAAATTCTGTTTTTCGAAAGCCCTTAGTAGTAAATTGCTTAATTTATAATAGAAGGATTTTAAGTATTATTAAAAAAGCAAACATAAATTTAAGAGAAAATATTTTCTTTAGTAAAAATAATGGTACTCATTATTTGTTATTCTTTAACACTCCTAGAGAGAAAATAATTTTCATTTTACAACTTTGGTTTTAAATTGTAAATATTTTTATTAAGTGAGAAGCAAACACAGAAAAAATTAATACATGCAATACAATTAATATAAATTAGAAAAACTACTTTTTAATTTTTATTAGAAGTCCTCTGTAGTAGCTTAAAATAACGTTAGAAAAATAATTTTTATCTTTAATACATTTTAATTGAACCTCAGAAAAACAACATAGAAAAAATCAAGACCTGGAAAAGTAATATTTTAAATTTAGACATTAGTTTGTGAAAATTTATATTAATTTTTAAATATTATTTATGAATAGCTTGCTTTCTTACATTATTCATTTACTTGCAGAATATATTTCTGCCATTTTATTCCTTGCCTAGTTAAATATTTCCTATTATTTTGCACGAATTTCAATTTATTTAATTAAAAGCAGAAACTTTTAGAATAAAATTCACAGTAAAATTTATAAATTCATGTACCAATTTGTTGCATTTGAGATCATAAACTAATTTATTTGTCAATACATTTTTATCATTGTTAAATAAAATATATTAAAATAATTTTAAAAAAATTTGGACAATTTTCTATACATCAATTCTTAGATAATAATAACGGATTAAATTTAGACAGACAATATTATTAAATATTGCAGGTTATTAAGTTTTATTACTTACATTTAAATGAATGCAGAAGTTAAACTTTCCTTGATAAAAATAAATGTTTATCTTTAAAAAATTCTAATTTGAATAACAAATTACTCTTTGTTCAACACTTATTTACAAAATCATACTTTACATGTAAAGACATTGATTATGCACATGCATTTGTGAAAAGGAAAAAAAAATCTTACTATTTAAATTTTCATCATAAAAAAATTCTTAAGATTTAAATTTAAAATTAGGAAAATTTTTATAATTTAATAATTATAAGATATTTATAATTATGTGGCAGTTCCAAGTATATATATATATATATATATATATATATATATATATATATATATATATATATATATATATATATATATATATATATATATATATATATATATATATATATATATATATATATATATATATATAAATTTTGTAGATATTTGCATTTTATCATTATTTGAAAACCTACAAAAATTTGTACATAGTTTTCATGCTAGCTATAGTTAATCATGTAATAAAACGTTTTTGATAATATCTGTATGCGTGTTATTGTTAAATGAATTGTTTTAATGTGTATAGCAAATTTTAAAGATTTATTTCATATTTATACTTTACATAAATTTTCTATATAACAGAAATCTTAAAATTACCAAAATATTTCAATTTTTAATTGTTTGAAGTAGATGAAATTGAAGTTTTTAATATCGTTTCCTTTAAAGGACAAATTTTCTTTTATTAAAACATTTATAGTTAAATTATTGTGAATTATTTAATTTTAACAATTATTTCCTTACATAATAAGGATAATAAAGTTGCTAAAAGAATGATTCATCAAGGGATCACTTTGCCCATATGTAAGTTTTTAAAAATATTTTTATGACAAAATTAGTGATGTCCTTAAAAAAATTTAAAAAATAGCGAGATTTTAATGAAATATTCGAATTTCAATAGAATGAATCAATTTTGTTATATAATTCTTGAATTGTTGTGAGCTACAATTTAACACTGAATTAATGTCTGGAATTTATTATACATATTAAAACTGTAAATATTTAAGTCCGAACTGTAAGAGAGTACTATTTTGTTATGTGGTTTGCAGAGTAAGTAAAAACTTTTAAGATATTATTCTTACATTTGTTTTAATGTGACAATATTTACATTAGCGTAATTTCCCATATAAATATAATTATTTCTTTCTTTAAATTTTTGTAAAACAAATTTTAACAATTTTAATCAATACTTTTCTGCATGTCAAAAGTTCTCAACTATCCAATATCCTTAGTCTTGCCATTGCTTAAAGAAACATTATATTACAAGTGCAAAATTATTTAAAATTTTACCGTGAAATTAGGAAATAAATATAAAATGATTGAGAATTTTGGAATCACTTTCCAATTTCTTATCAGCTATCTGGTGATACTTTAAAATATTAACATGCTTCAAAAAAGATATTTTCTACAGATTAACGAAAGTATATTATTAAACATTTTTGATATTAAAATAATGAAAAAAATATTTAATATTTTGAAATAATATGTTTGTATACCATAAAAATAACATTTCTGTTTTATAAGGGATTCAGTAAATAAAATTTTCATTTCGCAACATATTTTTCTTATGCAACATAATGGTAAATTAAATATTATTTACAGAAAGTGAAAAAAATGAATATCGTAAAAGTGATTTTCCAAATATTCAGTTTAATATATAAAAAGGATAAAAATAATTTTAAGCGAAACATAAGTGTATTTTGAAAATTGATATTAGCTTAACCAATCACTTTTAATTAAATTGCAAAGCGAATTTTTTAATCAAATGCAAACATGTATGAAAGCACAAAGATTAGTTTTTGAAAGAGCGATATGGTCAGGATAGTGAAATGTGTGCTTTTAACACAATACAATTAGAGTATATGATAATATTAAGAAACACTTAACTTGAAAGTTGAAAAATAAACTTCTATACCTAATTATATATATATATATAATTAGGTATAGAATACCTCAATGGACTCATATCTTATTCTTATCTTGTCCTTTCTCTTATATATATATATATATATATATATATACAACCATGTTCATAAAATAAGGATGATTCAGAATCCCACAGAAATTGAACTCTATAAAAAATTTCACATGTAAAATTATTACACACATCTTGAAGATTAATATGCAAATTACAAGAAACCACCAGATGGAGCCGATAGTACGTCACAATGACAAGAGTGTAGGCGAGGGGTATATAAAGAATAGTTGCAAAGCAGTAAATTTGTTTACTAACGCTTTGAAAGCCTTTCAGTGCAACAACCACATAGTTATGGCACAAAGGAAGCATTTGGATGCTGTTTTACTTGGTGGAATTATCGGCCGTCTTGAATATGGATGTACCCAACTGTAAGTATCCGAGAAACTAATCCCCCAGAGTGTTATCTCCAGTGAATATGGACGTACCCAGCTGTAAGTATCCGAGAAACTAATCCCCTAGAGTTTTATCTCCAGTGAATATGGACAAACCCAGCTGTAAGTATCCGAGAAACTAATCCCCTAGAGTGTTATCTCCAGTGAATATGGACGTACCCAGCTGTAAGTATACGAGAAACTAATCCCCCAGAGTGTTATCTCCAGTGTTTGGCAACATTTCCAAGGTGATGATAATGTGAATAGACGTTACAACAAAAGTCACCCCCCGAGATGTAAAACTGAATGAGGACCAGTATTTAGCAGTTACTGCCAAAAAATATAGACGGAAACAACATCAGATCTGTTTCGTCCACTTCTGGTACAGGTTCGAAGGTTTAAAGGCAGACCATGTACAGGCGCTCATTGGTGTATATGCTCGAAGGCTTGTCAGATGTGTTCAACTTACCACAAAACGCACTGTCACCTTCGATTAGCTTATGGACTGCGCAACAGTGGTCTTGTATAATGTTTTTCGACGAGTCAAGGTTAAGCTTTCAGTCTGATTCTCGCTGGACATTCATATGGAAAGTGCCAAGTACCCGTTACCACCAAGAGAACAGCATTTTTACGGTAGTGCAGGATTGCTCGGTTGGGGAAGAATTATTCTGGATTCCAGAACTAATCTTCATGTTCAGAATGTAACCATTACAGACCACATCTATCGGGATGACATTCGGGAACAACATGTACGTTTATTTCGGGGTGCAATGGGGACAGAATTTCTGTTTATGGAAGACAACGCTCGTCCACACCGTGCAAACATTGTAGACGAATGCCTCCAATCGGAGGATATCATCCGTATGATCTGACCAGCAAACTCACTGGACATGAATCCAATAGAACATATGTGGGACTTGTGTAGCCGTGGGACTTGTGTATTCAGCTCATAAGACCTTTCCCACATGCCTACCGGAACTCTGGGGAGCGTTTCTTGAGGAGTGGTCTTCTATTCCCCAAGATCAGATCGATAAGTTGATACTCAGCATGTCTAGGCGTGTATGGCCTGTATTGCATCGTCTGGGGGACTATGTACTAAACATCATACAAACCATGTTATATTGGTTTTTGTTAATAGGTTTTTTTAAAATTTCTTCCAGGGATTAAAAATCACAATTTTTATTAACGATGTCAAACTTTTATCTTCTTTTTTGTACTTTACCTTTTGTTTAATAAATAGATTTTACAAATAAGTCACATTTGTTTTGCTTCTGTATTTTTCTTTGCCTCAGCTGGTATTATGCTTCATTTGTGGACACGTATATGTATGTATATATATATATATATATATATATATATATATATATATATATATATATATATATATATATATATACATATAATTTATTTTCCATTTTTTTATTGTTTTTTTAGCTATTTTATGAAAATTTATAACTTGTTTTTCTATTAAGTTATGTATGATGTGACTTAAGCACATTGATAAATTTTTTACTGATATTTTTAAAACAGTTTTTGAACAGAAGAAAATAGCCGATTAAAGCTATTTTTATTCTGAATTTACAATGTATACTGGCTTATATTTCCTTTTTCAATCATTCCATCTACGATTTTGATTTAACATTGATTAGCATCTACAAATCATAATTAATGAATAAAAAATCTGAGAATTCATATATATTAAGATGATCATTTTGTCAATTTTGAAATTATAGGCTTGATTTTAATATCCCAAAAATATCAAAATTAAAGTTTTCAAGATGAATTCAATGTTGAACATATTTGTTAACAAATGTAAGAAATATTATACAATATAATTGACAATAATAATATTGTCATGATAATAAGAAAAATATAAATATTATATATAAGGATTTTGGGATTATCAGTTCAATTTAATTTTGTGATTTCATTGAATGAAAGTGCAAATTTAATTAACTGCATTTAGCATTAAATTAATGTATGGTATCATTTGTAAAAATTCAAGTTAAATGAAGTTCAAGAGAATTGACAATGAATTATATATTAGCAGAGAGGTATACAGAGAGAGAGAATTTTAAATTTACCTTTGATGTATCAATAAATTTATCATCATGTAAATGTAAGGAAGTAATCAAATTTTTAAAATTCACAAGTGAATAACAAAATTTATTATTTTTAGGTATAGTCATGGAATTATAACGACAGTTTTTAAATTACCCTGAATAAGATACTGTAAAAAAGGTAACTAATTCAAATATAAATTTTACACATACCCTCCAAATACTTGTGATAATTTTAAATTTTAGATTCTAAGTACTGCGTATATTTATTCTACTTCTACGAGTTATTCCATGCAAAAGTATTTTTCTTCTCTTCTTGATGCTTTTATCTATCCGTTACTTCCATATTTTTCTGGATTTCATCAATTAACGCGGAGTTATTCACGTCAACGTTTATTTTGATGCGCAATAATAGATGGGTTATTATTTGGGTAATAAAACATGTGTTTTAATTAATACATAGATATATATATATAAATATATACGTATATATATATATATTTATTTATATATATATATATATATATATATATATATATATATATATATAGATATATATATATAAATATATACGTATATATATATATATTTATTTATATATATATTTAGTTTTATGAACAAACATGTTAACATGTTATTTTAACTGATAAAAAAGAAACCTACTTAATTTTTCATTTCTGGATCTCACTAAAATCCTTTTATTCATTTATTTTCTGATTATTTCTTAATATTTGCTTCTTTTACAAAATATTTAGGAAAATAATTTTTCACTTTCTTATTTCTATAATTATTTTCTCTTTTGTTAAAACTAATAATTTTGTTCGTTTTATTTTTTATTTAGTTAATTAATTTTGACAATAAAATTTTAAATAAAATTAGTTTTTAGTAAAATTTGTAATAAGAAATAATGCTAAATTGTAAATGCATAACTGATGCTAAATTTATTTTGACAATAATCATAGAAATGAAACTTAAATTTCAAATAGTTATTTTTTAAGTTTGAAATTAATAGTTTTTTTTAATACATTTTGCCCTTTTATTACAGAATGTCAATTGTGATCAACCATATTTAAAATTTTAGGCAGAAAATTTAGGTTTTCACTCACTAAACTTTTCAAACTGTATTAGAAATGTATTAATAAAAGCTTGAAAATGATATTATTAAAGTTTGCATTTCATTCTTGTTTATATATATATTATATATATATATATATATATATATATATATATATATATATATATATATATATATATATATATATATATATATATATATATATATATATATATATATATATAATAAGTAATTTGGAATGTACCGGTCTTACCATTTTTCGGTTTAAAGATTTTCTTCAAATGCACTCTACTGGCCATTAAAATTGCTACACCAGGAAGAAATGCAGGTAACAAAATGATATTTATTGGACAAATATATTATACTAGAAATAACAAGTGATTAAATTTTCAAAAAATTTGGCTGGATATAGATCCTGAGAAATCAGTACCCAGAACAACCACCTCTGGCAGTAATAACATCAGTTATACGCCTAGGCATTGAGTCAAAAAGAGATTGGATTGCATGTACAGGTACTGATGCCCTTGCATCTTCAACACGAAGCCACAGTTCATCAGCCTTAGTGACTGGCGTTTGGCGACGAGCCAGTCGCTCGGCAACCATTGACCAGACGTTTTCTATTGGTAAAAGATCTAGAGAACGTGATGGCCAGGCAACAGCCGAACATGTTCCGTATCAAATAAGGTCCGTACATTACCGGCAACATTCGGTCGAGCATTATCCTGCTGAAACGTAGGGTTTCGCAGGGCTCGAATAAAGGGTAGAGCCATGGATCGTAACACACCAGAAATGTAACGTGCACTGTTCAAAGCACCGTCTATGCGAACAAGAGGTGACCGAGAGGTGTATCCAATGGCACCCCATACCATCACACCAGGTGATGGGCCAGTATGACGTTGATGAAAGCACGCTGCCAGTGTGCGTTCACCACGATGCCGCCAAACACGGATGCTACCATCATGATGCTGTACACAGAACCTGGATTCATCTGAAAAGATGAAGTCTCGCATTTCGTGCGCCCAGGTTCGTCGTTGATCACACCATTAAAGGTGCTCTTGTCTATGACGCAGCGTCAAGGGAAGCCGCAGCCATGGTCTCCGAGCTGAGAGTCCATGCTGCTGCAAACATCGTCGAACTGTTCGTGCAGACACTTGTTGTCTTCTAAATGACCCCGTTTCTTGACACATGGCTCGTGACGTGGTTGCACGATCCATTACGGCCATGCATATAATATGCCTGTCTTCTCGGCTGCTAGGGATAGGTGGCCGTTGAGATCCCACATGGCGTTCCGTATTACCGTCCTGAACCCATCGATTCCATATTCTGCTAACAATTATTGGATCTCGACCGACGCGAGCAGCAATACTGCGATAAAATAAACCGAAATCCCGGTACGCTACAATTTGACCGTTATCAGGGTCAGAAACGTGCTCTTACGCATTTCTCTTTCTTACACGAATCATCACAACTTTTCACCAGGCAACAACGTTCAAATGCAATTTGTGTATGAGGAACCGGCTGAACAATTTCCTGGTTTAAACACAATGTAGGTGTCGCTACTCGCGCTTCTTTGTCTGAATGCGCAGAAAAGCGAATCACTTGCATACCACAGCACCTTCTTCCTTTCGTATAAATTTTACGTCTGTAGCATGTCGCCTTCTTGGTGTAGCAATTTTAATGGCCAGTATTGTAGTATCTTGCATTTGTTTTAAAAGCCTTTTGCCCTTCTAAAAATGCTTAGTAATTTACTCTTAAATAACAGATTTGGATAACATTAGATATATTTCGATTATCCAGAAAAATGTATTATTTATTTATTCGTTATTAAAATAACTAGAGAAATTTGATTAATATTGCCCAGACTATTTTTGTTATTTTATAATTTTTACTGTATTTCTTTAATTTTTAATGAAATAATACTTAAGCTGGTAAACATTCTAAATATCAAAATCATCGCAGAAATGTTGAAATATTTGTAAATTCTAAAGTGTAGGGTATGTAGTGTCAAGTTTTGGAATATAAAAATCATAGAATATTTTAGAAAATCTAAATCTCCTTCAGAAAATCTTTATTTACTCTTTTACCTTATCTTTATTTTGATTATATAAAGTTCAGCTATTGTTAACTACATTTTATACTTTAGGAAAAATATCAATAACATAAAATTAATTTGAATATACTATATATAAAAATACAATTTGGTTATTGAAGACATAAATAAAAGAAATTCAATAGCATTTCTCTTTTATTCGTTACATTTATGAACATATAAATTTTATTTATTGTTGAAGAACCTCAATTTTCTATTTTTAATAAATAATATACTCTACATAAACATATTTACTGCCTCCTCTAGAATCTTTTATTAGAATTGAAAAATAGTATCCTGCTATATTTCAGGATTAGGATGTCAAATGCTTTTTCTCCTATGTGAATACTTAACTCTGACATTAACATAGCTGCTCTGAGAACTCTACACACATAACTATCTCAACGATATATGAGAATGCTTACAGAGCTGTAAAATTTATCTAAGTGTACATTAAATAAATGAACTAATATATCTATCTATGCATATATATATATATATATATATATATATATATACATAGATAGATAGATAGATAGATAGATACAGAGAGAGAAAAAGAGTGAGTGAACGTAACGTAAAACATGTATATGTTTGTGTTGAATTCACAATACATTTTCTACAATGCATCTATAATTTTATGAGAGTTGCCATATATTTACTTAAATATGATTTCTCTGAAATTTATTTTCACATCTAAACGCCAAATGCTCTAATAATCTAGTTAAAAAAATAATTTAAAATTTTTCAAAAGATTTGCCGGAAACTTGAACGAAAATTTAATTCGAAATTTATGTAAAGGTTAAAAATAGAAAACTGGAATGATTGAAGTCTTCTTCAATTTTAGAACACAAATCAAAATTTACAAAGAATGTTATAAGCTAGTATTAAATTACATGATATATCGTTTTGATCAAATCTATAACAAAATCCAATACTCTTTAAGAAATCTATTTACGAAAAGTTTAAAATTTCACATTATATGTTCTGAAAACAATAAGATTTTATACCAGTTCGACTTTCTTGTATTTAATTTTTGTCTATAAGACACTTTACCAAAACTAATTCATTGTAATTAATTCATTGTTTTTTACTGATATTTGTTATCTATATAAATATACTTATTGATAATTAAAATGTCATTTTAACATTGTTGATAAAGATTAATGAAGCTAATTTTTTGATGTGGGTAGAAATGCTAATCTTTCTTAGCATTTATTTCTTATTTGTTACTTATATGTTTATTACATTTATTGCTTATTTTTGTAATATAGGAAATCCTAACTATTTCTAAGTCATTTACCATAATGTAGTAATTTTCTTGTAGCATAAAAATGCATGTATATGTTTTCATTAACATAAAATTGCAAATATATAGGAGAATATTATATGATTTCTTTATTTTCAGTAAAACTGCATTAGATATTTGGAACCAAGTGCAACCCCAAATTTAAATTAGTTATCACATATTTTTGTAGTTTGATAACTGTGATAAACTTTAATATGAATAAAAATAACGATACTATTTAACAAATATGGACTTATTTTGATAAATATCACTTTCTCAAATAACAAGAACTGTATCTTTCTAATTAATTAAGAACTAATGCAAGAATGAAGTATAATTTTTTGACTTACACACATTTTACGGATAGATGTTTCCATGTTAAATATAGGTATAATTACACAGTAGTTCGTTAGGTATTGTTTTAAAAAAAGGCAAACATTTTGAAGGAAATACAGAAATGCACAATCATTATTTTACGAATAGCTTAAAATTATTTAGAATTTAATTTACATAGATAAATATAGTTTATAAACAAATAACTTAACTTAATTACTATTTCTTTCATTATATTAATTTTGATAATGAAATGTAAATAAGTACCTTGAAGCCAGTATTTCATTTATAAGAAAACAAGAACTTTTTTAATATTAACTTAATATGTATACAATAATAAATCATATTTTAAAGGCATTTATAAATGTTAATGAATGAAAATCGTAATGAATTGAACCACTAGATTGAATGGCTCAAAATACAGTCAAACATGAAAGTGGATGAAATCAAAATATTATCCATTAAGCCTTTTAAAATTGAAATGCATCAGACCATTGTATTTGATTCTATCTTATAAAAGCATTTTTATATGTTTTTTTCTAATTTTGTTGACGATAATTTCATATATTTAAAGTTAAATGACTACATTTATAAATTTCATGTCTAATTCATAAAAAAATAATTAAAACGAGTGTGTATTATTTTGAAAAGATAAATAAAAATACGTTTCATAACATTTTGTGCAAATGTGATGATGCTCAAAGCAATGGTAAATTTATTTGTGAAAAAAATTTATTTATTTGTGAGACGGCGATAGATTAAAACTATCATCTTCAAAAAGTTATATAATTGTATTTAAATTAAAAAAATAACTAAATTAAAATAAAGTTATATTACAGCAGGGAAGTTATTTTTGCTGATGGAATACCCCAAATTACAATATGGATGTCTTAGATAAGAAGCTGTGTGGCTGCTGATAACATGGGGGCAAAGGTTGGAAATATTCAAGAAAACTTCATTTTTCTTCCCTTATGAGTTATGGCCGTTTTATTTTTTACATTATAAAGCTTTTCGAAAAGTTAATATGTATTTAAGCAATTTTAAAACTGCTTAGCTAGTTTATTTGATTTATTGTACCATATCTCATTCTCAGGATGCTTATAATTACTTCCGGTGTTTTTCCTGGAACCAAAAAATATTACACTCATATATACCTCGCTATATTTGTTTTATATTATTTGTAGTTAAACTTTCAAGGAAATATTTTTACAATGTTGCTTTAAAATCAAAATAATTTTGAAACAAGTATTTTTAAAAGATAAGTGCCTCAAAATAAAAGCTATCTATTAAAAGTTAGTAAAAAGTTAAATAAACTAATAAATTTTGAAAGTTGTTTTTAACTTTTTGAAAGCATAAATTAATTTATTCTACGATTATATAGAAAGTATTCTCTTTTATTGATCTTTAAACATGATTTTTTAATTTTAATTATTTCTGCCCAACCAAACAAAGCATTTGCTTGACCAGCAAAATATTTATCTCAATCCAATCAAACATAATTGCCTTTTTATAGCTTATCATTCGTGTACATTATTACTTTACTTCAAGAAAAAATCGCTATAACTGCTTTGTAAGTGATGCTTGTATTTTCTTAGTTATAATCTGATACCTTTTAACAAATGTACATCGGGTATTCTCTAGAAAAATATAATTCTCGATTTAAAGCACAATTTCCTCCTCATGATTGTTTAGAGTAATAGTATTACAAATTTCACTCATAACTGCTTTTTTTTCTTTATATATGATTGTTTGCTACTTTTATCCTATTTTTACTAGCATTTCTGCATTGAATTATCAATCTCAAGCAGAGTCCCTGTGATTGGTTCTAATATTATGATACATTTTAATCCTTACCTTAATTTTTTGTTTTCCAATCTTTATCACAACATGCTTTTATTTTAGTCTTAGTATTTTACTTTTAAGTCTACATAAAAAAATATCTTCTCTTTAAAATCTTATAATATCACTTATTGCTTTCTTTCTATTTTAATTCACATTATTCCAGTTTTAGACACTGCACTTTTCCTATTATATGGTGTGAAAGATTTTTTTATAATTTTTTGTCAGTATCACTGAAATAAATTTTATTGATTCATTTCGTTCTCAACTTTTTGTTTATCAATTTTTATGGAACTTCAGTTGCATTTTTGATATTTAACTTTCACTTTCACTCAATGGTTATAATATTTTATTTATTTTATATTCAATAAATTTTTTCGTTAAATTCCATATGATCAGCAATCGTATAATAATTTAGCTTATGTTAAACTTAATTTTTTGATTAGTTATATACATTAATTAAGTATTTTTTCAAAAGAAATTACAATATTTAATAACTGCACTATGCTTTCATTATGTATATCCATGTATATAAATACAGGTATTGGTGTAAATATCGATCAGCAATATATAGGAATAACTCTCAGCAGCTTATTTTTACTTTTATATTCCAAAATATCTTAATTACATATAACATTAGGGAAGCTGAAAACAGATTTATTATGTTTAGGTTAACCAAATTGTCTCTCATACTAAATGTAATATGTTGATCCATTTCAATAATCATTTTATCAGTCTTAAGATACAGTTTAAAGTTTTCTCAGGACACTTCTAAGGATAACAGTCATTAATACAGTGGTACTCAATTAATCTTAAAATAAAAAGCCCTGGTTAATTTCCATAAAGATGATAATAACTCCTTATAACGACTGTAGGATATATATCCAGTTGAAGATATGTTCGTAATAAAATTTCCTAAAAATATACAAAAATCACTTAGAATAATATATTCTAAGTCATAATACGACCAAAAATGTGCTATTATGAAAAATTGAATTTTTTATTACATCACTTTTTTCATGATAAAATGTGTCAAATGTGATTTAAGATTCCGTATTGAAAATAAAAGATTTAACTTTCTTTTGATTCGTATATTTATCTGTTTTGTTTTGATTTACATAAAGACATGAAAATATAAGAATTTTTTTAAATATTTTCATGTCTTACAAGAAATGTTATATAATCTCTTTTTATACTTTAAGTGTTACAACAAATATTAATGGAGATAAGACGAAAAAGGTATAAAAAGGTAGAATATAAATGTTTAGCGAAATAAATTTTAGTTATGTTAAATTCAAGAATTATTTCAAAATATTTGAAATTATAAATTTTAAAAAAAATAATTATTCACAATCTCCTATTGTCATTTTAATAAAACTCATATGTATTCAACGGTTGAGGAAAGAAATACGCAAATTATATGAAAGTAAAATCATACGAAATGAAAAAATTTCTTTTTCAATCTTTAACTCATTCAGTTTGTTAAATATAGTTGTAAGTTCCTTAAATTTTTTTTCTCTTTATGTCTTGCATTTGTAATTTATTTTAATCTATAAAAACCTTTTTTTAAAAAAAATGTCAAATAACTTTTAGCAAAAGCACTGTCATTTTAAAATTGTACTTTGATACTTTTAGGGATTATCAACTAATTTTAATCAATATATTAAAATGTATCGCAATTTAAATCTAAAACTTATTTTAATAGATGATTTACAAAAATTGAAGATTTGTAGGAATAATGAATTCTGCTGAACGACTTTAGGTTATATATAACGCTATAACTATGCATTACGGGTAGCGTTTTATGGTAGCAGCCCTAAACTGAGCCAACTATCAAAGAGTTTTCAATCTCAAAGAAACAAAGGACAAAACTTAAACTGAAAAAAACCCTCCTATTTAAGATATACTATGGAGAAATCTTAGAATTTATACAATTTTGAAAGTTCTCTAAAGCTTAATCAACAAGACTATCATTGTAGTAATCATGTATCGAACATGTGATCTTCCACTCAGGAGTGATTGCACATTCAATTCAATAACAATGACCTGAATAATTATAAGAGAGGAAAAATTTGTGTTCTGAAACATATGACATAAATATCTAAATTTTACAACATGAAATTTAACTTTTACGCAACATAATATTATATAAAGGAAGTCTTAATTAATTTTCAAATTGTAATTATTAATTTTAATTCTTAAGGAAGTAATTTCATAAGACACTGAGTAAATTCTATCAAAGCAGTTTGCAATAATTGTTCTAGAGAGGGTAACCTGTTTACATATTTCCAGCGGAAACAATATTTCATCATATCCGCAATAAAATCTTATTTTCCATTTTCTGTTATAAATATTTACAATTTTTATGTTTCAATAGCAATATCAGAAATTTTACGCATTTTAGTATTAATAATTTTAAAATAGATTAAAGAAAATTATGTATATATACATATTACATAATTACATATACATACATAATACGCTAATATAGATATATATATATATATATATATATATATATATATATATATATATATATATATATATATACAATATATATACATATATATATGTATATATATATATATATATATATATATATATATATATATATATATATATATATATATATATATATATATATATATATATATATATATATATATATATATATATATATATATATATATATATATATATATATATATATATATATATATATATATATATATATATATATATATATATATATATATACAAGGGTTACATTGAAATTTTTGAGATACGCGCAGACGAGAATTTATGAAATAAAAATAACGGTTTAGTTTTAAAATACAAAGTGTTTTATAATAGAAGATACTATTTTACCGACTTACTACAACTTGTTTAGCTTAGAATAAATTTTAAACAGAAGAGAAAATGGAGTTGAGATGAGAACAATTTCGCGCTATGATTTTCTATGGTTTTAAAGCTGGATTAAATCAAGAAGAATTCGTTCAACGTTTGCAAGTAGCATTTGGAGATGAATCTCCAGCTCGCGTTACTGTATTCAGAGGGTTTAGAGAATTTAGAAGGAGTCGCAATTTTCTTCAAGATGAAGAGCACACAGGAAGGCCGCCATTGTCAGTTATGTGTCTGCCATACAAAAAATGTTAATGGATGAAAATCACTGTACCTATCAAATGATACAGAAGGAACTTAACATTGGATTTGCAGCCATACACAAAATAATTAATGAAGAATTACGTATGAAATAAGTAGTTTGCCGTTGTGTTCTCTATAATCTAACTTAGCACCAAAAAGAGGAGCGTGTCAGAATCAGTAAAGAAACCCTTAAATTGCTAAATGATGGTGGCCACCACATCATTTCTAAAATTGTAACAGGTGATGAAATGTACATACTATATTTTGACGGTCCAACACGTCAAGAAAGCAAAGTAGGGTCTTTGAAGATGATCCCACGCAGACGATGGTGAAAAAACACCGCGCACTGAAAAAAGTGATGTATGCCGTTTTCTTCAGGAATACGAGATTGGCCAAAGCCGTCAAGTTGGAAGGACAGAAGACGGTAACAGAAAACTAGTGTACCACTAAATGTCTTCCAGAAATTCTACAAGAACTGAATGTTAGGGGACTGATGCTTCACAATGACAATGCATCTTCACATACAGCCGGAAAAGCATTTGAGTTTCTTAAACAGAAACATATTAAAAATGATCGAACATCCACCCTATTTACCTGATGTAGTAATGTGCGACATTTTGTTATTCTTAAATCTAAAAAAGAACTTACGTTGAAATCGTTTTCATTCAAAATAAGAGATTGATGTGGCTATAAATGCATTTTTTCATCTATTCCAAGAAAGGAATGGCTTGAGGCATTTAATCTGCAGAAAATTCTTCTACAAAAGTTCATTGATTCTGGAGGAGACTATTTTGAACACACCTAAAATTTTGTAAGTATAACTTTAAAATTACAACTTTAAATTTCAGAGTGACCCTTGTATACACATACATATATGTACATATACATACATACATACATACATACATACATACATATATATATATATATATATATATATATATATATGTGTGTGTGTGTGTGTGTGTGTGTGTGTGTGTGTGTGTGTGTCTTTTGCTCTTAATATTTCTTATTCTTTCCTTGTATGCATATTGAAATTAAAAACATATATCCTTAATAAATAATTTAATAAACAGCAATATTTGGGCTTATAGTTTTTAATTATGTAAATATAGTATATTAAGAAATTAACTTTATATAACGTATTAACATAGTGTATATTACATTATATAAATATTTATAATATATTCTAATTAACATCACAAAATTCTGTTGCAGAAAATCGATATTTTAATAGTCGTTAAACTCTTTCGTTTGTTAAATAAATTGGTTTTATCCTTAAATTTGTGAATTATTTTTAATTCAGTTGGAGAGAGAAATTTTTATTATGTATCACATATTACAGTCAGTCTCTAATAAATAGTACTAATATTATTAAATAATTTAATATTTGTAATGTTATAAGACAATTTTTATAATACATCACAATTAATCTCTAATAAATTTAATCCGAAATTTATAATGCTTTTTTTTTTTTTTTTTTTTTTTTTTTTTTTTTTGTATTTTTCAGATAAATTTTTTCTACAAAAGAATGCAAGCGAACGAATATTTTCATTACTTTTTTTCAAAGATGCTTGAAATACTCGTAAAAAAATGAAAAAAGGTCTAGAATAAAACCTCCTTTTTTGATATCTTTTCACTTTTTTCTTATTAGGACTGATTGCTTTACCTTTTGTAATAATATTATCATGGAAAGAATGTTATTGTTTCTTATTTTCAGTATTAATTTGACTTTGTGTTAAAATACAGAAGATGAAATAAATTGGTTTGTTTAATGAACAAAAATATTTCTAGCTATATTTCAAATTTTCTTGGTTAAGAGATGAGATTGATTGAAAGCACAGAAATTTCAATTTCATGGCAAGATAATTTTTTTACAATCATAGGAAAAAGTGATACAAAAAAAAGGTATGTCTCTAAATTACATAGTAAGAAACACGCCAAAGTTAATAATATTATTTAGTGATCAAAATGTTATCCTGTATTTTTCGATACAAGTTTATGATTTGTCTTTCCTTTTAATTAATTTATTAAAATTTGGTTTTAGGAATTATTAAAATGTAAAACAAATGCTCTTCAGATTTTTATATTTCAATTAAAATTTTACCAGATTATTATATCATTTACATTAATAGCAAAAGATCTAACATTCTGTCATTGTATTTTTACTAAAATTACTTTCATAATATATTTTTAATCGAAATTTTATAAACTATGATTGTGTTAGATTTAAAAATGCATTGTTTTCTTTCAATATAAGTTTTTACTAAGTATTAATTATTTTTCGATAATTCCTTTTTGTTTCCTGACAGTAGAAGAAAAAAGATTTTTAATTTTTAAAAACTTTTCAATTATATAATAAAAAATAATTTTATTATAAATATCTGTTAAAATAAATAAAAAATAATTCATTTAACAATAAGAGTACATAAAAGTTTTAAAATTTTGCCGGGATTATTTTTTATAAGCTATACAAAATTCTTTTCATTTTTAAGAATTAAAATAAGCTTATGTCATCTATTTCGACGAAATGTCAGAAATAAATGGTAATTTATTGTAATTCACAAAAGAAAAATTAATTAAAATTAATACGGTTAGAAATAAAGAGATAACACGTGTACGTAAGGCATGAAGAGTAAAAAAAATCCTCAACAAACTCATACTTATAACATTTAATCCCAAAAGAGTTATTGCTGGTAAGGGGAATTCATGTCCCTGGAAACAACAGAAGCCTTTTACGTTTAGATATGGTGCTAGGGGTCGTCCTTCTCTGATCACTGGAGCGGAACACATGCTCCATGAATCCCACAGATAAGCAGCTGTTGACTGTAGATAACAGTCGCACTGAATGTCTTCTAAAGAAATACTTTTTCGTAGCAGTGATGCTAGTATGTCCTAAGTTGTTATACGTTAGGGATCCATAAGAAACATCTTTGGAAAGATTATAAGTAATGAAAAGATTTCCACAACAACACAATTCTTGTTGTCCCTTTTTGTTATACAAGGTATTAACGTCTTTTAACTATTTTGGAACTAAAATTGTAAGATGCACATTGGAAATTTATAGAAATAACTATATAGTTACACTTTTAAAACTAATAAGTGATTAAAAATTTTAAATACACCACGATGTTAGCCATAATTATCACCTTCGGGTGGGTTGGCTTACATCTCTCAGTGTTACTCTTTTTATTTTAAATAATTATTCAGTCATTAAAAGACAGAAAAGTACCATTGAAATAAACATATCCTTTCAATATACAGGATTGAAAAAATGTTCTCTTATGTGTATAATTTAGATGTTTATGTAAATATCAAAGTATGCATTTGAAGTTCATTGATTACAGAAACTCTTTTTCCCTGACGTAGTGAGATTTTTGATACAATTTATTTCATGTAATGTCCTTTAAACACTTTAGAGATTTCTCTAATGGATAGAACAAATATAAAAATACCGACTAAATATACATATACATATATATATATATATATATATATATATATATATATATATATATATATATATATATATATATATATATATATATATATATATATATATATATATATATATATATATATATATATGTATGTGTGTGTGTGTGTGTATGCGTGTGTGTGCATATATATCGTATACATCACTGCACGATGAAAAAATTGTAGTACAACTCACACATCTTTGAAAAGTGAAAAACATAAAATTCGAGCATCTCGTGGTGTCAGCGAAGATGCATTTTTCTGCAATGCTTTTGATTTATTAGGATATTTAATTTTTTTCTAAGATCTGGTGTAACAGTGTTCACACTTTTACGAAACATGCAAGCATATTTTGCAGTATTCTAGGAGCTTCTTTCCAAGATCAAAGAAGCTATCGCGAGTGATATATCTTACAATCTTGAAAATGTTTTTGATTTTGATAACAGTTATGAGAGACTCTTGTTTAAAGTATAGTATTTGAAAAATTGTTGAGAGTTTCTCATCAATTTTTCAATTCTTCAGTGGATAGTGGTGAATTTGAATGTTCTTTTTTTATTCATATCTTTAGTAAATGGTATGTAAATATTAAGAATATTTTCAATAATATATATGTTTTATATATATGTGATTTATAAAATAAATCATATTTTAATCAAAATTGATTTTTTAAATTATAGTTTTGTGTCAACATTCTTCAATTTAAGCTTTCTGAGATTTTTAAATGGAAAACTTCATAGAATATACATTGAAAATATTATTTGTATATCTTATCTTTAAAATATAATGTAGACTTGAAACACGTGACATAAAAATATGAAATTTTTAACATATTTTCAAAGAAACAATACGAATTGTGAGAGAATAAAAATGAAATTTTTATGGTCAATCATAGCTAATTCAATATGTCCTTATTGTACATTTTAAAATAATTTGTTGTAACATTATATAACCTTCATTGATTTATTATAACTTTTTGTTACATACTGCAACAACATCAGAAACTCCATATTCCCTATAAAAATATGACACCATGTCACATTTTCATTGGAATAATCTCTTTCAAAAGAATAAGTGATTTTAAGTAATTAAGTCACAATTCTTAAGTGTTTATTAAGTTTATAAAATACAATTTAATTAAATATTTATTAAGTACAATTATTAAGTGAAGTGATTTTAATGTCAGATCAAAACATCGTATCACAGTTTTCTTAATAAGAAACAATTCAATATATGTAATTTTCATTAATATATTCAGATTACTAAAGTAGTTAAGACGAGATTCTTAATCTATGATGTGATAAGTCCTTGTACAAGCATATCTCAAATTGAGATAATAGATATATTGGTGGCATATATACTGCTACAAATGAGGCAAATTTTGAAATATTTTTGAAGAAATGGTTGAAATGATATGTACAAGATAACTGTTGGAATTATTATTAATAAATATGGTAGAATCTTTCAGAACTTTCAAATTTAAAAGCGTGGACATGACAGGCTCAGCACATGATAAGAAATATTACCTTAATAGCAGAATGTAAACATTTTGGAAAATAATCTTTTCAGACAGAATTCTTTACTCAGAATATATAAAATGTCTTAAATTTATCAGTAATTTATGACACTGGGTTGTTAAATAATTTCATATCATTGTTTTAAGCAGTTGTATGTTTATATATATTTCCAAAATCACACCAAACATACTTTTTCATTCATTAATCATTCAAAAAAGGTATATAAGAAATAAGACTTAATTTTTACCATTAATTTTCAAAAAAAGTGTAAGCTATTAAGAAGTTTTAATTTCATTATATCTCTATTGAATTGAACTGATTTGAATTAGTTTAGGAATCAATAAATAAATTAATCTTCAACTTAAGGCAATTCTTCCATTTTCACAGCTAACGTGAGTAAAGTATGTAAATTTGCTTTCTGGATAATTTATTTCATATCTGAGAAAATCATTATCTTATCGAAATGGAATAAATCTAAATTACAAATTTCACATGCTATTTTCCTTTAAGAAATTTATAAGCAATATCTTCAGAAATATTTAACTTTTTCCAATGAGATGCCAAGGAATTATTCAAAAAATTGTAAAATAAATATCAAAGACGAAGAAAAACAATTTACTATATGAAGCTGAAGCATTCATTTTGAATATTTTAAAAATAAGAAGAAATTAACTGCATATGATATCTATTTTTCTTTAAAAATTATTAAATAAAAAAGATTTTAAAAATGTTCTAGTATAAAATATTCAACTAAAAAATAAGTAAATTATGTACTTTTCTAGAAAAAGTTATAAAAGTATTGATTTAAAAGCTTTCTTTACACATATTATGTTGAAAAGCAACATTTTACTATGAGCTAACACTGTCCTGAGTATTTGATAAATGTTAGCAACATACAAGAAAAGTAACTGTTTTATTTCAAGTTTACTAAATATTGATTTTTTAAGATAAAACAAGTTTTCCTTCAAGCAATCAGTTCAAACTGATAGAGTTTCAAAAATAAATAAAATGAGTTAATGAAACATTCGCTGGGTAAGAAAGTTCGAGTGATTAAGCTATGAAATTTTAATTTTTTTTAAAAAAAAAAAAAAAGCTTGTGATAAAAAGCAAAATTCATATCAATACTGAAAAATAGCGAAGTTTTCCAAGAAATTTCTAAAGAACACCCAAATTTTCTAAGGACACTTTATGATTCATTTTTATCTATCAATAAAAGTAAAAGTTTCTAAATTCTAAAAGATTATTGTAAAGAGAGAATCTAGAAATAAAATGTGCATGAAAGTTTAAATATTGTACAAACATCACAGTTTTAAACAGGGATTGTGAAAGATACGACTAAATAAAAAAGTATGTAAACAGTGGCTATAAATGTGTGAAGAAATAAAATATTAATTCTTTATTGAAACTATTATTAAATTTCCTCCTCAGGCAATGTCAATAAGATTAAATAATATTGTTGCTATAGTATGCTAGCAAGATTTGCAATATGTGTTGCGCTTCTCCAATTTTCCAGATGAACCTTAGTTTGGTGCGGAGTCCAACTTCTCAGTACATGATGTGTGTGTGCAATAGGTACCCATTTATAGGGTAGGCAACCGTTCACAACCGGAAAAGGCAAAGGAAAGAAAAATACACCCTTCCGAACCAGGAGCTCTAAAACAGAAATGAGACACGCTGATCACTAGACAGGTGTGTGGTGATAATATTGTTGTTCATTACCATATATAACATGAAAAAGTACTTAAACCGAGGAAAAGAGTAAAAATTTAAAAATTCAATTCCAATGCTTGAAATAAAATAGTTCTTTAACTATTGATGTGTCTGACAGACTTACAGACTAAATGACATCAAAAAACCCGTATTTCAAGCTTAGAATGTCAAGAAAGAATGCAATATAAATAATTTTTAACATTGTTTTTGTTGTTTCTATACGGAATCTACAATTTTAAGGTGCTAAGAAAATTTTAATTAGAATTGAAAAAAATATGATAAGCTGATTTTCCTATCATCATGAAATAAAAGCTTTAAAAGAACTAAATAAAAACAACTGTCTGCTTTGCGAAATATAATTAGGAGAACTATGATAATATGAAAGAAAGGTGACTATTATAAAATGAAAACTTTACTTCTACACTTAAGATTAAACGGGTATAAAGAACTATGTGAATAATTTGTTGTTACAATTAATAAGCAGAAAAAATTTCATAATTAGAAATTTTTACAATTCCATTAGAAAATTCAAATTAGAAATACTGAACAAAAGAATATTAGTCATTAAATTCAAACTATAGAAAATGTGAAAGTATTTTTCCAATCAGCAAGTGTGGGACACTGAAATCTATAAACATTTAATATCAATCATTCTGCTCAATTTGACGGTATTGGATTGGGTCAAAATCACTCTTTTAGGTCATAACATAAGAGAATAGTCATTTTATATTTTTTTACAATCGAAAGTATATCTTAACGAAGCATTCTCTTTAAATCCATGAAACTTACAGATTTATAGACAATAGAGCTTATATTTGATTTACTCATTTTAATTTAAAATTATATTAAAATGTAATGTTTTACTATTTATTTATATGAATCAAATTTTTACATTATTGCAAAAAGTGCCAGATATTAAAAATGCAACACCAAGAATGAAATAATAGAAAGTGACGAGACTCGGAAAAGAGAGAGAGAGAGATACAAACATAAGTGATTTGTATTTCTAAATGATATACATATTACAGAGCGAGAAAAGGGTCGCATCAGTAGGATGTGGAATCTCCATGGACGGTGATACATTAAGAACACTTCTAGCCATAGAGTCAGTGAGAGTATGAATGGCAACTTGAGGGAATGGCGACTTCATTCCCTATCAATCATTCATCAAAGTAATTCTTCTACAGAAGGCAGTGGCAGAGTATGCAAATGGCACTCAATAATATTTTAAACGTGTTCGATTGCTGGTAAATCTGGTGAGCACAGTGTCCAAGGCTGCAGCTGTACTCCTTGCAGGGCATGTAGGCTGATGCTAGCAATGTACGGTCGGGCGTTACCTTGCTGGATAAAGAACACTAGGCACCCCCTAAATGTAAGGGAATGTCATTGGCCGCAGCACATCATCCTCGTAACGCTGGGATTGTCATAGTGTCGTGAATACGAACTAGAGGTGACCTAGAATTGTGTATAATGCACCCCAAACTATGATTACGCATGCGTGGTGGAGCGTTCCAAAATTGCTGGATTATTGGATCTGTCTAAACGTCGACACTATACTCGTATGCGGTAACTATCACTAAAGAAACAAAAGTGATTCATTCAGAAAAGATGATCCTGTGCCACTCTGTCATTCACATCACTCTAATCTGTCACCATTACAGACCTTAATATCTATATGAGGTCTTCTTAAGCGGACACATTAAGCACAGGTTGCTAGTAACTAATCGACACTAAACGATTTTATTTGGTATAGGAAAATCGAGGGTGTCTTGCACATAATGCAGAATATAGGTAGATGTGTTTTTGGTGCTGCAACTGATTCCCATCTGATGCGTCTATCCATGCGTGTTGACATCACTTTGGTTGCACCGACACCCTGGAAACATTCCACATTTCTTTGTTCCAACCATCTTCGCCACAGCCGATACTGTGTGGACGCGTCCAGGTGTCTATCGCCTGTGATTTGCCCTAATGACCTATCTGTCCTTCTCAGTCGATCACCATGCCCCTCGTAAACTCACCTGTTTGCTGGAACTAACTCCATCGGCAATTTCCTAGTATTCTTTGCTAATACAGGACATTTGATACAAGAATAAACATTCAATGTTTTTTTTAAGAAGCAATAACTTGGAAAATATTGCGCACTCTACCGGTTCCTTATCTTATATCAAATCCTACGTGCGCTGGAAAGCTGCACATTTCACATTATTAAAAAACTGACATTTTTGCATAATTTTTCTGTCCACTCCTCTGTGCAACATTTTGTTTGTTCTCCTTCTCTGTGTAACAATTTTGGCTGTGTATATAGTACAATTAGTCCCTCTGCATTTCATGTATCATGAGCGTAATCTGGTTGCGTTTAAAGAAAACTGTGATCAGATTCGTTTTCAGATAAATGAATACAAAATGTAAAAGATTTTTGTTCATTTGAATCACATAATAAATACAAAATAATATAAGAATTACGAACAAGTAATTCCTAGATTACTCAATGGAGTTTAAAAAAGAAATTAATTATATGTAAAATAAACTTTGGGATTATCATTATATATATTATTATCAATATAATAATATAAAGCTTATTACTGATGATGAATCAATTAAAAAAACATGCCATTTAGAACTATATTCAAGAGAATTAACGATTTCTTAAATAAAAATCAATGATAATTTCGATATTTTAAAAACATTTACATATTCTTCATACTTTTTGTAGTTCGATATCATATTATCATTTGTTGATAATTTTCAAAAAGCTATTTTCTTAAAGAATGAAATATTCATAATTAAGTATATTATTAATAATTTTAATTCAATTGATTTGCATTTTTCATTTTTTAATGATATCGATCACAACATGTAACAATATTATATATATATATATATATATATATATATATATATATATATATATATATATATATATATATATATATATATATATATATATGTATGTATGCATGTATGTTTGTATATATATATATACACACTACTGGCCATTAAAATTTTTACACCAGGAAGAAATGCAGACAACAAAATGATATTTATTAGACAAATATATTATAAAAATAACAAGTGATTAAATTTTCAAAAATTTTGGCTGGATAGATCCTGAGAAGTCAGTACCCAGAACATCCACCTCTGGCAGTAATAACAGCAGTTATACACCTGGGCATTGAGTCAAACAGAGATTGGATTGCATGTACAAGTACAGATGCCCATGCAGCTTCAACACGATGCCATAGTTTATCAACCGTAGTGACTGGCGTTTGGTGACGAGCCAGTTGCTCGGCAACCATTGATCAAACGTTTTATATTAGTGAAAGATCTGGAGAACATGCTGGCCAGGGAAACAGCCGAACATGTTCCGTATCAAGGGAGATCCGTACAATACCGGCAACATGCGGTCGGGCATTATCCTGCTGAAATGTAGGGTTTCGCAGGGCTCGAATAAAGCGTAGAGCCTCGTGTCGTATCACACCAGAAATGTAACGTGCACTATTCAAAGCACCGTCGATGTGAACAAGAGGTGACCGAGACGTATATCCAATGGCACCCCATACCATCCCGCCAGGTGATGGACCAGTTTGACGATGACGAATGCACGCTGCCAGTGTGCGTTCACCACGCTGCCACGATTAATGTAACATATTTAATATTCAATATTTCCTGAAATGATATTTATTTCAATCGCTTTCTTAATATTCTGACTTATTACTATTGATCACCACTTCTCACACTTCTTGACTCTCATTTTCTACAAGGGTAGAAAGCCGGCACTTTCTCTGGCTCTTTCCTGTGATAGGAATTCCAGCACTTGCCTTGCACGTCTCGCCTCTGGCCAACAAAATGCCTCACTTTTGTAGCAGGTAACAAGACTTGTCCCCCCCACGCTCTCCTCCCTCTGTCCTAAACGCCATGGACACCAAGCTTCTCCTGAGCATATCCTGAATTGTATGAATATACTATGGGACGAAATCTACACTTCTCCCCTCCTTGTCATCGATTTCCTCTCAGTCAACGGATTCCTAGATTTAGTCTGACTCCATCAGACCCTTGGAGATAAGCAACAACAACTACCGATCAAACTTCAGTAAACCACTTATCTTGATTGAGAAGTATTCTTTTATTCATAAATTTTTATTTTTGTAAAAAAGTATAGATGACACAGTTTTTGAATTTGTTAAAAAATATTTGAATAACGTTTGATATAATGACAATCACTTATTCGATATGTCATATTCTAAAACGCATCACGGAAAATATTTAAAATTTATAGTTTGTTAGCTTTGGTTAATGTGAAATATATTTATTGCAAGTACTTATAAGATGCAATGAAAATACTTGATTGGTGAAAGTGATAGACTCAGTGTTGGATTTTTATGGTAATATAAATTTGAATAAGAAATACCGTAATTTAAATTTTTTATATACTACAATAAGGGACTTATACCTAAATTACTTTAAAGGGGTTAAAAAGAAATTATGCGCATCTAGATGAAAAAATAATGGAGGTTTGTTTTTAAATATATTTTTAAGATTTTCATAAAATAATTGCAAATATAAAATCATTTGTTTTTGTAACTACAATGAAATTTAAGATTCCAAGTGATTGGAAACATGCAATAAATTTTTGTAATTGGATATTAGCTGTATTTGGAATTTTTGTACAACAAAAAGTCCTAAAATCAACAATTATAAAAAATTTTATAGCAATAATTAGCTGCATGTATATATTTATTTGTGATTCTTTACTTTCTATGGTTTGATCCAATATTTCTGTCAAGCTATTTAGGCTGTTCTGTTAGTAGGATTCCGTTTTACAACGACTTTTTAATTTTATTCGCAATGAGACAATGCACTGTTTACAATTTTAAGTTATGGATGAATGGTCTTTATTAAATAAAGAAAAAATCTTCTGGTGTTTCAAAAAAGAAAAACGATTGTAAACTAGTAAAAAAATGTTTCATTTAAAATTGTATGCTTTGATTATTATCTACATTTTTATTGACCCTATCAAGAATTTTTATATTTTAAAAAGGCTGTTGGATGTATTTTTGGAACATTACATGGCAAAGGGGATTGCTTTAAGAGTTATTTTTAAAGTTTACAGTTCTCTTTTAACGACAGGAATAACATTTGCAATAAGTTATATTCCTGCTGTGATCACTATGCTCTTTTGCGTAACATATCAATTGCAGACGAAACTAATACAAGTATGTAAGACTAATACAAGACTAATACAAGTACTTATAAACAAAATAATGAATATGGAAATGTCCTCAACTATTTTGCTCGTTCTGATTTGCTGGTAACCAAAGTTTGCAACGTCCTTCACTCAATCAATCATACATCATCTTCCGTGATCTTTGTATTGATATGTTTTAGGATAAACCGTATTTTCAATCGATCATTGGCATTCCTGCCATCAATTTCTGAAGTAATTTATTTTAATTCTAATCTTCAAGATTAAATTTGTTCCTCAAATTTTCATATATTATGTCTAGCTTTGTTACCTAGCTCACTTATTGTCAAATATTCATAAAACATTTGTGGACCTGAAACTGCATCTGCTTTACTCACCACATTACCTTAGACAAAATACTTTTGATATCCAATTTTTCAGAGATATGGTCTTATTCACAAGTATCGTTGAAGAATACACATCTAAAGTTATTGTCAAACCATTCGGAATATTCACACTAAACTTCCGTTTCATTTTAACTTGTTCAAATGCTATCATTTCGTATAATATAAGTTTTCTACATTTATCACTTTAAGCAACTTAAGAAAATTGATGCAACGCTTAATTTTAGGAGAATTCGCCTGACACTCATACTCATTTATATAAAATTTCGTATTAAAACAACATAGAAACAGCTTATTAACAGTTATATTTTCATAACTCCAACATAATTTTCAGTAAATTAATATTGTGGAATAGAAAACGCTGCTGCTGCTAATCTTTGTGTCCAACTTCAGCTCGATCAGATCTATGAGTTTATTCACACTCAAAAAATCATTGACTAGCTCAGGTAAATCTAGTAGATTGCAGATAGTCAACAAAAATTATGTGTCGGAGAAGCCTGCTCTTGGTTTTAGTTTGGTCAAATCGGAGGAGTTTTTCGACTACCATGGAATGCTTCTTAGATGGCCAATATAATAAAAGAGAAAATTATAAAATTATTCGGTTGTTCGGAAAGTAATTTCTTTTTTCAAAAAAAATGAAAAATGGATAACGAATGAATATCGTATTCCATTGCATATTGTCCATTCTAGTCCAATCGCTTTTACCAACTTTCTGGTAGTAGCACGATTTTCACATTCATAAAGTGGTTGGTTTTTAATAGCAAATAGTGGATCCAGAAATACATATATATATATATATATATATATATATATATATATATAACAAAGAGGACCGCGTTGATCATGTATAACAAGAAAAGAAACACACACATTAATAGATTATATTAGTAAATTTGTTGGTATATTAGACACATTATAATTCAGAAAAATGCATATTATAAAATTTGAATTAATATAATTTTACATTGATTGTTTATGATATCCTTACCGTAAATATTTTATGCTTAACTGAAAACTAAATTGTATGTTGAATATCTTTATAAATGTCAATAACTTTTCTAATAAATTTATTATGGCCTTTAACTCCGCTTACATCTTTACAATAATCTTTATTGGTCTTTAAAAATATTTTATTATTAAATGTAGTTAGGAAAATAATGTTGCTTGAGCTGTGTAATTTAGTTACTGGTAAAAAACTCCTAATCAAAATATTGAGAAGTAAAATATCATCCAATGTAGTTAAAAGTAATTAATTTTATTAAAATTAAACGTTCGTCAAGTGAATTATTGCAGTGAAACTCACTGCAATAATATATCTTAACACACATGATATAAAAATTTTTTTTATTAGACTTCTTCTTATTCCGATGTAAATCATTAATATATGTTTATATATGTTTTACCAAATACTTTATGGCATTAATTTAATTTATCATATGCAAATTAATTTAAAACTTATTATCTTAGACATTGTACACAAAATAAACTGTATGAAAATAATATTGAAATGGGTAGTTTGTAGATAAATTAAAAATATATTACATTTTTTGATGAAATTGAATTACTCTTCTAGTTTTTAAATAAACGTGAATATATTTTTAAGCTATAATTAAACTTATAACAATTTCCCAATTAAATTATTGGTAAAGGGAAATGAAGTACTGCAAAATATATATTTATTTCTTCACACTTTGATTAAAATAAAATTGTGTTTGTTCATTTAATTTAAAATAAAATTTATATTTTTTATTAAGTATTACTTAATAAAAAATATAAATTTTATTTTAAAAAGTCAGTATTATATTTCTGAACATTTAAAAATTTATGATATATTACATTAGGCAAACGGTTCTTCAAGTTGATATTTATTAAAAAAAACAGAAATAAATCAAAAGATGATCCAATAAGTAAAGTTATTAATTACTATTGACACTCGGTGCTTTTTTATAAGACGTTTCTGTATATTAGAATTCGTAAAAAATATATATAAAAAACGTAACAAGATATTGAGAAATGTGGGAAAATGTGTTTAACAAACCGCAATTAAAATGAAAATTTGAATTTACTTCTGTAGTAAAAGTTATAATTTAATTAATGACATTTTTAATTACTTAAAAAGAAGTAAGAAAAATAAAGAATGTCTTTCTACAAAATTAAACATTTCTTGTGTTTTTATTATTTTCAGTTTCCCATTTTATTTTTAATTGGTTTTTTTTATTTTCATTGGAGGAATTTCTAATAATTTAATAAAGGATGACCTTAATTAAAACATGATCAGATTTTTTCTCCTATGATAATTTTAAATCATACTGAAATCTATGTAAAATAATACATTGATAAATATAAGTAAATGTCATATATGACTTCTTTTAGGTTATAATATTATTAATCGATGACTTTTTTGGACGGAACTGGTTTTAATTTTCTTATTGCAAACAACGTACATCTGCAAATCAATATATAATTTTACATATTCACTTTGAAAATTGAAATTTAGTTTTTTTCAAATGTTTAGTGAAAAACGATCCATAAAAGGAACATTCTATCTTATTTAATGACATTTTATCAAAGTATTTTTGGGATTATCATTCACATTTTCTCTTATTTATAAAACTCCCACCCACTATATTTGTACACTATCAACACATTTTTTAAAATTAAGCAACATTTTGTTGATGCTTGACATGAATAAGAGACACGTAAGGAAAAGTGTCAAAAAGGAAAGAGAGAAAATCGTCTTCAGTGTTTCAATTTGTCAAGGAAAATGACTAATTAAGTATAATTTAAACAAAATCAATTGTATTCCAAAATGATTTTGAACTGAAATAAACGTTAGGCATCTACATATCATTTTATCTTTTCTCTGTTGATTTCACGTGGAAAATAGAATAATTTTATTTTGTGCCTTTTATAGCAAATTTTTAAGTTATTAAGAATCGAAAGAATAAACTCGGAACATATAGAAATAAATAACAATCATTTGCAGATATCAGTTACTTGTATCATAATTTATAAAATGAAAGTTTGGTGCAATAAATTTTTTCATTTTCTTTTTTAATATAATTCTACTTCTCAATGATTATCAAATATTTTAATTACATTTTTCTATGGATCAAATTTGATATCTTTTATGATTAGAAGAAATAATCCATATACTATTCCCTAGTATACTTTTTTGGTTATTTCATATTATTTAGATCATTAGTAGGTGCAAATTTTCTTCTTCTTTCCTTAACAACCTTCTTTCTATTTTCCAATTATTAGGAATTTTTTCCTCATAATTTTAGAATATTTTTATATCCTGATTACGTCTACTTTGTTAGATAATCATCTGGTAAACACGACTTGATATCACTGAAATAACTGCATACAGTTCAGCAGAGCTTTGATCAAATTGTGATGTGTATAATAACATGTGTAATTCATCTACATACTCTGGATTGATTCCAAAGAATACGTTAACTACAATTAGAATATTAAAGTAACTGCATACTAAGAAGCAGTTTCTATTAAATTTGCTAAGTGTAATAAATGATTATTTTACACCTTTCATACACTTCATTTAATACCATAAGCAAAATAAATGTATATATAATTATCATAAAATCTTAATCTATCACCTAATATGTTATTAGTCTGTTCTGCAACTTTTATATTTATTCTAAAAATACTCAAATTTTCTTTCGATATTTTAGCACATGTAGATATTTTCCCATAAACATGCGTTGAATCGACATTTATTACATATCACAAATTTTAATGCTAAATAAAATTCAGTATAATAATGCTGAATAAAATTTATATAATAATAATATTGAATAAATTTTATATAATAATGCTGAAGTTTTATTCTTAAAAAATTAAATTATTGAGTTTTGTGATCCGTTTTAAGAGTTCCAATCTCATAAATATGTTTCAGTTAAAATTTTGTCAAGTAAAATTATCCTATTAGCATGTAAAGAGAAAGTGGAATACATTTTTTGAAATTCTTTAAAAAAATTATGTAAAAATATCTTCTTTGAGTAAACATTACATAATGAAGATTTTTTTCATAAAATTTGGGAACGTTATTATTTTCTTACAATACGATGCAATTATTATGCATTTGCTTTCAAAATGATAGAATTAATTGACTTATATTTTACAGCATAATTACTTTTCATTTGTCCACCTTTTTCTTTTAAGTCTATATTTTTCTTTCATAGCTAGAAATTTAATGTCAACATTTGCTTAATTTTCTGCATATCATTACTTCCAGATTTAAGGAGTTAGTTTAAAATGTCAAAAAACAGCAGCCATTGTTCCCTGAATTTTTTAACTAAGTAATTATGACTTTTGTTATATTTAAGATTGGATAACATGATGACTCTCAAAGAAGATATTTGAATGGGAAGAAAATAGTCTTATGAGCACAAAGACGAGAAATGTATGAGACTTTAGAGCAAAAAAAATCATGTGTTCTGGAATTTAAATTGCACCTCATTAAAATAATTCATGAAAATATAACTCTTTGATTTTTATATAAGGAATGATAAAATAATCGTATTTTTGCACTGAAAACAATTTCTCCTTTTTGTCGAATTTACAGTCCTTTTCTATTTTAAGTAATATTTAAGTAATATAATTAATTTTCACTCATAATTAATTTTTATTTTATTAATATGTAAATTAAGATAATATTTTAAATTAAATAAGTCATGTCCAGTGTTATTAATTTATGGATTGGTTATAAAGTAAATGTCAAAGTATTTCCCAAATTATATTTATGAAGTTCATAAATACATTATATATTGAGAATCTTTAATAAAATGTAATCCATTGCACATATAGTTTAAGAAGCATATGTACAATAAACATACCGAAGGTCATAAAATGACTAAATTCATGGATTAAACGCATTAATGTTGCGTCACATGCATGAAAACTTAATCACACGTAAATTTTAAAAATTAATAATTCATAAATGACAGTTAATTTCTCTAGTAGTGTCAGAGTCAGGATAAAAATTGTGAATGTTGTAAATAACGCAAAAATTCATTTAGATTCCTTTGAATACTTGTAACAATTAGTTCAATGTAAATAATTATTTTCAATTTAAATTGCCTGCTTCTAAAATGCATAATTATTTGTTTTTTAGCATTTAAAAAATTTTAGGTTCGTTTTTTTCTTATCAATATGATGTTTTTTAATTATTAGCATGTAGTTTTAGAAGATTTCGGGTAAAATGTAACATTATAAGAGAAACAATAAACTAAATATTTAACGAACAATTTTTAAGTAATATGACACAGAAATAAGTTTAAAATGTCTATTTCAATAAAAACAATAATAGCTGGAAAAAATCAATGTATAAGGAATATAATTGATTAACAATTTCACAAATCGTCACAATTGCACTGTTTATTTTTATAAAACCATACAATTATAATCAGTTCATAATTACATTTAAAACTAACACACAATGTGAATTCGAAGTAAAATACATCAAAGATTGCAAAAAATTAAATCAAAGTCACAATTCATTAATGGGAAAATGATGTTTAAATAAAAAAAATATATATTTTTTAGTAAATATAATATAAGTTTTCAGCTGTCAGAAATCTACATTTCATAGAAATGTAACAAATAGGTTTAAAGAATGCAATTATTTACATTTTAATTCTCTATTTTCTATCTAAATGTGTAAAAATTTAAGGATATTTGACAATATTTCATAACATGATTATAATTCCATAGTAGGTATTCAAGTAAAAACTTTTCTAGCATTTTAATTCCTGATAAAAAATATTTTAAATTTGTAACTAAATAATATATGAAATGATACTATCTCCATTTCAAAAATGCATATTTCTTAAAATAAGCATTTCTAAACCAATTATCAACACTATTATTGTGATATTAATATTTTTAAAAATTATACTACAATTAATATTAGTTATAATTTGTACACGTGATTTTTTTAAAGAAAAATACATTTAAAATCATATCTCAAAATATTTTATGCATGAGTAATCATACCTTCCTCAAAATCAAGATTTTTAAAAAGTCACGCATTAAAACACATATTAATTACAGCCAGCTAACTAAAAATGTTTTCAAATATTTATGTTTTAATCGCACATAAGTCCATTAACTAAAATGAGAATTTGCTTTCATATTGTTAAGCTTTTTTTTATTCTTGGATTCATTAACGCAGCTGGAGATCGCTCTTTAATGAATGCACTTATTTAGTAATGTGTGCGACTTGAAATAAAAGTATACTCTTATATCCTAATACGTTGTAAAACTCAGAAGTCTTTCAACTTAATTTAACTGTCTTAATTACAGTTTTCATATCTAAGAGTACAGTTAAAAGAAATTAAAAAATACTGTTACACCAAAGGGAAAGAATTTGACATTCTCTCAAGTCCTAACCACCACATTTTATATAATTAACCACCAAGAAAATATTTTTATAATTAATAGAATTCTTTACAATCTGCAGAGATAATTGTGACACATAAAAAGGTATTTAAAGTTTTTCATTTGCGTTTGAATTAAATTTGACATTAAATGTGATACTGGCGTCACCTTCAGAGCATTCTTTTTTAGTTGAAACCAACATTTATGTGTATTTTTTAAATCATTTACGCAGTTCATTAAGTTAAACCTTAATGCAAATGCAAAGGAGAATCTGAAATACCAGCTGTATTCAAGGCTTGTGCATAGTTCTCGAAAAAATAATTCATGAAAGAAAGATTGTTAAAAAGATCGAATATCCCATCGAAGAAGGAATTAGAAGTATGGTCTCACATTTGAAAATGTGCGATAATTAATAATTTTCTAAAACATGAGCTTATGAAAATTAAGTGTATGAACCTTATGAAGTATTAGAACAGATTAGATGAATTACATTTGTGAATTAACAAATAATGAAAACAAATTTGTGTTAATTAACATGAAAAAATGAGGATATAAACTGGAATAAAACATATTAATTTAGTAAATGTGATTAAGTACAAAATTATAAAAAGTTATTTAGAGAGAACTTTTAATAAATTTAATTTTAAATATTTCTTAAATTCAGAGGCCAATCCAGTAGATTTATAGCTAATTCTTTAATTCATATTTTAATATATTTAAATTCGATTCATTTTTTCTGTGAATGTATACATTAATTTGAAATCCACTTTCTTTATAACCCATTATTGAATTAAATACTTTGAGTAAGATTGATGGTATAAAGAAAACTGATCCATCAGTTGAGAAATGAATTCTTTAAGTATCAAACAAAGATAGAGAAGAATCTCATTTTTATATCAGAAAAATAAAAATTCTTTGTGTCAAAAATCGTTTTTTACGTATCATTTTATATTTTTAAGCCCTTTTCTTGGGAATTAAATAATATAAAAGTGTTCTAAATAAATAAACTGCGATTTTTAATGAAGCAAATCGAGTAACTTCAGGTGTTTTATAAGGAAATAATAGTAAGGAAATATTCTTGTCAATTTTAAGAAAACCACAAAGCAGTTATCTAAGAAAATCTAGTAATTATATTATGAAAATTTTAACAAACATTTGAATTATTTTTTATTTAAATATGATTTATCATCTTTAAAAATTAAATAGTACATATTAGAAATAATTTTATTTAATATTACTATCAACACTTGTATAAAAATATAAATCTCGCAATTTTAATTTTGCTAAGAAAGTACTGGCAAATAAATTGGTATAAAAGAAAGATTTAAATTTAGGGAAAATATTCAAAGCAATTATTATTAAACAGCACAAGAAAGTTTTTGGTTTGGTTTGTCTTAACGACGCAAGGTGCAAATAAGGACACAGCAAAAGAGGGATTTCTTATGTCAGTATTGCACTTAATGAAAATTTTAAGAATTATAGTTCTTTATCATCTTTGACATAAGAAGAAAAATTTCATCAAAGTTAAAAAACCTATTGTAATTATTCCCTTCCTACATTAATCAGCTCTTTTTTTGCATTAAAATAAAATGTTTTTTGAAGCTTATAGCAATACTGGGTTTTCAAAGATACATTTTGAGATACAATTAATTTAAAATTGATTTTTTATTGTAAAAACAAAAATCTCAAAAATTATTTTAGTTAAAAATATTAATGCTTCATATTATTTAAAAACATACCTCAGTTACTTTACATTTGTTTTGTACAAATAACGTATAAGAAACTTTTTGAATATTTTTGATATTATTTAAATTATTTTATAACAGAATTTAGAAAACTATAATATTTAAATTTTTTTTATAAAATTCGCATTTTACCCATTTTTCTCATACTATATTTAGACTAAAATATACCTAAATTAACTTAAAATAATGTAATATTTAGTGAAAAATACATTTTTGAACAATTACTTCTTCATGTTAATCAAGAAAATGTGATCTAAAAGTTAAAAAATGCTCTCACTAAACTTCATAATACATGAAAAATACTTTCAGTGTTAGCAAAACTCTTCTCTAAATGAATACACTTTTTATATTTAATTTTAAAAAATGAGTTATATTGCTTCCTCGAATTTCATCTGAGAGAGAGAGAGTTTAATTAAAATTAAACAATTTGAGAGAAAAATTACACTTGAATGACACAAAGACTATATTTAGAAGAATACATTTCTGAAACAAAACAAACATTTTACTATTAAGATCATAGTTATTTGTAAAGAATAACTTCATTTATTTTAAATTTCCTACACCAAATTCATTTTAAATATTTAAAATTAAAAACAAACAATTTTGAAAAGGTATTTAATTGGACGTTGGTATGAAAACTAACTATAGTTAAATTTATTTTCTTATGATTTTACTAGATAAAATTTCAATACTAGCAAATAATTTTTTTTTTGTAAGAGATAGCATAGTAAGAAATTTAATAAAATATGTAAAATAAAAACTATATATAAAATAGTGAAGATAGTTCAACAAAATATTTTTTGAAATATCATATTTCCAAAGGGAATTGTTTGAAAATAGAGAGTTCATTTAAGAATCATTAAAAATATTGACTAAAAAAATAATGATTTTGTATAAAGTGAAGGCAGGATTACTTTAACTTATTCAAAAGGTAAAACAGTGCATAAATCTTAAGATCAGTAAAATAAAGTATTTTTATAACAAAATTATAATTTTACGATTTTGAAGTTTCTATAAAACTATAATGATTGTATTTTCTATGTTAAATATACTAATTATTTGGAGTAAATTAGTATTAAGATTTTTATTATAAGCTATTTCAGAAAAAAATTATTTTGCGAGCAATAAAATATTTAATGTAATTATTTTTTAAAATATTAAACGCTACATAATTTTCTTCAGAAAAATCTATTTCTTCTTCTAAAGAATATATTTACATTTTTTAAACACATACACATTATACATACACACACACACACACACACACACACACACACACACACACATATATATATATATATATGTATGTATGTATATATATATATATATATATATATATATTGTATTTCATATCTTACATATCTTATTTTTATTTTTATCATATATTTCTTTCTTATGTCATTAAGAACTTGCAAATTACTCTTATAAAAAATATTTTTAAGGCAAAATTTTGTAATGAAAGGATTTGAATGTCTTTGAATAGTGCACTTGATAAACATGTGTAATTGAACTGTACATTTATTTCGTTGATAAATGAAAATTTTAAACTACAGAGTGGAATCTGCGGAATCTTTTTTAGTATCTTATCAATGAATTCAAAACAAATAATTAATTTGAACTTTTGATCGCAGTTAGAATCCAATTCGTTGATGGATATAAAGCTGCATATAAAACATATTAGATATCAGATACAAAATACGTAAAATTGTTGTCATAGTACAAAATCTTTCTCGTGATAAAATTTGTTGTTAAAATAATATAGACTTTTATATTTGTCATTTAAAAATTACGTTCCTAACCTATTACGCTGTAGAAAACTGTATGTTTGTATGCAACGCCATGTATTTCTTCCCATTTTGCTTAAAATTATTTTTTTGGTTCAGTTAAGGATTCCTTACAAGATATTTATCACTTTTTATTAGTATTTATCTTCTATAGATCAGTTATTATTGAAAAAATTAAATGTATGTGGGGGATGGTATGAATTTATTGTGTGGGAAACAGGAAAACAGTTTATTTTTTAATCAAAAACATAGATTCTATGACTTTTTATGAATTTTATACGCTCTCATTTCCCACTTATTTTCTCATCATTTTTACAGAAATTTGTTATTTATTATCTCATTTTTTTAATAATTTATTCATTAAATTCATAAATTGAATATTGAAGTATAACATAAAAAAGATTATAATAATGTAAGCCCATACATACTAAAATTGAAAGTATGTAAAACCATTCGTGTATTAAAATAATTATTTTTAATATGTATCTATAAAAGCCTCACATACATTTTACATATTTGCTTCTATCATGTAATATGTATTTTACATGTGTAAATATATATGTTATATTTCACTGCCGTTTTATTCACATACACTAAACTAAGAAAATTTGGCTGTTTTTAAATGTTCCTTATCTAATAGTATTGTTATACACTTTACTGAATTTCTGATATTTTTTCAAGCACAATATCATTCAAAAATTTTAAATACATATATTTTCTATCTTCAACAACAAACCTTCAGCCAAATAATGCCAAATAAATAATTAAATAATGCCAAATAAATAATAAATTTATGCCAATAAATATCACAGGGCAATTTTAAAAACTTTACGTATTATTTTATACACGATAACTTAAACACCAAATTTATTTTCTTAAATTATAATACATTATACACCATTATATATTACATCTTTTGCCACTTTAGAAAATAAAATAAAGCAGTCAATGCAGCATAAAAAATCAATAACTTCTACATACACAAATGCTTAAAGACACGCATGAGAATTTTGCTTAAAAGAAGAAAGAAAAAGTAAAAGTCAGTAATTTTGAATAAAAAATTTTTTACCAAAATTAAAGTCAAAGTTTTATGTCCGTGATTTTAAGGAATCAATTTTATTTTCATTTAAAAATAAAAGGAATGATTGAAAAATCAAGTTAACCTTAGAACTATTTAAAAAAAAACTTGGATAGTTTCTGAATGTTTCAACAAATGAAACTTTTTAAAAATACTTTTCTGAGAACTATTAATTACAAGTTAAAAAGAAATTATTATACACAGAATACGGTATTTCTAAATAAAATTTTCAAAATTAACTTTAAATGAACATTGACTGCGTAGCCATAAGCATATTACACTTGATATTTCTTTGAAATATAGGAATGGCTGCAGTTTGATTAAATGTATTGAAAGGGGCTGATATCACAACTAAAAACATGGCCATGTGAATCAATGATCACGTTGACCAATACGGAGTTCACACATATTTTCAAGGAATCTTGTATTTCCAAAAAATATGCAAAGTAGCAAATGGATTTTGGTAAAGAATAGCATCACTAAAATTTAATAGTATCATTTGCAAGGCAGAGATTACAAAACCAATTAATAAATAGTTTACCATAGGTTTTAAGACCAGTATTTTAAATGAATATGTCTTGAGTATCATTTTGTCGAATGATACAGTAATTTACAATTGCATCAATAGGCACATTTTAATTTGTAAATTGTTTGCTGCAGATGTAACGTAATTAAAACTTCTAGATTGCAATAGATGAATAAAATAAGTTTTTTACTGTTTTTAAAATTATAAACTAAACATAAAATCCTCAGTATTTTTGGTAACGAATTGTCTTTTTACATTTCCAGTTTTGTGAAAATATGTATCTTATATTTTTAAATTTAAAACTTTTATTAATATTATTAAAAATAAATTCAAATATGACTATTACGATTATTTAAAAAAATTAATTATATTTCGAGAAAAATAATCTTTTCTACTGTGAATATATAATTTGAAATTCTTCTTTGGGATTAAAAAAAAATTAACTTAACTCAAATTAAATATTTAGTTTGCATATTTTATTTCCTTGGAATTTATAGCTTCATGCACACATAATAAAAGGTTGAAAGCAACTTTAAGACTTTTTGAAAAATTATCTATTCTTTCAAAAAGTTACAAAATGCGTAGGTAAGAATATTGCTCCCAAAGGTTATTTGTTTTTAGAAAGAAGGAAGCGAAATAAAGATATGGTAATAAAAAAATGAAAGCATTGTGTGTGTAAAGCTCCTTTAGTAAAACTAATATAAGTCAGGAATAATTGTTTTCTTTATCCTGAGAAGGAAATGATTTCCTAAAATATTATGGAAAAAGTACCAGCAAAAGAAATTTTATTTTTCAGAGCTTTTAAGCTTTTACTTTTAATATTTTAAAACTGATGAAGAGCTTTCGTCGAATACTTTCCTCTTGAAATCATAAACTGATTTTAATGAACAGCAAATTCAGTTAATTGCAAGTATGAAAAAAAAATGTGTGATTGTGTGTTGGCATGAAGGTAAAGGTAATTTTGAATAAACGATAAAAACGGAAATTTAATCATTGTTTACGTACAAAGGAAGAATCTAATATATGTTTTCTTGAGACTGTATAGACTTAGGTAATGGACTAAAAATTACTCTTTTACAAATTAATTAACATTCAACAAAGAAAGATAAGGAATATATATATATATATATATATATATATATATATATATATATATATATATATATATATATATATACATATATGCACTGCTGGATACCCAAATTGTAACACCAAGAAAGACATAAGGTATTACATAAAGATTAAGGAATATATATATATATATATATATATATATATATATATATATATATATATATATGCACTGCTGGATACCCAAATTGCAACACCAAGAAAGACATAAGGTATTACAACAAGTTATATTTTGTAGATAACATGTTGACCAAGAATCAAATGATTAAATTTATAGGCATCTGCGAAGTATTGTTGCTGCCAAAATCAGTAGCTAGATTTGCCACCATTGTTGGAGATCACTGTTGCCACACACGTCAGCATTTATTCAAAGATAACTTAATAGGTTTTTGGAGTACAGCAGAACAAGCAGCTTCCACAGATCAAAGTTGATCTGTTGTAACAGAAGGAGATATAATCTGCTTCTTTTGTTGTGCAACCAACCACATGTTTTCTATCCCAGAAAGATCCGGAGAAAGAGCCGGCCTTTGAAGCAATTCCATCTGGTGATTTACGGAAAACAGTTGGTCAATGCTTGTCACGCATTATCCTGTTGAAATATGGCAGTGGGCAAGTCCTGAAATTAAGGTAGGGCAACTGGTTCCATCACCTTGGAGATGTAGCATTGGCTGTTTAAAGTAGCAGCAATGCTTACCTGAGAAGAGCGATAGTGATATCGAATAACATGCCATGCTCTGATACCCTGTGCAGGACCATTGTGGCGATGCATAACGCAACTGTAAAGAATAATCTCTCAACAGTGTCTCCAGACCCGAAGGTCACCATCGTAGAGTTCCAGACAGGAACATGACTCTTCAGTGAAGACAATTTCATTTCATTCTGCCTTCCACACCCTTCTTTAATCACATGGTTTGCATTGGAGACGTTTGTAATTCTGTGTCAAAGATACACGAAGCAATGAACTTCTTGCGGACAAACCACTCTGCTGTAAACGGCAATGAATGGTTCGTGCAAATACTAGATGATGCGCCACAGACTGAATGTCCTTTGCTATGGTTCGTGACGCGGCTGATCAATCCGTCACTGCCATGCACACAATTTGAATGTCATCATGAGAAGTGGTACACTCAGGGGGATGCGATCAAGCAAGTCGGTCCGTCGTATCCTCCTTACACAACTATCACATACCCGCATTACAGTTGTTTGGTTTCGTCCAATATGACTTCCGTAAAAGGTAATCCACAATCAGAGGTATGCCTCTATAATAGCTTTGTCATTCTCGGATACATGATCAAAAAATGACCCCTGTTTTCTTCGAGACATAATTTATAGTTTTTTTAAACAACATAAAGAAAAAAAAACACAGTCGCTGATCTTAAACTCGTGAAAAATGTCAGAGCCTTGAATAGCGCTTGGAAGTGGCGCCACAAGCGCGCTCAATGTGCTTCTGCACTAAAATTCAAATTATTTGCAATCTCACCTCAGCTATTGCATTTTGCAAATTTCATGTTATTTGCTTGCTTCATTCAGGGTTGCTAGCAGCGCATATATATATATATATATATATATATATATATACATATATATATATTATGTATTATATATATATATATATATATATATATATATATATATATATATATATATATATATATATATATATATATATATATATATATATATATATATATATATATATACATATATATATATTATGTATTATATATATATATATTCAATAAAAAGATATTTAAGAAATAATGTGATAGAAAAATTTAAAAATATATATAATAACATTATCAACTTAACATGTTTTTGCCTTTTTTGGCAGTCAATTCACCGATTTTAATATGCGAAAGAAGTTATATCGTATATCGTAAAATCTTAAGCACCTCATTTAATGCAAAATTTAAGCTTGAACCAGCAGTTTTTTATCATTTTATTTTGTTATGTCAACTTATTTTCCTTTCCACGTTATTTATTCTCGTATTTTATTGCTTTACGAAAATGAAGTTTTTTATTTATATTATAGTATGCATTTAAGGAAAAATTCCATAAAATCAACAGGAAGAATTGTAGCTAATAAATACTTTTTTTTCATCAAAATAAATTAATGTGTAGTTTAGTGCAGTGTTCCAATTTTAATTTTTTTTATTGCTAAATGAGATTTAAAATTATAAATGTGAGTTCTGTCTATTAAGTTAATACATTAATTTCACTTTCTTATGTAATCTTCGTCTAAAAAGAAGTTATATGTAAGTATCATTTATTTTGCTTATAACGTGAGAGAAATAAGTCTGATATAAGTGCAACCTATATGAAAATATTGGTAACAAGTATGTTTCATTCGCACGAAAATAGTATTATAAATTACAGAAAATCAATTAAATGTTTAAATAAATATTTAAGAAACTTTTCAGACATTAATATAATTAAAATACATGTTAAATAACTGAATAACTGAAATGTAGCAGAAATAACAATTTATGCAGATAAATAAAATTTACTTATTGAAACGATTAGTATATTTTGAAACATTTGGAAAAGATTTACATATTTTAGTAACCACCAAATCGATTATCAATCAATGCCAAATGTGTAATTCATAAATTTAAAAGGCAGTATCATGTTGGCATGAAAAGAACTATCTTATTTATCTGAGGGAAAGAAGCGAAAGAAAAGAAGAAGGAGGTGAAGCCTTTCAATCATCAAAATCATTTGATTGATTGCACGGTCAAGGAATAATCTAGGGTTTCACGTATCCCATCACTTTTATTTATGGCAATATTCTATTACTCAGTATTATCATAGCTATCATTACCATTTATCTTCATAAAAAGTGCAAGTGTACGAAATTTAATGGAAATATTAAAATAAAAGTTTATTTTGGAACCATTAATAAAAAGGAATTGTGCTTTAAATATAAAAGAAAGAAACTAGAAATTATTTTAATATTAAATAACTTTTTTAATATTAAAATACGTTACTTCAACTAAAACTATCTACGCACATAAATACCGATTATAATTGAATGATTATATACAAACATAATTATTAAATTCAAATATTAATACAATGAAGTGAAACTAAGACTGCATTTTTTTAAATGTATACTTTTAAATAATGCGAAGTGTTTCTTCTATTGCTATATAACTTTTAGACTTTTAATAAAATAAATAGCTTTAATTCAATAACATTTTGTTGCAGTTAAAATTTAAACCAATTTTCTTTGTTAACATTTTGCACATCACAAACAATTTATCTATAAACTTTATTTTTTATATACTTAAATATTAGTTTAGAAAAATAATCCTGAATTAACTTGATTGATGAATATTGATGAATATTTTTTATTTCCAATGGCACAGATGAAAAGACATTACAGCAAAAATACAAATAACAACAAGAAAAATAAAAAACAGCTATAACAATATTCTATGTATTTAAAAGGCCCCTGGCCTCCCAGTAGCGGTCCGCAATTGAGCGTTTAAATAACGCCTTACAATGGAGTAGATGGTCACGATCCATGTCCTGTCCCAGATTACAGAGGTTGCAGATAGGACTTGAAACTATACGAAGACGGTACAAGTGTTTAAGAAGGCAGTCATGGCCGGTGGCGAGCCTAAACTCAGCCACCATTCTATGTCTGGGCCATTTTGAGACCGCAGAAAGTCTGTCTTTCCAAGACTTTTGCTCTGATCGAGATTCGAGAATCTTTTTTATATTTCCTGTGAAAATAAATTAAAAACTGTTGAAAATGCTCTTAATTCCAGATCAAACATGAATCAACAGACGAAAGAAGATGCAAAGAATGCTTTAAGTGAGCTACGTTGTCTTATTTACTCAAATTTTGATAAATTTAAAAATGTTCAGTCACGTATAGCTTATGTAAACGTGTTAATAAAAATACACGAGAAAAAATCGTACGTGAGTATAGTGGCGCCATCTACAGGAACATTTCAAAAACAAATGAGCAATGGAAAAAAATGCAGTCTCATTATCTCTGCGAATGAATAAGGAACCCTTAAAGTTGGAGATATTAAAAACATCATAAAAACGCAAGTCAATCCAAGAAGCAATAAAATTGGTATTAAAAACGTAAGAAGTCTTCCAAATGATAAACTGTTGGTTGAATGTGTGTCTGACAATGACAGGAAAAAATTTCGTGAGGTTCTGGCTAAAAATTGCACCTCTCTGTCTTCAACTCTTGCTAAACGAAAATATACTGCCATTATTATTAAACACGTTCCTAACTCACTACATGATGAAGAACTTATCAAGGTCTTATTTGAGCAAAATTTTGAAATAGCAGTATTCGAGGAAGAAATTTCAGAGTCTAAAGTTCGTTTTACGCTGAAGAAATTTGGAGACTCAAGACATATTATTATTAGTGTTCCACCTAATATCCGTAAACAAATTTTAAGGTTAGGAACTCTCAAGCTTGACTGGTCTGTGTGTGAAGTTGATGATTTCGTTATTATACATACATGTTTTAAATGTTTGGGTTATAATCATAAGGCTGCTGATTGTAAAAACCACCTGGCTTGTTTCACCTGCTCAGGTAACCATAAAAGCTCAGAGTGTTCTAATAGAAATCATCAAGTTTGTGTTAATTGTGCTAGATTTAATAATAAAGCTAAAAATCCTTCAAAAAGAGTTAATATTTATCATAAACCTTATGATAGTTGCTGCATGAGTGAAATTTTCATGAAGAAATTATCAATCTTTCGTATTGACTATGAAAAATAATTATTGTTCTCTATTACGTTTTGTGCAATTAAATGTACACAAGTCTAAAAACGCTACGCAGCAACTCATTCTCAATATGGAAACTGATAATATCGATGTTGCATTGATTCAAGAACCTCACTGTTACAAAGGGAGCCTTCCCGGATTTCCTAGTCATTACAAAGTATTCTTTGATTCCCAATCAGATGTTATAAAATCAGCGATCATCATTCGCTCGAATAACATTTCTACCTTTGTTTATCATAATTACTCTGATTATAACATGATTTCCGTTGAAATCACTGTAAATGATTTGGATTTTATTCTGCTTTCTTACTATTTTGAGCCGGGTAGAAATATAGATGCTGATTTACAAAAGATTAATTCTTTTATTTCTAATGTTAATTCTTCTCGATTTATTTGGGGAATGGACTCTAATAGCAAAAGTAATGTTTGGTTCAGTCCTTATTCGGATGCTAGAGGAGATAAACTATGTGATTTCTTTAGTACCAAACAACTCTTTGTAGTTAGTGAAGATTTCGGTCCTACCTTCTGTTCAACTCAAGGTTCTAGCTACGTTGATATTACTGCTGTTGGAGAAAGTTTATTGCAAGATGTCATCAAATGGTCGATTCCTGACTACGACTCGCTTTCTGACCATAGGATGATTTACTTTGAAACTGCCTTGGGTGATAATACTACGAACTCTTTACCCCAAAACATGCCTCAAATCTTTGACTGTAGAAGAGCAAATTGGTCTCTTTTTCAGACTAAATGTTATGAGGCTATCAATAATTGTAGCTTTGAGTATCAGCTTTCTACTTGTAATGACCCTATTTGCCTAGAAAGTCTAATTTCTGAGCTTCAAAATGTCATGATTTCTGCAGGAAGGATAGCTATTCCTTTCAAGCATTATGATAAACGAAATGTTCCTTGGTGGACTTCTGAAATAGCATGCATGCGTAAAAAGTTAAATGCCTCAAGACGTCGTTTTCAAAGAGCCAAAAACCTGATTGTCAAGGAAATTTTTAAATCCAATTACCTCCACTTTAAAGAAGAGTATAAGAACTTAATTAATAACTCAAAATCAAATTCCTGGAAAGACTTTCTTTCTGATGTTACCCCTACAAATGTATGGAAGAAGATTTATAAAGGCATGAAGAGAAACTTTAGTAAAAGTGTCGAGATAACTGGCATTGAAACCACTTCAGGTCACTTTACATCTTCTTTTGAAGAATCTCTCAGTGCTATCTCAAATTTTTCTTTCCCAGATGACAATCCTTCTAACGATAATTCCTTTCAGCAAAATATTGGAGAACAATCTAACAAGGACTACTCTGTAGAAGATGATGTACCTTTTACAGTCAATGAGGTTAATGCTGTTATTCACGGTTTGGCCACTGGAAAATCTCCTGGTCTGGATTCCCTTTCCAATGAAATGATTAAATACTTTCATCAGTGTTCTCCTTCTGTTCTTCCTGCTGTATTCAATTTATGCTTAAAATTTTCTCTCTTCCCTAATCTTTGGAAAAATGCTAAAGTTGTTTTAATCCCAAAGAGTTTGAACTCTAAGCGACCACACCTTAAGAATATTAGGTGTATTAGTTTATTGCCTTGCATTGGAAAATGCCTCGAAAAGCTTCTCACAAACAGACTAAGATGGCATCTTAACAATCGTAATTACACTAGTAAAGACCAATACGGATTCACACCACAGAAATCTACTGAGGATGCACTACTGCGACTTGTTCACATTATAAAGGAAGGAAAAAGAAAAATTTATTCACTATTCTCCTTTCATTGGACATAAAAGGAGCGTTTGATAACGCATGGTGGCCGCTTATCATTTTCTTAATGAAGGAGGCTTTTACTCCTTCAAATATTCTCAATCTCTTCCCCAGTTTCTTAAACAACAGAACGGCTGTTCTCACTCTTGGTAATAAGTCGAAAGTAGTTAACATCCAAAAAGGATGTCCACAAGGCTCTGTATCTGGCACATTTCTTTGGAACCTAATTATGAATGATTTACTCAAAAAATTGAATGCTTTTAAGTGCTGGAAAATTGTTTTTGCGGATGACTTGCTCGTTATTGTTCAGAACAAAAACTTTCCTGATTTATGCAGTACCGCTCAAGATATTCTTGATTTTATTCATAGTTGGGCTCAACAATGCAAGTTGGAATTCAATCATAGCAAGTGCAAAGTAATGATGATTCACAAAAAGACTAACATTGATGCCACAATCAATCTTGCTAAGAGTAATAATTTTCTGGAAGTTGTAGATAAAACTAAATATCTTGGTGTTGTTGTCGATAGCAAACTTCACTGGAAGGAACATCTGAAATACATTTTAGCTAAGGTTAATATTCTTACAAATGCATTTTATAGAATTTGCAACAATAGTTATGGTATTAAATTCGAAGTTTCTAAACTGATTTATAAACAAGGCATTGTTCCCATTATTCTTTATGCATCGCGAATTTGGAGAGACAGTTTGAGGAAAAAAATAAACCGAAAACACATCAGGAAAATGCAAAGAAAACTGCTCTTGAGGATTGTTAGAGGATATAGAACGATCAGTTATGATGCTTTCTTCATTCTCTCTGGTCTTCCACCTCTTGATATTGTGATATTTCATCAAAATCAGGCTTATCGTTATGCACAAGATTCCTTTTCTAACCATCTTGATGGTGATTTGAACTTTTCTTCCCTAACTCATCCATCTACAAAATCTCCTGCTTCTCTTGCTGCATTTGACAGGGTGAGGGAAGAAGACTATGACCTAATTTACTTTACAGATGGGAGTAAAGTTAACGAAAAAGTAGGTCTTGCATACGTATGCTTTCAGAATGGGTTTGAAGTGAGTCATCAAGTATACCGCATTAGTGACTACAGCTCTATTTTCCAAGCAGAGTTACTCTGCATTAATCTTGCTGTTAAAGATGCCATAAGCAAGCCTTACCAAAAATTTTTAATTTGCAGTGACTCGTTGTCATCCCTACTAGCTCTGCAAGATGTTACTAGTTTTGAAAAACTTATTGTGGAAGTCCAGACTTCCATTAATATGTGTATTATCAAAAATATTTCCTTCACTTTCTCTCATGTCAAGGGTCATAGTGGTGTGTATGGAAATGAAAGAGCGGATTTCCTGGCCAAATCTTCTCTTTCACTTTCAAATAAACTGGATACCAGCTTACCCAAGTCTGTTTTCAAAATCACTGCCAAAAAGAAGATAATCACAGAATGGAACTCGGGTTTTGTTTCCTCTCCTAATTGTAAGTGGACAAAATCTTTTTTCCCATCAGTTCTCATCAGAGTTAAGAACTTTTGGTTCTACACTGACTTTAAAATCACACAATTCCTCACTGGACATGGGAAATTCAATAGCTATATTCACCGTTTCAACATTAAAAACAGTGAGCTGTGCATGTGCAACTCTGGGAGTGACAACCCGTCTCACATTCTTCTTGAATGTCCATCTGTTTCAGAAGAAAGGAACCAACTTTGCAAAGACTTAAATAACAAGTGGCCCCCGATCTTAATGGACCCAGTAAAGAAAGATAATTTTGAATTTTTTAAAAAATGTATCCATGCTGTTATCTAACTACTTTTTTATTTTTATATCTCTTTTTTGCTCTCTGCCTTCTTTTATTATTATTTTTTCATCTCATGATTTATTTGGATTTGTTATGTAGTGCATTTGTTGTACCTTCGGGCCCTGTGTGGTATTACTTGGTGCACAGGGAGATACTTTTGTTTTCCCAAAAAAAAAAAAAAAAAAAAAAAATCGAAATTTTGTAATTGTTTTTACAAATTCCATTTCCTTGCGTTCTTCCATTTAGAGTTTGACAATTGTTCATATAAACATTTATTTATGCAAAAGTTTTTTGATTAGTTTGAATGTTAATTAAAAGATTGTTAAAAATTTAAATGCTTTTAAAAATGAATCTAAAATTTCATTTATATTCTTAATAAAAAATTCAGTAAAATATGAAAAATTCATAAAAAAATATTTAATTTAATATGAATGCATATCAATAAAATTTAAATGTATTGCTAAAACATTTATAATAATGCAATTCATTGGAAAAATTGTTGTGCTGTCCTTTTTAACAATTAGAATGTAAAAAAAAAATAAAAAAATGCAATATTTTAACACAAGATTATAATAGAACATGTAATATTGAATTTGATTTAATTGCATCTTACTGATAAATAATATTTTAAAAATTGGCATTAGAAAAACATATTTATACAATTTCATGCATTAAACTTATTATTAATAAGCTCTGATTTTACATAACATTCCAATTAAACATAAAATAAATACAAAAATTTGGTTAATTCCATAAATTATAAAGTAAATTTGAAATAGCAGAGGTAATGGCTAATGGAGAGTCACTTTTAAATTACTTAAGGGCGGATAATTAAACTTCATATTAATTCAAGTTTCCAGTTACTAAAAAAAAGAGAGCGAGAGAGAGAGAGAAAGAAACAGGATATTGGTATGCAGTTTTGTGACAGAATTTCTTCATTATTCGATAAATAAAGTCGTTGTGTCTGAGAAATTAAATCTTGTTCTGAATATTGCTCAGTGTAACAGACTTATACTAACAATATTGACAGTAGATGGCGCTGCTGCCCAATATACTTACAACATCAAATGAGATGAGGATAGAGATGTGAGAAATGGAAGGATGAACCATCCAGTTCCTAAATACGTTTGTTTTGTACCACCCTGGTACTATGTAACCTTGATTTTATTTTATAATTATTAAGTGTTTTCTTTTGTAACTAATCTTAATTATGTGTAATGTAATAAATGTTTGTTTTGTTTTAACTTCCATTTTTCTTACGTTGCTACATCAGTACTAAACAGCTGACAGATTATGTGTTTCTCTTTTATACAGGAATCTCAAAACACACAGGTGCGTAGGTAAATTTAACATTTTCTCAGTTAACACATGAATACATTTTACTTTCAGTGAAAATTCTTTCTCAAGAACAATTAGTCCACTGGAGAAGTTATACTGCATTATTTATACTTTTTTGGTATGATGTTATTCAATGTAAACAACGTGAGTAACACGAAATAGTATAAATCTAGATGGAAAATGAATTATTGCAATATATTATTATTACTAATTATAATAATATCAACATGTTTATCCTTAAAATCAATATGCGGATTTCATCCAAAGCATAATAGCAGCATTTTTCTTGTAATCTACTTATAAATGAAAGCATTCATTGAAGGAAAAATTATTTTATACATATTGATTATCATATTTTAATTAAAACCATTAAAAATTTTAAATTATAACTAATTAAAAATATTTCAAAATATTAATGTTTTCTTATATCAAAATCTGGAAATGTTTAATAATACTGTAAAGTTTTAAAGTTTATATATATATATATATATATATATATATATAATTTAACATTAAAGAAATTTCAATTCCTATGCAGCCAATTTTTAATAAATTTCATATTAATAAAATGTAATGAAAAAAATATGATGCAATGGGTAATTTTTCTTATTGCATAACAAAACAAAGTTTTATTCATAAAATTTCCTGTAATTCAAATGTAAATGAGAACAATTATTGACAGGAAAATTTTATTTGTAACTAAATGAAAATAAAGTGATTTTTTGAATATTTAATGTTAAATCCTTATTGTTAGTGTTTTATGTTTCTATTGAATTTTGATTAATTATTTTTACTTCAACAACTTTCAATTAATTTCTCAGTAAAAAATTCAAAGTAAATGGAAAATTTTTATTTACTTAACTCAACGAAGGGCTTATAACAATAAGGAAGTAAAACCATTCTCTCAAAATTATTTGAATTATTCAAATTATTTTCTTTATGCTATAAAGTAAATATATTCACATAAGAAATAAAATATTCCCTGAAGATAAAAGATATTTTGCACAGTATAGAAAATTGATTTCACTTCTGTAAGAATTATAGTACTACGGAAGAACAAGACAAATAGAATAATCAAATAATGTCTCATGGATTTGGAATGGTAGAAACATTATTTCTTCAAAATATCTTTCACTTTCTTATAATTTAAAAATTTGTTTACTTAACAATACTAAAAAAATATTTCTTTTTTTTTCCAATTAAAGCCACACAAAACTTTTTACAAAGTAAAATCCCAAAGAATTGATTTTGAATATCAACAATTCATTTTCAAATGATTAAAATGAGAACTAGGTTTAGAGTTACTCTAAATTAGATTGATTTCTTTTTTTTTCATCTACACATATTTTAAGCATATTACCAGAAGAGAATAAATCTTTTAAATACTAAATTTGATTTGAGCTTTATTAATTAAACAACAGAGGAATTATTTACTTTTAATATATTTTGAATTTCATTGCATTTGTATTCTAAATTGAATTCATTTATTTATTGGAAAAAGATAACCATAATTTCGTGTTTACAAGGGATTAATCAGACATTATTTAACTCGTTATTAGATACCTTTCAACCAAACATTAATCCTCAATAATTATTTCTAGCATTATGGTACACAGAGAAATTTAAATAAGCATATTTTTGCATTCACGAAGACAATTCTTTTGATGCTAAGATTAATAAGTATTCCTTTTTTATTTTTTTATTTATTTTTATTTATTTATTTATTTTGAACTTGAATAATCAAGGCAAGCAAAGGAAAATATTCAAAAAGTGAATTCATTTTATTCAAACTCCTTTATAAGTATTTTGATCAGTGTTGGATTTTTAGGGATTTAATATAATTACTGTTGTTCTCTAAACTATTGTTTATTGGATTTTGTTTGATTATTAATTAAGTCCCTTACGCTGAACTGAAATTAATTCAATTACAGTAACTAAAAAATCTAAAATAACTTCTAAAATAACTTCCAAAAGTAATCTAAAAATCTAAAGAAACTTTTGATCATAACATGTTCAGGAAATTCCATATTTATAATAAAATGCAAAATGCAAAGATTTCAAAACGTTGTCAATTTAATAATGAAAAATCATTATTTAAATTGAATAAAATATAAATATTTTAACTTTATTAATTCAAATTATTTTTTTTAAAAAAAACGTTCAATATTCTAGATAATGTACAGTAAAATAAGGAATTTTTAAGAGATTTTTCATTTATTTTTAATAATATAAATTAAAATTATTTTTAATCATACTGAAATAAATACATTTAAGAACTCATATCCGATTTCCCTGAAATCAAATTCTTTTTCCTAAATTTTGTACAAAATAAATACTATAATTTATGTATTGAATTCGAAATTTAATCCAATAAATAAATTATAGTATTTGACAACATGAGACAAGTAGAATTGTAATAAAAGGTATATAAAATATTAAAGCTGTATATTATAAGATTGCACATTGATTTTATATAAAAGAAATTTTAAAAAATAGGTAAAAAAAAAATAGAATTTAGCTATCAGAAAATATAAAATATGTAGTTTTGTAAAACGCATTTAATTCAAAGGGCTTGAAACCAAAATGTAGAAATTCTTATCTACTAATCCATATATCATGCAGACATAAACACACACACATATATATATCTGAGAGTGTGTTCCGCGCAAATTATTGTTCAAACATGGATATATTGTTGAATAACCTTCATAGATCGGGAGACCACATATGCTAAGAAAGCAAATCATTCAGATTTGTAAAAAATTCTTAAACATTTAATGCTGCATATGTTTGGCATTATCCTGTTGCAATATGGCTGATGATAAGCACTGAAGTTGTGTGAGTACCACTGCTTTCAATACTTCAGATATATAATGCTGGCTGTTCTATGATTTGGCAATTCCTTTTAGAGAGATGTGGGTGTGAAATCCAACGCCCCCAAAATATGATATCGACTGGGAAATCAATATTGTGATGATAAATGCAACATTTCAGCAATCTTTCACCAGGTGTCTCTAGATTCGAATCCACTAGTGTAATAGTCAGAAGTGCGATTCATTAATAAAACAATGCAATTCAGTTTCATTTTCCATATCCGTCATTCATCACACCACTGGCGGCTCAAGTACCATTGGTTTGAATCTTTTGAGTTTGAGCCAATAGGGCTTAGAGAATATTCCTCTCACCTATAAACGGTGGCCAATGAAACAAGATTACAGTGGATGTTACGTAAGACTGCATTTGTACTGTTATGATTCGTGTTGTAAATTAGCGATCGATCATTTCCATGTTCACAAGATACTTATTACAACGTGCACTATTATAAAAGCGTAGCTGCGTTAGATCCCCTCAATCCGCCATTCGCTCATGCACATGATGATTATAGATCTATCCCATAGTTCTTTGGTTTCGTCCAACACCATCAACAATTTCTCTGAAAGATAACCCATAATCTACATTAGCTATTATTCTTTCTTGTTGGAAATCAGAAACTTCCTGAAAAAACGCACGGAATATTCTTAACAGCTTACATAAAAAAGCTTGACAAAACAGTTGTCCTACTACAAATTGGCAGTCCCTTCTGTTTTATATAGAGCTTGTAATTACCATCACAGTCACTCGTGCTGTGCATATGTGCTACAAATTTAATTCTCATTTATCTTATGGCTTCAAAAAATTATTACCATAAAGCATTTAAGTATTGGAAAATAAAACTAGAAATATAAGATTTTGACTATAATTAGATTTGCTTTTCAAAAAACCAAATTTTTATTCTTACAAGTATATAAAAAACATTCAAAAGTGCACAAATTAGTGATGTAATAAATTAGAGACATTAGTAGCGTGCAACTCATAATAAATAAAAATATTTTTGTATTAAGAATGAGGACGACTAATATTAGAATAAATAAACAAAATTATCAAAGAAAATCAGGCTTAATCGAATAAAATGTTTGTGACTTTTAACCTAAAATTGTATTATTTCTCTCATTATAGTTAAACATAATTGGCATTAAAAATAAAATAAATGCTTACGAAAACAAAAATTTTAGGCTTCAGTTATAGCTACATAGCAAAATGATTAATGATTTGCCGACTGAATTGCTTACCCTTCCTTGCTCCTTCCATTACATCAATCTTGATATAAGGTTGGATCTTACTCAGAAAATTAGAAAGTCGGATCTCGCTCCTGAAATTATTTGGCCGATTGTTCTAGAGACAATTCGTAACCGCCATCCACCTGATAATTGGCTGCACGTTTACACACATGGTTCACTTTCTGATTTTTCTCAAGGAGCCAGGGCTGGCATCTTTAGTGAACTTTTCTGTTTTCGTCTTCCTGTTGGTACTTTCTCAAATCACTTTGATGGTGAGATAGAAGCTATTCTCATTGCACTTGAACAACTCTCCATACGGCAAAACTCCTTTGAGACAGCCAGAATCCTTTAGGACAGTGTTTCTCAACCTTTCAGTATTCACGGCCCAATTTTCAATCATAATTTTCATTAACCTCCTCCCCATCGCATACCATAAAATGTATACAATAATACTGTGGCATTGAGGAAAACGAGACAGCTGATGTCTTTGCCAAGAAGGTGACCTTAATTCTGCAGAATACCCTTGTGAATTTGAGATTCCATTCATCTAAACTTGAAATTTCTAGAATCTCTAGACGCTTTCGCCGTGATATTGTCTCACACCTTTCGAATGGCAAGCCTTGGACTGCACTGTTCTCTGCTCCACACACTATTCCTGACTTTCCTCGAGTGACTGCAGTTGCTGCATTTAGAATGCTGACTGGTCACGATTGTCTCCATGCCCATCTCAACTGTTTTAATATCGTGGACTCCCCTGCGTGTTCTCTTTGTATTTCTGGACATGTTATGACTGTTCTTATTTGGACAAGTGCTCTGCACTATCGGTTTTTCTTATCGTGTTGCAAGATATTGGAGAGCCCGATGTCTAATGTCCTAGCGGCCACATAACAGGCATTTGTAAATAATAAAACATAGCAAAATGAAAAAAGCTCCCAAGTATAATAAGGTATTAATGTATTAATAGTTTAAACATTAATTATATATATAAAATAAGTTTAAAATATTTACCTAAACAATAAGTATTTAAAATTTTATTTGCTAAATTAAATCAATTTCTCTTTACCATCATATACAAATGGGAGTATCATATATGAAGATGCAATTTTACAATGTTTCAAACTTATTAACGAAATAACTGAGTATATTTAAAAGAATTTATCATTTATAAAAAATGTAATTTTTATTAGACAAACAACATATTTGAGCAATATAAATAATTTCGCTTGCCTTTATCTACAATATTATGCTTCCAATGTTATATTCAAACTTAAGATTCTAACATTTATAACTCTCACCAAATAATTTCGTAAAAAATTTAGTGAAGCCACTTTTTCTTAACTGAAAACAGTCAAAAAATGTTTTGCAAATAATATGCATTAATAATTTCTGATGAGCAGTTTCAGAAGAAAAATTCTCATTACTTTTAACTCAAGAAAATCTCCTTCTTTCTAATTTTTCTTCTGATCTATGCATATAATTTAGCAAACGTTCTTGGTTTAGTTTTTTCTAAAATGAACAACGTTTATAGACAGTTAACATTTTTAAAATTTCAAATATTTTAAACTGTTTTGTTGCTGAGAAATTTCAAGTCGTGAAAATGTGTCAGGTAAATGAAAGTTCATTTCCATTAACCAGGAAACAACGGCCGTAATATCTAACCAGTAAAAGACAACCTGAAAATCTATTTGCACAAGTTACTTCCATAAAAGATAAAAATCATTCCAATTATATCTTAAAATTTTAATTCTAAGATGAATTTTCTTACAAGTTTACATTATTTATATATTCTTATCCATATAAATTTGAATAATCAATTATAATTAATTAATTGCTAGTACTTTCTAAATGACAAAAATTGCAATATTCTAAATGGTGTTGCCGAAATTTATTATATTTCTGAAGAAATTTAGAGAATCAGTAACTAAAAATAATACTTAGCAACTAAGCACGTTAATTATTTTGATTCAGATTGAATATAATTTATTCATATTCCTGTGTTCTCAAAAATTATGAACCTTTAACTCTCAACAGATCATAGAATCTGATCTCTAATTTAAAAAATCATGTTAATTAAAATGGGCAATGGGCCATGTGAAGGCTGAATTCAGAGAGTTTATCCTATTTCCTCACCAGAAATAAATGATTAATATACATATAGATGAAATAAGGAGATAGATATATGTCTGTCACTTCTTATTCACGTGGACAAAATTTTGGACAGTTGAAATTTTGTTGTCTGTTTTGTTAAGATCCTTAGTTCTATCTTTTACGCAAATTATCTAAAATACTACATCTTAGCAGCACAATGCACTACTATATTTTACTGATACTGTAGACTTCTTCTGATAAAGAAAAGTTTGATTGTTGTCTTGGTCATTATGTTCTTCAGATCTATCACCAAGAGAAAATCGTTTGACTGAAAACTTATTGGTTGGTTACATTATTCGACACAATTCAGCAAAATCAATGTAATGCATTTTATCATTAATTGTATCTGTATATGCCATTCATGCCATAAAGTTTTGGTTTCACACAATGTCCAGGTATATTATTGCTAAATATGTGGTTATTCAACAAACTATTTCCCGGAACCATTGCTTTTAAATGACTTAGAAATTTAGTTATTATTTCTAAGATATAATTTCCCAACAAACATTTTGTTATTTACCATTAATTTTGGATGAATTAATTTTCATTATTACTATTTCACATTAATCAATTTTCTATATTCTTCTAAAAACGATCATATAATAAGCAATAATATCACAGAGTCAAAAAATAAGGTTAAACAAAGTTACAATCTCAAGGTGATCAAGAAATATGAAGCTCTATGGATTAAAACCTTTCGGTTTCAATCATAGTTAATATTAAACAATAAAGCATACATACCGAAATTCTAATTTCTGAATATAAGTTTGTTTAGAAAAAGATTGGAAATTCTTCAGGTTCTTTTATAGCAACTGATAAGGTCCAAATTTCTGAAAAATAATTCTGGAACATACTTCCAATGTTTTGCAGCATATTTTGATTGTTAAGCTAATTGATATACATTACCAAAATGTTCTTTTTCTACTTTATTCATATTTCAATAAGAAATCACTCAAAATTTATTTGTTTATAAAATTTCTCTAATGTTCTGCTATATACATTCATTTGGCAGTAACTTTACTTTTTTAAATTATCTGACAGAATTTATTTAAATTTATGCAACTTGCATTTGATTTTAAACAAAATATATTTACATGGACTTTCTAGCTATTTGAATGATAGCTATTGTTTTAAACTTCAATACAAATGTTAAAAATTTATTTTCAAAAATTCCTCTTCCCCTGGTGTAATATTTTTCTGCGTTTCCACCCAAGCTACTTGATTGGAATCATAAAGTGGTTTTTTTCTCACAAAACTTCATTTAGACTTACAAAAGATTTCATTTTTAAAGCAGACAGAATTCTAAAAATATTTTTGTATTCACGTTTTGTAATCGAACAAACAATTTGAGCTAACAAGACGTCTAGACAGAAATCATTTTTTAACAAATTTCTAAAAAAAATATATTTAACTGAGCAAAATCAAATATAAAAATAAATCATCGATGTTATACATAAATAATGTGTCCTGCTTTTTTTAAATTACGTTTTAATATCAATTTAATTATTATTTAAATCATAAATTCTTATAAAGACATTTATATATGAAAGGAAATTTTCTGTAATAAATTAATAAAACTTATTCAATCTTAGCACACTTTTTATTTTATTAGCTACTTTAGTTATGCTTAACAATTCAGCTAGAAATCCTTCAAGAATTTTTAAAGTATTTCCCTTATCAAACAGAAAATATTGATAAACTCGTGAAAGTGTTTCACGTATTTATTAAATGTATTTTGATATATACACACTCACATATATATATATATGTGTGTGTGTGTGTTTGTGTGTGTGTGACTGTTAAGAATGAAAGAATATATGTGATTTATTCATTTGCATTCAGGATATAAGTGACTTAAAATGAAGTATCCATTGATAAATTTATGAAAAAAAGCGATTTTATATTCTACATATTTTCCTCTGGTTAAGAGTATAAATGCTTCAGAAAATAATTTTCTTGAGAAGGATATTACATCTGTCTGTAACTATTGTCAATATCACAGAGAAAACAAAAAGCAAAATTAATTGCCACTTCTTTGTGTTTCTCTTTCATTTATCAACAATATTTTGAATACTGTTAGCTTCAGAAAAACAAGATAATCCTTATCAGTATCCAATGCAACTGTTCTATTAAAAAGTATTTGTTAATCTATCCTGAATCTGAGAATTTTGCTTTCTTATCCTGAATAACATTTGGAAGTTGAAGAACGGAAATGCTGTCTATTGTTATTTATAAACTAGTTATGCCTTCAAATTAACATTCCATTTATGGCACGCAATACAGATATAAATTGAATATAATCAATTAACTATATTATGAAAATTCAGATGCATTCTTCCAACGTATTCGAACATTCCTTATCAAGATGAATATTCTAAAATTTATTTGACATATGAATATTATTTAGATATATACTTGCTGCTGAAGATAGAATGCTTTTTTAATAACATGCTTCAATATGACAATATAACTATAACAGATATTATATCATAAAATATGTTTTGAGAATTTTTAGATTAATTACTATTCAATTTTGTTTTGAAATTTTGTAAATGGAAGTCAATATTTATTTGAAAATTAGATCACCATTTTCTATAAACTTCTCCAAATACACCAAAAATTACTACTTTTGACAACAAAGTTCGGTAATTAAAATCAAAACACAATATGGATATAAATGGTTCTACCAAAATTTTTGAAGCAAATTACTTCGCATGCTCAGCGGCATGTATTCATCATCAGTCTCCAACGTCATTCAGTGTTGGTTCGTTTGTGTTCCATTAAAGATTTATTTTACTCAGTGCTTGTTTAGTATGTTGATTCTTAAATGTGAACAGTAAAAAAACGAACAAAATATAATTTTAAAGTTTTTTAAGCTTGGAAAGTCACGTTAAGAAACGCACGCAATGCTGGTATGTGTTAATGCAGATCAAGTACTGTCCATGGTGTGTTTGTATTAGTGGTTCGCTTATTTCTAAGAAGGGCGAGAAAGTATTTTTTAACAAACCCTGTTGTGGAAGACCAACAGTGACCTCTATCAGTAACGAAACTTTGAGAAAGTGAAGAAATTAATCACGAAAAATCGTCGATTAACTGCGCATATTATAGATGATAGACCATAGATTAACTAGGATTCCATGAGACAGATCATTAAACAGAACTTAAGGATGAAAAAACGTGTTGCCGTATATGCTACATCACTTGACTGATAATCAAAACTCGAAACGCTTACCAGCTTCAAAGCGCTTTTCGGAACAGCGAATGTAACACCAATTTATTTTTAACTGTATTGTTACTTAGGATGAGCACTGCTGTCTTAACTATGATCCAGAAATGTGACTGTAAAACATGGAATTGCGGTTTCCTGCCTCGCTTCATCAGGAAAAGGTCGCAGCTGAGAAATCATAAATTACAACACTCATCATTTTTTTTTTTTTTTTTTTTTTTTGTAAATCCAGGTATTATTTATGAGGAATTTTTTCCGGTGAGAACAATGATTAAGGCTTCAAATGAAATTAACAATGACCCGTTTCATGAAATGTCTATGTGGAGTACCACTCCTATACGTATAACAGCTTTCATGGTTCTTTGTTCACGAAAATGCTTGGTCTTACACAGATAATATCAAAAAGCAGTTCCTGGCAAAAAACATGGGGTGCCAGTTGAACAGACACCATACTTGCCTGATCTCAATCCTCAAGATTTTTTCCAAAGTCCACAACTAAAACTTGCTTTAAACGATCTCTTTAAACGACCTTTCTTTAAACGACCTCACTTTTGCTGATGTTCCTGACATCCGACGAGATGGGCTAAGGCTTCTGAACTCAATCTTAAAATAACATTTCTTAAAAAGATTCGAGGTCATATATCTGACCTTGAATCTCCGGTATAAGAGTACACAGTGGTTCATAATGATAGGAGATAACTATTTCGAAGGACAGTTAAGTAAATTTCGTTAACATTTCATATTTACGTTAATGATACAGAATGATTCACAAAACATTTTTGCATGAGCATTGTTATTTTAATGTATGAGCAATTGCCATTTTAGAAGGCTACTCAAGCTGTCAAATTAATATGCTGTTTTACTATAAGCCAATATGCAAGAAATTTATTGTTGAGAAAGTTAAAATTAAGTATTTAATAATATAAACTATACTAATAATTACCAATTCACATCACTCAGAGTGAATTGAAATATACACTACTGGCCTTTAAAATTGCTACACCAGGATGAAATGCGGATAACAAAATGATATTTATCGGACAAATATATTATACTAGAAATAACAAGTGATTAAATTTTCAAAAAATTTGGCTGGATAGATCCTGAGAAATCAGTACCCAGAACAACCACCTCTGGCAGTAATAACAGCAGTTATACGCCTGGGCATTGAGTCAAACAGAGATTGGATTGCATGTACAGGTACAGATGGCCGTGCAGCTTCAACACGATGATACACTTCATCAAACGTAGTGACTGGCGTTTGGTGACGAATCAGTCTCTCGGCAACCATTAACCAGACGTTTTCTTTTGGTGAAAGATCTGGAGAACGTGCTTCCCAGGGCAACAGCCGAGCATGTTCCGTATCAAGGAAGGTCCGTACAATACCGGCAACATGCGGTCGGGCATTATACTGCTGAAACGTAGGGTTTCGCAGGGCTCGAATAAAGGCTAGAGCCACGGGTCGTAACACACCAGAAATGTAACGTGCACTGTTCAAAGCACCGTCAATGCGAACAAGTGGTGACCGAGACGTGTATCCAATGGCACCCCATACCATCACGCCAGGTGATGGGCCAGTATGACGATGACAAATGCACGCTGCCAGTGTGCGTTCACCACGATGCCGCCAAAGATGAATGCGACCATCACGATGCTGTACACAGAACCTGGATTCATCTGAAAAGATGACGTCTAACCATTCGTGTGCCCAGGTTCGTCGTTGGTCACACCATTGAAGGCGCTCTTGTCTATGACGTAGCGTCAAGAGAAGCTGCAGCCATGGTCTCCGAGCTGAGAGTCCATGCTGTTGCAAACGTCGTCGAACTGTTCGTGTAGACACTTGTTGTCTTCCAAACGACCCCGTTTCTTGTCTCACGGCTCGTGACGTGGTTGCACGATCCCTTACGGCCATGCGGATAATATGTCTGTCTTCTCGGCTGCTAGTGATAGGTGGCCGTTGAGAACCCGCATGGCGTTCCGTATTACCGTCCTGAACACATTTATTCCATATTCTGCTAACATTCATTGGATCTCGACCGACGCCAGCAGCAATACTGCAATAAGATAAACCGCAATCCCGGTACGCTACAATTCGACCTTTATCAAAGCCAGAAACGTGCTGGTACGTATTTCTCCTTCTTACACGAGGCATCACAGCAACTTTTCACCAGGCAACAACTTTCAAATGCAATTTGTGTATGAGGAACCGGCTGAACAATTTCCTCATTTATACACAATATAGGTGTCGCTACTGGCGCCTGCTTTGTCTGAAAGCGCTGAAAAGCTAATCATTTGAATATCACAGCACCTTCTTCCTTTCGTATAAATTTCACGTCTGTAGCATGTCGCCTTCTTGGTGTACCAATTTTAATGACCAGTAGTGTGTATATATATATATATATATATATATATATATATATATATATATATTATAGATAGATAATTATTATAGGTATATACTCGTGAAAATTAGCATCTAAAGGAGAGCAATAAAATTATTAATAAAAATGATTCAATTAAATAAAAAAAGCAAAATGAACGATGGAATAAATTAAAAACTTATCTAATTTTATCAGGGTGTTGACCAAATGGCCATTAAATATGACTTTTCTCTGCAATGGTCAAAGACTGAACTCAAAACTAAGCCATTACACACAAACACCATACCAATCCATAAATAAAACAAAATTTGTATAAGACCACAAATATAAAATAGAAGATAAAAAATCAGTGCATAAATACAAATATAAGGAAAATGTCAAGTTTTACCATATATAAACGACTGCTTGTTTTAAAATTTTCAATTGCAATTCATCTAAAATTTCGAATTAAATGCAGTAATTAAATGACTTCCTCTAAATGCTATTGGAAATTTCAAGATTCTTAAAGATCCTGAAAGTTTAAATTAAAAATTACATTAATATATATTTCAATTAAAGCATTCAATTTTTTAAAAAAAATAATAATTTATATTTATAATTAAATTTATCAGTTTTGTCATAAATATCAGTATAATTATTATTTGTTTTAGATACGTAAAAATATTCAAATACTCAGATTTTAGTTTATAATTATTATTTGTTTAAATAAAATTTAAATATTTAGAATACAAGTTATTTTTAAAAGTTCATCCAATTTTTAGAAATTTAACATTATAAAACCATTCACAAATTTGAAACCAAGAGAGAACTCAGTAACAAGATTTTTCATAGAAGTGTAAGTGTAAATTAGCTATAAAATTTGAGAATTTAGATTCCTTAGATTGTTATGGATTACTAAACAGATTATTATTACCTATAGACGAGAGAATAAATGAATATTGAGTATATATATTTGGCACTTATACTTTGGGATGTTTAGCGAAGAGTGAATTACGAATATTTAATTTAATTTATGGGTTTATTACTTTTCCTCCCAATATAACATCTCATGCCATTATTTTCCTTACATATATATATATATATATATATATATATATTCTAAGTTATTAGTAAAGTTTATTTTCTAAGGCATTTTATAGATATTATTCACTTTTTCATTTCAATAATATTTAAGACCCTCCGATGATATTTAATAAGAAGAGCTAAATAATATTTGAAAAATAAATATATAGATATTTTATTCATAAGCCATTTTATGGCAAAATATTTTTCACTAATAATTTGAATGTAAAAATAATAAATAAACAATGACGTCTTTATTAAGGTTTGAAATAATAAAATAATATGTTTTATTCTTTTATTTCTCTTTGTTTACTTTCCATGATCGATTTCTTTGCAGTATCCATTTCATTTCTTTGGGACATAAATAAGATGCGTTGGATAGTAAATTGAAACATATAGCATGAGCAATCCTTATGTATAAAATATTTAATATAACCTCCTGGAATTTTATGTAAGAAGGAAGATTTTAATGAAATAGAAAAACTATCGAAGAAACGAAGCCATTTTTTATTATTTTATTTGAATCTAATAATATTATGTTAGTAATATCATTTTACATGAATAAATATTTTATATTTTTGCATGATTTAATAGAAACAGTTACTTGATGTACCTTTAATATATTCTTAGATTCGATTACGAATTAAATAAAATAATCTTTTAAAGTGAATAGTTTATTAATCAAATCATACCATCTTCAAGGTTTCGTTTTGATAAGCTCTTCACATATGAAATGTTTTCCAAATATTTTTCATTTGATTTTAATAAAACAACATTATTTTACTAAATTAAAATAATACTGCAAGAGAGAGAGAGAGAAATAGAGAGATCTTAAATTCCTTACCTGTATTAAGATTAAATGATTTCAATAAACTTTTAACTAAATGACTTAATTAAATGTATTAATAGCCTTAAATAAACTGTTATATATAATTCCCATATTAAAACATCTGTTGGGAAAGTGTTTCAAAATTTTTTCTGATGGAATTTCTTATTTATAAGAATATTCCATTACAATCACTTTTAAGTATTTTAGTAAAAGTTATTTCTATTAATAGCGAATATCAATATTCAAACTCACACACAAATATTTCATAGACACATATATAAGTCTTATCAATACATAGTGTTAAATAATGTTTTCAATGTTAGTAATACATAATTTCAATGAATAAATGGATTGATTGATTTGTTTATTCTTACATATATTTATCAGTTACAGTTATAGATAATTGCACTCCCGCGCAGCAAAACAACTAACTATGTGTGCTAATATCTATGCCAAAAACAGGTTTAAATGTAATTTTAAGTATTTTTAGATAATATCCTTATTAAATCTCTCTCTCTTTTCATTTCAAAAATATTGACCGTATTGTTCAAAGCCTCATGGTCAACATTTTTATATTTAATCATTTTCTGAATAACATTATTTTATAATTTTACAATTAATGTCTAAAAACATCAATAACCTTGAAAATTAGTAATTAAGTTTAGCAAGAAACTTTTATCAGAAACTGGAAGTTTGATATAGAAAAATATATGAAAATAGAATAGTTAAAATAATAAAAAAAAATGTTGATAACAATGACCTTAAAAGGACTGCCATTCAAACTATTCTCTCAGTAACTATTTGAGAATGATAATAGTTTTATTTAATTCTACAGAAAATAAGTAATTAAAAATTCCCATATTTTGGTGAAAAACAGGCATGCTCTGTGTCATGGTTTTTTACTGCAAAATTTTGATTTAATGTAAAATATCTATTACAAATATCTATCACCTATTTCAATAGATTCATTATTATTAATTTAAATTTTCAGTTAAATTATTAAAAAATTCATCGCATACAGTAAGAAATCTTTATTTTCGAATTATTCTAATATCTTGAAAGTATATCCATTGATATAAAATTATCGTATTCCTTCATCAAAGGAATACATTTGCAAATGCCCTTCAAAAGAAAAGAAAAAATGCGTTCTTTGCTCACGTCATATCCTTGTACGCTTGTCATCTGGCTCAATAAGAAATTTGGACTCATCAGTAAACATGACATTGCCCCAGTGAGACACAGTCTAATTGACATGTTCACGTCACCACTTTAATCGTGCCCTTTTTGATTGGATGGATAGACAAAAAGAAATTCGAGGTACCCGGGTATACAGTCTACTCATTATTAATCTTCGGCGTACAGTAGCTGCAGATATCATCTTACCAATGGACGCTGTAATCATAGAAGTCACACGTGTGGAGGTAATTGCTGCGATTCCGCTTAGATAAAATCGCATTATATCGATATTCCACGGGAGGATTGTAACCATTGGGCGACCAGCTACGGGCCTTCGGACAACTGGCTTTGTGGTTTGGAATTAATTCCATAATTATGAAGTTACAGAATGATGAACGCCGAAGGAAAAAACAACATCTGAGATCGACTCACCTGCTTCAATGCGCCCCACAGCACACCAGAATCTTCCATTCGTCATCTGAAAGCCATAGAAACACGTATGTCTCGAAAACAAATTGTACAACAGTTTTAAGCACCTTCTATCAGCAATTAAAGCCAACTTCTGTAATGCTTTAATAAGCTTGCCCTTTTTCACATATTTCTTGACATGAAAGCGCGATTGGTTTTTACCTAATATATTTGCATACTTCCATCTACCTCTGCAGTGATTTGCATCCTCTTTAATTCTGATTAGCTTCATGAAATAAGGGTTTTCCTCTCCATGCTAAACTATTGGAAGTGAGTGCATTATAATTTTATATTATATAAACCAAATCCATATTTTTGTGTGCTAGATATTACTTGATGGAACTAATTAAAAAAATTTAGTGCTTTTTTTCGACCTTGAAAATAATAGCTAAAAATGTTTTTCTTTATTGAATACATTTGCAAATGTTATAAAAGTCTTGCCCGTAGCCATATTTCAAAAAGATAATGCGCGACCACACCTCGCTCGTATTATCAAAGAGTTTTTCATCAATTTTCAGAATGAATTGCGTCCCAGCCCGACTCGCTCTGCAGATATTTCACCGATAGAAAGCATGTGGCTCGTCGTTGCTCAAAGTTTGACCCAGATTACATTTCCAACTGTCACACAACAGTCCAAACAGCTTCCACACTTTGGCAACGTGTGGAAGCTGTTTGGACTGTTGTTTCCAAAGAATGCATCCAAAGTCTCTTTGAATCAATACCAAGGTGTGTGACACTATTGACTCCAAAAATTCTGGCTACTGATTTTAGCAGGAGCCATATTTCACAGAAGTTTATAAATTTAATCATTTGATACATGATCAACATGTTATCTACAAAATAAACTTTTTTGTGATAGCTATTTTTTCTTAGTGATGCAATTTATGTGGTCAGCTGTGTAATAACAAGTGTTACAAAAATAATTTTTCTACTAACTAAGGATTCAACCAAAATATTTTCACAACCATAAGCCTATGAAAACATGTTTTTAAGATTAAGTGTTTTAGTATTTGTTTCGAAGTTCCTGAAGTTTCGTGAAAATTGAATTACAATCCTTATGAACTTAATATGTAATAATACATATTAAAATTTTGGTAGGTGAATAATAACACAATTGTAATTGCTTCAGATTTTCATATGAATCTGCTGACTTCTCATATATCAGTTGTTAAGTTCAATATATTTATGTACTTCATCGTTATTATTTGACATTTTTCAAAAATATTTTGTGTTTCTTTGCAAGCAGCTAGAAGCTAGGCTTTGGATTTCTGATTCAAATCTCTTCTTGGAATCGGTATTCACTTTGGATTTAGATGCTTGCAATATTTCAGAATTTACTTTCAACTTTATATCCTACTCGAGTATTATAAGGAACCGTTAAGAAACCCACCATTAACAATAATATATATTTCTTTAAATTCCAGTGTCAGAAGTTTAAAGACTTGATGAAATCATCTTGAACCAATTATTTATACAAATGCCACACATTTGGTTTCTAAAGTATTTGTTTCGTTGTTGCTTCGGAATATCTGAGAACCATTTTCAATTAGGTTCTGGTCTAGTAAATTTCATCCATTGAAATCAACAAAAGAGTCTTAAAAAAAAAACTAAATTCAATCACTCATTTTGCTTTTAAAGTATAATCAGATGAACTGTTAAGCTTAGATTCCTACAAAATTAGTAATACAGTAAAAATGAAAATGAAAATTTGTTTTTATTCAGTAATCTTATCATTTAAATTTAATTTCCTATGTTTAGATATCGTTTTTCTATAAAACCATCTTTCTGTATTTAAATAGATGAATAATACAAAGGGTACCATCTCTTCCATACTATGCACCAACACTTAAATTAAGAAAAAATTGTTTTCATACATAAAGAAATACATCCCATAATTTGTAAAAAAATTCATGTTGTGCACCATAACATTAACGAACACAGCATTCTGCACATGGAACAAATATGGAAGAAGTTACAATGCTTTACTTATGTTTGACAAAAGAAACCAGCGTCACATATCATAGTGTATGAGAATTGATCTGCAACTACTGTTGAGCTACTGAAATTTAATGTTAATAAAGATAACTCTAATATTATGTGTAACTTAGTAATACCATGAAGTACTCTATTTAGGGCTGATAAACCCCTACAGTATAATTTTAATTAAGGGCACTAGTAATGATGTGATTAGATAGCATTTTATGAAATATTCATATGATTAATCATCATGTAAATATTTTAAGTTTCAATTAACTACTATTTTTCTCTGAATGTATTTATGTCCACAATAATACATCCTAATGATATTAGAAAATTTCCTTCTAAAATATGGTGGTTTAGATGGTAGCCGAACGGTCGTGATTCTGCACCTAGTTTCATTGGTTGGATATTCATTTACGAAACTGATGTATGTAGTTTGGCTTGGAGTAATCTTTAAACTTTAATTACTATCTATAACTTGTTAGCCCGAGATGATTTTATGTCACAAACAAACGAAGGTGTGACTTTAGCAGTTTATACAAATTAATTAAGTACGACATAATGAATTATTTTGTTTCTCTATGAAAATAAATATTTATACGTTTGTTACTTTAATGTTATTTTTTCAGCCAATATTAGATTAATCAAAGCTTATTAGCAATATAGCAATAATAAAGCAATATTAGAATGAGATGGTTATATAATTTGGGTATCATTTAATTTTTTTTATTAGCCACTTTGCTTATTTCAACCCCTTTTTTGTATATCTTTTCTTCTTCACTGTATTTGTCACTTTTTATTAATCCATGGGTATAGTATTCAATATGAATTCAAACTTTGTACTGGGTTGAATCACAGAGGGTTGATAGAAAAATAAAATACTGTGTAGGCTGAAGCTTCCCCGGAAAATGTAAGAATTTCGAATTGGAAAATAAAAACAATTATAAAACAGCATAGTGTATAGTAATAACAGCATTTTTATTAGAACTGCTTAAAAATGCTTTGCATTCAATATTGATTAAATTGTGATATGTTTTTTTTTAAATATGACAAAACAGAATTTTATGAATGATATAAATTTCATATAATTTTTGAATAAAAAAATTACATATAGCTTCTTTTTTGTGAAATGGAAAACTAAATTTCTAATTAAATTTTGTTGATAACTAGAATTTTTCCCTTTATAGTAAAAAACTTTTTTGAAAGTTAGTTTACATAAAAAAATGATATTTTATAATCTTTTCTTATACTTTAATCTTCTAGAGTACGGAAGCGAGGAGTCAGAGACAAAAAAACCACTTCCTCTCAAAATGCCGAAGAAGACACTTTTCCTGAGTCAACTACTGATGCCACCCCAAAATTAAAAAGTAATTATCCATATCCATTTAAATAATGTTGAAAATATCACACTCTTTTTTTTCAATAAATTTGTTTATCAACAAATCAAATATCCAGTTGCAATTTGAATGGTTGGTGATCTAGCATTCTTCTGAAATGTTCGTATATTCTGTACCCACAAGATTAATTTACAGTGGCTTGTAGAAAATGTTTGTAATGGCTTGAAACCCACTTTACACTTTTGATTCATGTTAAATTAACCCACATACATAAATTGTGATTTTTAAGCTTTAAGCAATTCAACTAGTTTCTTTCAGCATTTCATTTGTTAATTTAATTAAATAAATAAATCTTGATAATATTTCTTTTATCTAATAACTTATTTTATTCCGTTTTATTTGTCGATTTAATAAGATAAATATCAAGAAAATAGTATCACTTTTGTATACATAAATATTACATTTTAATGAAGTTCACCTTCATTAAAAAAAAATTCTTTTGAGTACATAACAACAAAGTTTATGCACGTAAGGAACAACTACTTTTGTAATTTTTACGCGAATGCTTAAAATTTTCGATCAAAATACTTGCTATTCTTTGTTTATATCAATTTTATTGAGATTAATATACATATATGTTTGCAAAATAGGAATCATTATCATTTCACATTATCAAAAAAATTAAATTTCTTAAAATCATAGAAATTTTAACAACATATGTATCCAACAGTAACTAAAAACATATTTATAAATTAGGATTTCTTAAAACATAAATTTGCTTAAAATTTTTTTTTTAAATTTATTTGCTGTTCTAATGTTTTATTTAGTATTTCCAACATTTATCTTACCAGGTAGATTATTAATTGATTGATGATGGATAAATTTCATTAATATACATGTTAGAAAGAAGAAAAATTAAAAAATGTCCTAAGGAAAGATAAAAGGACATAAGATTGTATCAAAAGGATATTTTGATGAGTAAAATATACTTAATTTTCAGACGCATTCAAATGACCAGTTTGACACTTAACTTTGCTTTTTTTTAAGCTTTATATATTTACTCACACATAAATACATACATACATATATATATATATATATATATATATATATACTATATACATATATATATATATATATATATATATACATACATATATACATACATACATACTTATATATATCTATATATACATATATATATATATATATATATATATATATATATATATATATATATATATATATATATATATATATATATATATATATATATATATATATATATATATATATATATAAAGTTAATATGAAATTATGAAATTGATACACCTGATATTGATAAAACTGTTCAATTTTTATTCTTGACTCTCTGTTTGCAGCAAAATATTGAATTTACATGTTTAATGTAGAGATGTTATACTTGCTTTAAAAAGCCATTGGTAAATTGGAAAGTAAATTAACATAATTGTGATGGAGATAGTGCTGAAGAAATGATGATTTATTTGATGAAATAATATCATTTTGTTACGTTGTTTCTCATATTTTAAGAATTATTTTGGCATAACTTTTCTATTACAGATTAATCTTAAATTTAATTTAGGAAATCTAATTTATTCATGTGCATTTCCAAGCTCTCAGAAGCTTCGCAGTTAGATTTATTGTTGCCATTTTCTACTGAAATTTTGTCATCAAGAAGTCATAGGCAATGAATTGATTTCCGATAATTACCATTTCTTTTATGGATCAATTTTCATGGAACTATGCATTTTTCACACGCTATAGATGCTTATATTGTGATGATATTTTGAAGCATTTTTAAAGCTAACTATCTAATAATTCCATGTTATCACAACGTCCTTTTTCACAACCACTATACATGTATTTGATGATAGTTTTAAGGATTCACATGTTGCTTTCAAGTACTCAAGTGAATATATTTACTCCCTCTTAAAGCAATACCCCTGAATGAAGTTCCTAATGTTTCTTCTAAATTAGAAATGCGTTGCAAGTGATACATTTCTAATTTAGAAGTCTGACAAACATAGTAAAGATTACTATAGAAATTTAGTTGGAATAAATAAAATGTATTATGAAAAGATGTTATGTTGGCCGTATATTAAAAATATATGCGATAAATACTTCATATAAAAATATAAATGTAAATTGTGTTTGCAAAATTTTATCTAAATAAAGTTTCTTTTTTGTTTGCCTAGGACTAGAAATCAATTCTGCCATTATTAAGCGATGTGTTCGTGAGAAAGGTCTTGAGAAGCAGGAAGGAGCCGTTCTCGAAGGGTTTGGCGAGAAAATGTCCCTTCAAAAATTAAAGTGAACTGCTGCAGCGCTATATCAACGATCAAGTACCCGTTCTAGCTAGGAAGATTAAAGCCATTCATATCGCCATGTCCAACGATGACACCTGAAAGCTTTAAATTCAACTTAATGATACCGATCATATGGTCTTGGTGAAAGACCAGTTTAATATGGCTCTTCTACATCGAGCTGTGTTCATGAACAAGCCGGAGACATTGGCCTTCCTGATAGAAAGATAAGGATTAACAATTCAATATTTATCCTCAACTTATTGATTTCCTATCTTGTTCTCAATACAATGTTATCATATGATTTACAATTTATTTTGCGATTGTGACACTTGTTAATCTATTACTATAATCTATCAATCCCTTAATTAATATAGTGATCATGATCATTTAATTATGTATTATCGTTATATTTTTCATTCCTGTCATCTGTGCCTGTATAAGCACAGATGCCGTATAATCCAGGATTCCAAATTCTGAATTGTGAAGTGCGCGATGTCGAAAATTCCAATGTTTCTAAAATAGAATTTTCAGCATATTTTTTACAAGTCTCTATATCTATGACGTAAAAAGAACCAATATGCTAAATACATAAGAAAATCCGCCAAAAAATCATCAAACTCAGAATTTCGCATCCTGGATTATACTGCATCTGAATCACTTTACATTTGGATTCAGCAAATTTTATTTTCAGCTATTTATAATCAGCTATGTATTCTAATTTTTTCGATACTTCAAAATTTCACGAGTCTTATATTTAGCTAAGATAATTGAAACTATTTATGAACACACAAAAATGACAAAATTTTATACTGTTTTTTTATTTATTTATTCAGAAAAAATATGCATACTCTAGAATATTGAGGTGACAAAAACTGAATATTTTATTTTGTAACACAGGATTCAGTTTTATTATTTGAAGTTGATTTTCTGTGATTTAGAGATGTGTAATGTGAGTCAAACATTTCTTATAGTAATATTGTTGACATCAAAATATTTGAATCCTCTATCAATTTATTCCTGCAGATATGAAATCCTTGGTGGTTTAAAGTTTGCTTTGGTAATTTCCCTTGTAAAACGAATTTAACTTTTCCATATTTTTGGTGGAGACAGTTTGGAAAAACAATTCAAAATCTTTCTAATCTTTAGCAGTTTTTACTCTTTAGATGAATAAATAAGCTTCTCTTTTGATAGTTTTTTAGAATCTTTTCGAATAGCATAGTCTTGTTTCCCACAAGTTGCTTTAATTATTTTCCAGTTTCTGATGCTCTTTGGTGGTCTGAATATTATAAAGCTTTATATTAGAGACACGTATCCTTTTGTCTTTTTCTCCGGCATTAGACTTGGTGATACATGACCTTTAGATTCTTAAACTAACAGCATCCTCATTTCACTGTGGTATTTCCATTTCAACTTTTTACCATTATTGATCTTGTCTAGCAGTCAGCATACCTAACTGCGGATAGAGTTTCTCTGACTTTTTTTTTAACAATATTAACAATATTTATTTTGAAGATATTTGACATTTACATGTTTATAATAAAAGTTATCTTTCGGGTTTTTTTTTTTTTTTTTTTTTTTTTTTTTTTTTTGTTAACGTTTCCAGAGACAATTTTGGTATTTCAATTTTGATTGGAACAACGCTTTGCGAATTGCCACCTTTAGATGTTTAGGCAGCCGAAAATTTCATCATCTTTTTCGGAGGCATTTCAACTTCTGCCCCCTTTCCCACCGATGGCCGTGGTGGTTTATCCGGGCACCTTTTCCTCTTAGTGCCTCCCTTGCCTGATATTAAATCAATTTGGACTGACGCATCCCTCAAATATTTGAGCGAGACTTCCCAATCATCTCGCTGATATTCACTGCCAGATACACATGCAATAAACCATTTCCTCAAACTCTTAAACCACATCCTTAATCTCAAAAGCAGTTTATTATAAAGATTTTAAGAAAACAATGTTTAGAGCTCCAAGTTATAACTCAGAATGATTGTAAACACGGAAAAACAATGCTTGCAAATATTGTTACAAAAGTAAACAATATAAATAAATATAAATTAACTAACAATGAATCTCAATAATGAAACTCATACAACAATACATTTTTCTCATTGTTGAAATTCACAACAATTATAATTTCTCTTCCTCAGTTTTAGATTAAAAAGCATTTCAATAATTTATAGAAATATGTATCCGGTATCTTTTTCATATGTTTGGCAAATATAGAAAATTTGGAAATAAACATTTTTCATAATATAAAAGCCAGTGTCCAGTAATGAAAAATATAAGGAAGGTTATTTTATTGAATCAAATTAAAAAGCAAATTCAGTTTGTTATCAAAAAAAAAAAAGTATAACCTTAAACATGCTTACTTATCAGTGTTTTAATAAGCTTGAGGCATAAGCTTGAAATGTAAGTAATAAGTATAATAAGAATTATTATTATTTAAATTTTCTTTGTTTTATAGCTTTTATTAAAAATCATCGAAAATGATAATACTTTTTTTTCGCAGAAAATGATTCCTTTTTAGGGAGTATTTAAAGTTTAAACGACAAACTAATTGCAAGGAGGGGTGCAAAAATTAAAAAAAATAATTTTTAAGTTTCATTATGCAACTTAACTAAAATGTAGTAACACAAAAAAATTTTGATAAGTTTGAAATTTAATGTCCTCAACAACATAAATGTCACGATAAACACAGGCATTGATATTTATGAATAAAATGCATACACTTCTAACTTTATAAAACACAAACTGCCCTATATTTATAGGGAAAGATTTTTATATGCCAAAGGTCAAAATGAATAAACAAAAGATAAAAATCAGTATTCTTATTATTATGACAGTATCATTAAATTATTTTTATGTCTTAATTAAATAAAATACTATTTTAGAATTGCGTTAAGCTCAATTTATAAGATTTATGTTACATATAGCAAATTCCGTTTGGACAAAAATTAATGAAGATCAAAATTTTAGAGAAAATACTTGTAGGATTCCTATATGTCCTCAACTGTGTAATAGTAATTTACAGTTACACTGCCCAAGAGTGAAAATGCAACACCAAACAGGAATTGCCAGAAAGTGACCAAACTTGGAAAACAGAGAGAGACTGAAACGAACAGTAAATGATATATATTTTGAAATTATATGCATAAGATATGCAAGATGTGACCTGGAATTGTACACAATTGTTCCCCAAGTAATAAGGCTGCGTTGTGCTGTGGTTTGCATACATTTAAAATAATATTTTTCTGTACAAAGACTCAAACAAGTCGTATTATACTTAATATATACTGAAAAAATCAAGTAATGGCGTGTCTTAGATAAAAGGTCTTTTAGAAAATTTATTCCTTTTTTAAATAATACAAGCTGTAAAATTTTTTATGTTGAAAATTTAGCTTTACATTAGCTTAAACATTTATATTTTAAGGTTAATTATATTTAAATGATAATACCTAATAATATGAATTTGAAAAAAATAAAAACTTAGTTTTTGGTTTCTATTGTCATTTTGATATATATATATATATATATATATATATATATATATATATATATATATATATATATATATATATATATATATATATATATATATATATATATATATATATATATATATATATATATATATATATATATATATATATATACGATTGTCATTCTGAAATAACGAAACTTTAGGTGTGTTCAAGGTAGTCTCCTCCTGCATCAATGCACTTTTATAGACGAATTTTCCACAGATTAAATGCCTCAAGATATTCATTTCTTGGAATCAATGAAAAATGCATTTATAGCACATCAATCTCTTCTTCTGAAAGAAATCGACGTCCACATAAGTTTGTTTTGAGATAAAAAAATAACCAAAAGTCGCATATAGATAGATCAGGTGAATACGACAGATGTTCGATCATTTTAATTTGTTTTTGTTTAACAAACTAAACTGTTAATTCTGCTGTATGTGAAGATCCATTGTCCTTGTGAAATATTAATCCCCTAACATTCAATTCTTGTAGAATTTCCGGAAGACATTTAGTAGTATACCAGTTTGCTGTTACTGTCTTCTATCCTTCGACCTTGATAGCTTTGACCAATCCCGTATTTCTCAAGAAAACGGCATACCTAATTTTTTCAGTGCGCGTTTTTTTCACCATTGTCAGCGTGGGATCATCTTCAAAGACCCATACTTTGCTTTCTTGACGTGTTGGAACGTCCAAAACTTGTATGTACGTTTCATCACCTGTTACAATTTAAGAAATGATGTTGTGTCCACCATCATTTAGCAATTTAAGAGTTTCTTTACTGATTCTGATACGCTCCTCTAATTTGGTTCTCAGTTAGGGTATGGGGAACCCAAATGCAAACAACTTTTTTCATATGTAATTATTCATGAATGATTTTGTGTATGGCTGTGAATCCAATGTTAAGTTCCTTCTCTATCATTTGATAGGTACAGCGATTATCATCCATTAACATTTTTTGTATAGCAGACACATTATCCATGATTACTGCCGACGGCAGCCTTCCTGTGTGTTCTTCATCCTGAAGAAAATTGCGACCTTTTCTAAATTCTTTGAACCATATAAATACAGTAGCATGAGATGTAGATTCATCACTAAATGCTTATTGAAACCATTGAACACATTCTCTTTGATTTAATCTTGCTTTAAAATCGTTGGAAATCATAGCGCGAAAATGTTCTCACGTCAACTTCATTTTCTCTTCTGTTTGAAATTTATTCAACGCTAAACAATTTGAAGTAAGTCAGTAAAAAATCATCTCTGTGTTAAAATGCTATGTATTTTAAAATTAAAGCGTTATTATTTTGTAAATATTCGTTTGCGCGTACCTCAAAAATTTGAGAGTAATCCTCGTATAGATGTATATATATATATATATATATATATATATGTATATATATATAAATTTTTGGGTACATACAGTTGTTCTTGAACCAGCGCACTTTCTTGTACCTGAACACCAGAGTTTTGCTTTAACACGTGTACATGTGTAAATATAATTGATCAGATAGCTCAAAGGAAATTCAAGTATAAATTTACAAAATGTGAAATGAAAAATATAAATTAAATAGAATGGTGCTTCATTTTAATATAATGTGATTTTAATGAGATTTATTAATTCACTTTCTTAATGCAATTTAGACATAACGACTTAAATATACTTTCTAAAGGTGGAAATTTTTAAACAATTCTCTTTAATCATTCAGATTCCCGACTGTGAACGGCAGACACAAAGAGGGGTGCACTGCCTTCCACTATCCGGCTGGCATCTTGGTAGCCAGGGTTACTTCCTACTACTTCAAGACTTTGCTGGAAGCAAGAGCCGATGCCAGGATTCGAGACAATCAAGTTCGCTCTCCGGAGTGCTATAGAACTCAACAAGTACGCATTCCTCACAAGCTCATCCTGCAGCAGCGGAAGAAGCTGAGGAGCAAATTTGAACCAACGCCACAAAACAGAAATAAAAAAACTGGAGGATAGAGTTGCACGCGTCCGTAGCATCCCTAAAGCTACACGTGCTACGCAGGTAGTGATAAAGGTGTAACAGCGATCGCCGTTTTCAAGCCTCCATTCATTTGTAATCGCCACAAGCTATAGAGCGAAGCCATATATGACTACAAAATTTAAAATGAATCGTCCTTCTCTGGACGTGGACAACCGCCACCGAATTTTGTTCTGGAACGCAGGTGATTTGAACAACTCGAAGGTCACTGAGCTGAAAACTCGTGTTTTTAAACTTGAAACAGGCATCATCATTATTGCAAAAGCTGGTGCCTCTATGAAAGATCCTATCTCTTATCAAATACCGATCTATACTTTGTTTTTAATTAAAAGATCAAAACAAATCGCCTCTAGCATATTCATCTTTGTACGTGACTATGTTGAAAGTAAAGACACAATTATGAAATGAACATAAGCGATAAACTGGAAACATTGTGCATGGATGCATCGAAGGACAAGTTCCATTTCAAAGTTATTGGCCTTTACAACCCGTTCAATAACATACCCAAACTCGAGCAAATCGCTTATCTCAGCCAACATTTCAACACCATCATCGTGGGAGATTTTAATGCCCATTCATCTCGATGGGAATACTCCAACACTAGTGCTACTGGTAAAGCCCAACGGCTTTACCAGTAGCACTAGTGTTGGACAACTCTTCTCTAATTAGAATTACCTCGGGACCTACCTTCTTGCCCTATAATGGCTACTATAGCTCTCCTGACCTTGCTTTTCCTCATGCCAATCTAAAAAACAGGTCTACACTTTCTCTTGAAGATCCCTTAGATGGATGTGGTCATCGACTCATGTACAATATATATGTCCACAACCCATATCACGTAAAATTACTCGCTGGGACTTTAAAAAAGCTCGTTGGCAAAAGTACTCCCAGCTTTCTAATGAATACGTCACTGAAGATATAGAGAATGACATCCCTGATGTAACTGCTGCCATCTTTACCAAGGGAGTCTTGAGAGCATCTGCGGAATTAATCACCAGGGGACAAGTGAAGAAACACTTACCTTTCTGGAATTAGTCACTTGAGACTTTAAAGACTTAAAGAAACGCAGCAAGATGCCAAGCCGAATCTTCCAAAGATATCAAAAACTGCATACTTCTCAGAAAATCCCAAGCCAAACTAAAACGTCCTATCACTCTCTCTACAAGAACCACATACGGATCATTTGCTGCTAGCCTGGATTTTTGTAGGGATGGCCCCAAGGCGCCCAAGTTTATCTCGAGCCTCAACAATGAAAAGTCATCTCGATAGTGGAACCAATATCCACAAATGGGAAGGTACTCACCAGTCCCATTGAAGTTGCTGCTGCCCTCAGCAAGAACTATGCAGCAGTCAGCAAGCTCCATATTACCGCTAAAGACCAAAAATCTATTCTCAATAAAGGTCCTATTCCAGTTCCAAATGAACAAGAACTCTCTTTTCCTCAACAGCGATTTTTTCCATGACGAACTGCTTTTAGCAATTACTTCACTTAAGAAAGGAAAGTCTGCCGGGCCTGATGGAATTTTCCCAGAACTCATCATGAATCTAGGTTCCCAGGTACTGAATACTTTTCTTAAACTCATCAATCTAATTTGGAAAACTACAGTATCTAACCAATGGACTAAAGCTGAAGTTATCTCGCTTCTAAAGAAAGGAAAACCTGCAAACAGGCTTAACAACTACAGGCCCATCTCACCTACAAGCGTCTGCTGTAAGGTTGCTGAGAAAATGATTGACTACATACTCCGTAAACTCTTAGAATCAAAAAGTACCATTAGGAACTGCAAGCAGGATTTCGTACGCATAAATTCACCATTGATCAGGTTGATTAACTTACACAAGTTGTTAAAGATGGTTTTCATTGTAAGCAATCCACTCTTGCCGTGTTGGTGGAGCTCAAGGCTGCTTACGACAAAGTGTGCCGTGGCATTTTGATCCATAAATTAAAGAAACTGGGTGCGACAGGAAATATGTTGTACTGGGTGAGGAGCTTCCTCTCGCAACGTCACATTCGATGCAAGTTTCTCAACGCCACCTCTCCATGGAGATAGTTATGTCAGAGCCTGCCCCAGGGAGCAATTCTTAGCTGTTTTCTCTTCAACATCATGATAGATTACCTTACTCTTGCTATCCACAGAATTCCAGGAATTCTGTTCTTTGCTGATGTTGTAATATGGGCCACGGGCAGTATATTTTTTCACTAATGTCACTAATGAATTTTTAACTTAAGAACCCTTTAAAACTGACGAGCAGTATTTATAACTAAAATTTCTCATATTTAAATGTATATTTTTTTTCTTACTTAGTATACAAATCGCAATAATTTCAAAGAAGTCGAAAGTAGAGAAATAAATTGAAAAGAAGACTAAAGTAGAGAATAAAGTTTTTGAAAAAATACGTTTCACATGTTTTATAAATTACGCATATTTTCTCGTGAAACTGCATTTAATATTTACAAGCAATTATGATCATTATGTATGGTAACAAGTACCAATGGAAACAAAAAATATATTCGCTGATGGATGAAATGGCAAGATGTTTGCTTTGGATTGTATATTTAATCAAACTTGCTTAAACCTTTCGAACTATCAGATAATGATCGAAATAAAGCATACACTTATGCATACTGTTCAATATTTAATAGGTATAAATGTTTGGTAACGGACACATATAGGCATATTGCTACGTAATTTCTTCAAAGTAAACTCATGTCATTTCGTTACTTGCTATTCATTCATTGCTTGAAAGATGCTTGGTACAATTGTTCATATTAAAGATTCTTTTATACCTTAGAATCAAGAAATAAAGATTTGAGAATTATATGGTTGCCTCATTATATATAAGTCTTATGAAATTATGTTTAGAAATGTAACTAAAAAATAAAGCAAGTTCTAAACTATCACGTAAGATGTGTTTCAACGTGGATGTAAAAACAAATTTTTTTTAAATACGTTTAAACAAAATATTCACAGAATGTATTCAAAAAGCTATTTCTAAAGCTTCATTTTTTATAATTAAACTTAAATAAAAAAAAAACTTTTGTGATAAGTTCAAAAAATGTAAAAATTGGAAAAGAAATCTGAATAGCTAGATTCAATGCGACTTACCAAGAATATAGAAACTATTGAAGAATTTCATCAACGTATTCAAATTAAGTTAACTGCAGTTATTTAATTAAGTAGAATTTCAATATATTACTGGAAATCTTACATTTCAAATTTAATAAGATTTATTTTTTTAACCCATGTGTTAAGGAGGCTTTACATAATAAACAAATCTAAAGTATTGTAATTGTTCATTGTAAATCCCTTTTTAAGGACATTTGCTTATAAAATCCTGTATTGACTACTAAATACATTAAAACATATAGATGATTTAAAAAATCATTTTATTTTGCCTTTTCACAAGCATTCAACAAGAATACTATCTTGTGCCCTAATAATTTAATACCTACCTACAATATATATTTAATTTTAGAATAGTTTAATATAAGCTCGTATTAAAGTTAAAAATCGGAAGAAATATGTGTACATTAATAATATCTACAACATTACTTAAATGATATAGTTCAATTTAAGCAATTAATAAGTGAAATATTTTAAAATAATTCAGTATGTAATTATGTACATTGATGTGTATTCAATACATATAATAAATATGATATAATAACTATTAACATTTAAATATATATATATATAATCATTTGTATATCTAATAATATTTGCTAAATATTTATTTACAATTTTATTCATTTGATCTATAAGATAATTGCATTTCTTTACTCTGACACGCATTCATAAAATATATATTCTCAAATATTTATAATCACAGTATTATGTAAATAATTCCAACAACATTTGTTTTTAGGATATCAATTATTACATAATGAAATTTTTAGAAAACGAAAAACATAACAAACACACTATCTTCGGAAATATTTTTAAATCACATTTTAAAATTGCTAATTGCATACTATAAACCAAGCATGAGAATTCATTTTGTACTTTCTCTAATGTACAACTCTTTTGTACAATTAAGACGGAATAAAATCATGAAGGTAAAGTGTGCATTTTGAAATTAACAGATAAATCACAAGTTAGACTAAATTTAATAGAGGGATGTTTTTTCACATTAATCCATAAACTATAAATATAGGAAATACTTTTAACAACACAATGAAAATATCCCAGTAGCATTTTTAAAAAAAGTATTTAAAAAATATTGAAATATGCAAAAATAAAGAGTATCGATCATACGTTGCTTTTTCCTCATAATCTTTTTACCCTCTAAAATATTGCATAAATAATTGTAGCACTTTGGTTATAAATTATTTAACATATAAATGTGCAAAATGTCTTTCTTGGAAGCAGAAGAAAATTAATAAACTTCTCTATTTTTTGATATTGTTGTTGTTGTTACTTGAATGACAGCAAAATAATACGTTTATTTAAACTTAACAAAAAACTTGGCATCAAAAATAATTTTTTGTATAATTACCTTTTATTCAGTTTAAATATTTTTAATTATTTTGCTTTGTTATTTCCCAATTCATTTCTAAATATTTTAATACATTTCTGACTTCAATGTAGGGGTTCTGGCAGCATTATTATACCAATATTAATATATTTCCGGAATTAAAAATTCAGTACTTTTCTATTATAACGTTTATCTTCATAACGGAGAAAAGAATCCCAAATTACTGTCGTAAATGTTCAATTTGCATCATGTATTGTTTTAAATAATTTTCCTTTCTAGAAACTAATAAAAATAATACAAGCATTTTATAAAGTGAATAATTTTAACATATTGACAAATCATATTTAAACGCCCATGTTTATTTCTAGATGAATCTGTTTAGCAATCTCATCTGTAGTCGATTGTGAAATATAATAGTATGTAATGCTAATTTTTTTCAATTAAACAAAATTATAATTTGCTGTATTTGGCGGTATTTTTGTATTCGGTGATTTGCGACCAAAATGCTTTCTTTTACCGACAAAATTATCACCATGCATTCTTTTGCACAAACTTTCATTAGCATATTCAGCATTTAGCTCGTTTATCATTGTTTATCACTTTTTGGTCGATTTTTGAACAAAAAAATTCGATTCGTATGCATTAGATTTAAAATAAAATTTTGAGCCAATAAAATCATATCCACATTATATTATTTTATCCTCCGTAAGAAACATGTTTTTTCTTTAGGATCGCATACAAATGGTAAAGTACCAAAATTTCTAATATAGTACAAAGTTTCATACTTACAATCAGAAGTTTGCAGTCAATGATATTTATAAATACATTTATAACTATTGTTTTAATACTTTACAAAAAATAAATAAATTTACGTCCATGACACTATTAATACTTTAATGGTAATAATATTAAATCTTTGAATTGACGTACTTTTGAAAAGAAATAATATAATCGGTGTATACGAAACAAATAGGAATATTTTTACTTAACAATGATAACAGTTGATAAATTAAAATATTTTTTTTTTTATATTTCTCACATCATTTAAAATTAACAAAAGTTTCCTTTTCTGAAAATGGTAGTCATCTTACTTTTCATAATAAGCCTCTTAAAATTAGATTTATCTTCCAAAACATGAAAAAATCCCAACAATTTTTTTCTTTCTCGAATTTGCTTCCAACAATAATATGTATGAAATTGCATTTACTTAATCTTTCATTGTTGTGATGTTAATTTTATGTAAGATTAACAAGTAAAGAGATGAACTAAAATTGCTAATTATGGCTTATTTCTTAATATTCATGTATGGTTGGAAAAATAAAAGAATCAGAATATTTGGTTATAAAGAATTATTTCTTACTATATATTTAATAATTTCGTGTAAATAATAGCTAAAAAAAAAAAAAAAATCTGCATGCTGCGTTTTGCTCAAGTTAAGATACCCGGAAACGAGAATATAATAATATTACTTACAAGAAAAATCACTTTTTAAAATATAGTATGCAACCTGGAGCAATTTTTACTAAGGCGATAAAACTATCTATCGTGATACAGTACGATAAATTGATTCTGTTTTATAATATAATTTTTGGTACAAGCTGCAAAATCATATTACAAATAATAATAAAACGATAGATATGTGTAATTTTTACTAGTAACATGAATCTACAATTCAAATTAAATGTGTTTGAAAAATATTTTACAATTTATAGTATTATTAAAATGAAATAATATGCTTATTAATAGTAATTTGGGGGGAAAATATATAAAATTTTGCATTGATTTATAAAATAGTTTAAAATAGACATAATTTATCATATAAAACAAAGCGGACTGTATGCAGAAATTTGTTCTAAATTATGTGCACAATTTTGTTTAGGAAATTCGGTTTGTTTTCACAAGCCATATCAAATCAACTATGCGTAATTTTATTTATGGTATCTGTAAGCACGAATTTACTGCAATTTATTTGGATGATAATATGCGTCGTCAATATTTTATTAGTGGATACAAAGAATATAATATTATTTTTGAAGTCATTCCAAAGAGTTTGAAAGTAAAGCGTCATCATTTTTAACATTTTATTAAACACAAAATACAAACTTTTTACTCTAACCAAGAAGCTGAACTAGAATACGCCACGATCTGCTCCTAAAAGTGAAAGTCATTCATGGAACGAAATTATATTAAAAATGAAAAAATGCATGAATATAAAATTTAAATACTTCTATAAACTTCTCATTTTTTTAAGTTTAAAGTATTGAAGAATTGAATTATCTTTTTTTAATTTAAAAATACATGTAAGAGAATGAATATGGATAAAATCTAAAAATTCTTTGAAAATGAATCTGTACTAATACACTTAAAAATACAAGTCAATTAGATATCACATTATACTGCCCTGATTCTGCATTACTTCACATTTAGTACACAAATGCGAGAATGTTTATGTAATATTCTTCGAAGAATGCAATAGATTCTTGTTAAGCATCAAATTTAATATCTTTGACATAATATGCCTGATAAACTGGTTGACTAGTCTGACTGCATTTTAATTTAATCACTTAAGCTTAGATTCTTTCTTAATTATAAATAAAATTTATAAGATTTTAGGAATGAAACCTAAAAAAAAGAGAGAATTTTATTCGGAAATGCGTTTATGTATGCTGAAAACAAAACACGATTGCAAACTCATTCCAAGCTGTGCCTTTGTGAACAGGTTTCTTAATATTACTTCCGCTAAAATGTTTCCTACCTCATGATTGTTCATTCAAACTATTTTCAAAAATATAGTGGGTGACTAATTAATTTAATTTCTGAATGGTTTCAGTAACAATAAATTTACGATGTCTTTGTAGTCCTCAACAATGATTACAGCAAAAGAAAAAAATTGTATCTGCTATTGAAAGATTGTATTCAACAGCAGTAGGCTCGAATCTGAGATTTTTCACCCCAATGCGTCTGGTCTGACTAATGAGCCACAGTGAAGAGTTATTGCTTAGAACTTTAAGCAACCATAATCTGTGTAAACTTTTAATTAGCTACATAGATTCCATAGGTGTTTCTGAAGATTAACTAAGCTAGTTCTCAATAATACTGAGAGATGATGCAAGTTAGCAAGTTTATACACTTTTGATTTTAGTTTAGTTTATTTGTAACTGTGTGTATATTTACATAATATGTATTTCGTCTCATTAGTTTAATATTTAACTGTATGGTTTTATCTGTAAAAATAATTACAAAAAATAGTTAACCATTCTATAATTAATGTTTGTTTGTAAAACTGAATTTTTTCTTTCCTATGATACTTCAGATGGAAGACCTATCTTTTTCTATTTGTTACCAAATACTATTTTTATATATATTTTGAAGGGGCTTATTCTTTCATTTATGAATTACTTTTTAGTAGTTTTATAAAATAAAATAAAATACTGATTGAAAAATCTACCCAAATGTTCTAAAATAAATAATTTGAAAACAACAAATCCCAGTTTAAATGAAATCAAAATTAAATCAGTACTATACATTTATAATTGCTCAGAATTAATTGTTATTCAGTAATTGTTCGTTGTTAGAGGAATTTTTCGAAGGGATTTCTTTTGAAATTAATGATTCAAACAATTTCTAGAAATCTAATTATTTTCTGTTGTAAAATAGTTATATACTATTTAATAAGTTCAATATTTTTCGAAGTATGATTTTTAAGCCTAACACTTGCTAAAAGCTATTTCGAAAATTTTTAATTTTTTAATTCTCAAGAATGGTTTATTATTAGCTTAATTATCTCTCAAATATATTAATTTATAAATAAATTTTAATCAAAAGCAATTATTGTAAATTAAAATTGATAAATTTTGAAGATAAATTGCTCTATATGACTTTAGTCCAACATTTATTGCATAAGTTAAGTCTGGAAAAATTAATTTGTGTAAACTTAATCTGTGATGTTAACTCTATTTTAGTAAAACATATGTTAAGACCAAATAATATTTTTAAGAATTTTTTTAACAAAAATAGTATAGATTTGTCAGCAACTTTTAATATACAGTCACAAAAACCGAAATGCAGAGTATACTCAAAAATCCTTCTATACATCCCAAAAGGGAAGAAATTGATACCCTATTTTATAATACCCTTACTTTTAATAACATACCAAAGATAAGCAAAAACAAATCTATTTTAAAACTTTTCTATAGAGACCAAATCGTTTTAATTTGTATTTACCCAAATTACTAACATTTCTGATGTTGATATTAAATAAATAAGATAATAAAAAATAATTGGAAACATGATTACAACAGATGCTATGGTTCACATATTTGCAAACAGCACTAACAACAAATGTTTGAGAAAAAATACTGTAACATTCATGAAGCATATTTATGCAACAATAAATCGATTATAATAATTTTTTATTAATCCTACAGAAATCATGCTTCTTTGCTCCTGAGTGTATCAACATTTGGAGAATTCTGATCACTTTATGATGTCAATGGTAAAATTCTGAAGCTTCTTTCAGGTGATGTTTTGTTGAAAGAGATAATTTTAATAAAATTGTTTGCAAAATATATCAGTTTCTGAGTATCAATCTATCAGTAATCCCCAGTGTAACGAAGAGCGGCATTTATTCTTGCTGTCTATGAAATATTACGATTGCAGGCATTGATGAGATATACTGCAAGTGGTCTGTGTGCTGCTGTTGGGGAGAGCCTTCCTTCGCTACAAAGTCCACCAGCATAAGACACTTAGGCGATCTTGGAAGCTGCCTTTCCCTTCATTCCTAGATTATTTTCTTCAGTAAGAGGGCGAATTCTTGGAATGGTACACGTTTCTGTATGATATTAAAGTTTCATGTTACTAAAGTAAGAACTATATATTTTATAATATATTAATTTTTCATTTAATTAGGTGGTGATGATTTAAACATACATATTTATGTTATTTTTTTTTAAATCTTCAAACAAATTTCTTCGATTGTTTAATGACTACTTTCCAATCAATGACATACATAAATTAATGTTAATTATCAGTTTATAATATTGCCTATAATTACTAACTAGTTTCAGTACAAATCTTTTGATCAATCAAATAAATAAATATTCAAATAAAAATAGATCAAATAAAAAAATCAAATGAATATTTCAAATTAAAAAAATGATGTATGAGTAAACAAAGGAAGGATACTTGGAAACGTAGTAATTTGAAAGGTGAAAACAAAATTCTAAAAACGATTTAATAAATTTAATAACAAAATTATAAAAACGTATAATTAAAATAATACGAATTATAATAAAAAATTCGTATGGAAAAGTCTGTAACTGAAAATGTATAATTATGAAACCGTAAACTATCTGAAACTCTAGTATACATCTTAAACAATTTATATCAGAATTCAGCATACAAATAAACTTGTACCTTATATCAAATACCAAGCATTTAATCGTTATTTTACATCAGATGTCTAAATATACAGACGAAAATTTAAATAAAAAAATACCTTTCTGTTAAGAGTCAAATAAAATTTATTGAATTGAATAATATTATAAAGAATAATAATGCTCAAGAATTAACTGGTAATATAAATTTTAGTCTCTAAACATTATAAAACCAAAAAAAATATAGAGAGAAACTTTGGAATATATAAATATATTATAGATAATTACATTGAATTAACTTAGGAAAAATGTGCATAAATAATTCACGAGGTGTATAATAAATTTTTTGTTAGAAACTTTCGATTTGGCTTAAAACGAACTTGTTTGAAGTAGCGTAATCAAAACTCTCAAGAGAATTGACATCAAAATTTCTAAGGAAGAGAAGAAAGGAGAGTTTTTGCTTAGAATTTCAACAAATTTTACAGAACTTTTCTTTCCTTTACGATATTTTTTTCATCTAAAGCTTTTGTCAGTGAGCCTTTGATTTATTTCAATGTCTTGAAATTTTGAAAATACTAATTGTTTTTATCAGTTTATTTACTGTCTATAATTTTGGAAGCGTACGTATCTTTAATAATAAACTGATAACTATTTTGTCGGAAACAATATATTTAAAAACATTAGCTTCATTGTTTAATAGCATGGATGAAGTTTTTGATTTTAAAAAATATTTGATTTTTGTTTTAGCGATATAAAGTTTGATTAATATTTACGCCTTTTACACTGTCTTTTCGATGAACATTATACAAAAGCAAGCTTGTTAATAAACTTGAGTAAAAAAATATGATAATTAAGGTGTTTTCGTTAAAACAGAATGATATTTTATGGGTTTATAGCACCAAAAATAAATATATTTTTAAAAATTCTTAATGTACATGGTTCTCTATGAGAAGCAAACGTAGCATTTTTATCTCTTTTAGTTACTATTTAAAATTTGTACCAGAATATAAGAGTTTTCTAGTGTTTTTTGTTTTCGAAAAAATGTGGAAAAATTACGTTTACATGTAAGTACAAAGAAATGACTAAACGAACCTGGTTTCTTCCAACATATGAGGATTTATTTTCTTGTAAACTTGTAATAACTCCAGGGTTTTTGAATTGCTTCTTGTACCTATTAATATTAATAAATTACTCTCTAAAAACTGTTAAAAATACAAAATATAATTTCAAAACATACATTGAAAGCTATTAAAATATTCAGACTAATATTTTTTTAAAAATTAACAAAACTGTTGTTGAAACATTGACATAATGTATAATAGTATTTAATTAATATATTAATAAATTATATCTTTAAGTAAAGTGATGCAAATAAGTAAATATAATTGTTACCAATATCCCCAATATAAAGTAATCCCCAAATATTATTGAACAGAGAAAAATATTTTAGAATTTTGTAAAAAAAAAATAAAATTATGCGTTATCATTAATTTAAGTTTTTCCATGATTATTCTCTTATCTATAGAATTCATACAGTAAATATTATATTAACTTAAGAAATTTCATTTGATCTTAAATATTTATATATAACGATAAATATTTATATATTATCGTTATATATAAATATTTAAGATCAAATGAAATTATTTTTAATTAAATTATTATTTTTTATATGATCTATAAATATTTATGTATAACGGAATTTTATTTCTATATTGATTACAGTGTAAATTAAAAATCAAGCTCATTATTATGAAATTAATTCAAATAACATAGTTTTTATAAATGTAAGGAATTTAGGCATATATTGTATAATATGTTCTATAACTATATGATGAGTTTCTGTCATTAAACTATGTTAAGAAACTTAAAATTACCATAACTCAACAAGATGAAGTGTATTTAATTACTATTCTTTTTATTGTATTGAAATTTTAAGATTTATTTTAGATACAGTAACTAAAAGTTTAGTCTGATAAATGATTTTTATCTTCACATCTGTCACAGATATATGAAAGAAAGTTGATTGCATTTTTCGTGTTTTCTCCCTTAACAATATATACAATATTTATATAATATGAACATTTTTTTACCAAGTATAAATGGTGTATGTTTATAAAAGTCTGATAATAAGATAGAACATTTCCTTGTTATAATTGCAGACTTTTGTATTCGAAATATTCTCTGAAAAATTACTTATATTCTAATTCTGTTTGTACATTACATTTTGACCTGAACATTACATGCATGACATGCTAATATTTTGTAAATTTTACGTACATACTATATTTTAATTTTGCGCTATCAACAAGTTTAGAGATTTTGTTTATTCAAATCTTGCACAAATATGACATCGAGGCATTCTTTAATACTTCTAGTTGGACTATCTGAGTTTGCAGCAGAACTCAAACTAACTTTTAATCCAGTTAAATAAATAGTGATGCATTTTACCACTAATATACACCTGTATAAATACAAACTGAAATTGTATTTTGAAGCCCAGAGCCATATTCATGAAAAACATTCGAAAAAATAGTATTCATTATTAATTCTGAATTCAACAGAAAGTATAGAGCATTTAATTTGTGTTGGCCTGTAAACATCAATAGGTCCTTAAATAACTAACTGGCAGAGATTGTAAAACAGATGCAATCTTACGTAAAACAACCCATATTTTCCTAATAGAACCTTTTTTAAAATATAGCTATTCATTTTATTCCTGCGCCTCTGGAACTTATCTTCAGAAATTTGATTGTATACAAGTAAGCGACGTTCAAACAATTCTCGGACTCAGAAAAAAGCTGCCTTCTTAGCTTATGCCTTAGAAAGAGACTCTTCAAACTCACCATACAGCCAATATACATTAGGTAAAAACATACAGCCAATATACATAGGTTATACATTACAAAAAATTATTTTTCTATATGGCTTCAAAAATCATACTTTCTTTATAACTCATACAGAAGATCATACAGTGTCAACGATATTTTTAATAATATCTCCTTTGCGATTGCAATAAAATAATCAACCCTAACATTTACTCCGTCTTCAAGAATGATTTAATTAAAATTACGTAAAATAGCAGCAAAATGTTTTCCAGATGTTAATCATCTTTACATTCTATTGAATCTAATTTTATAAACTATTATTTTCGTCACACTTTTGGGGGTAATAAAAATGTTCGTTTAAAGTATATTTACGAAAAAAAAAATTCTTATTTATAAATGCAACTCCTTTTACCTATTATCATTAATTTAACTGTCGAAAATCAATGTATTTAAACACACAATCTATTAATTTGTAGAATACTAAAAAAGAATTTTTAAAATTGCATATCATTTGCATTGATATTAATTTTACTGTGAATTAAATTATTATTGAATTAAATGAATAAACTGGGAATTAAAAATGCTCATTCAAACTACATTATATTAAAATGATGCACTAACCTATTTAATTTATATTTTTCATTACATATTTTGTATATTTATTGAGTTCTTATTGAACTATATGATCAGTTATATTTACGCAAGTAAATGTGTTAAAATCGAACTCTGGTCTTGATACAAGAAAGTGCTCTGGATCAGCAAATTTTGTATATGTCCACAAATATTTCAAGATCCTCGCTTGCATGTACACAAAATGTATATTTATATATATCTGTGTGTGGGAGGGGAATGGGTATTGGCTGACACTTAATTTAATTAAATAACAATTCTTACGTTGACAAATATTTATTTATCGCGTAATTAGAAATACAACTATGTAAAGTTTAGGGATATTTTCAAATAATCGTCTTAATGACATAAACATGTAATGAAATTTAAATTTATTGTTGAAAGGAGCAGTCATCTTGCTGCTGTCACAAGCAATGATTTACAGCGTCTAAGTCTTTTGGCTTACTGTCGCACGCTGGAAAAGTTGTCGCTTGAAACACTGACGTCAGCTATTAGGTAGTTCCCAATGCTCGGCTATCGTGGAATCGGCTAGACCTCTAGACGACTCTGCAAACACATATAAAAAAATAGCAGAACTCAAAAGGAAATAAGCAAAACAGTATAGTACTCTAATTAGAAATAAATTTATATACATCTTCTTCTTGGCTTTGATTGGAAATAAGAGAATGAGTCAGTTAATCTTTCATCTTCATTTTAGTCATTTCAAATTCAGATGCCTGGCATAGTATATCCGGGTATTTGAAATTCGGTAAAAGTCGTGGTACATTTAGGTACTTCAAAATTACCATTCTTTGATAACGTCATACATATTGCCTCTTTTAACTTAGGTAAATTTGTAAGATGTTAAATATTTTAATTTTAGTTTTAAATGAAGTCCAAAATAAGCTCTTTTATAAGCAACCAAATCGATTACTCCATAAGATAGTATTTTGTTTATTGTCAAATTATATGTCTTCCAGTTTCCTTCTTGGATCTTGAAAATTAGTTGTTTAGCATGATTTCTAAATTCATGTCACTAAGCCTAAAAATTAGCTTGAAATTATATTCCAATAATTTCTTTGAGCTTATTAAGACCTTCAACATTCATTTTTGTACTAAAAAGCAACTCAAAAAATACGGAACTCACGCTTCGCTAATATGTTGAATTAATTGTCTTCTGCATTTCATTCGTAATTTTATATCACTGAGCCGGTTTCTCTAAAGATGGCTTTGAAAAACTTATATGATGGTTTGTTTGAGGGTTACAACTTCACTGTTAGCTCTTGGAAGACCAGTCGTTATTAAATTTTGTTTAATATTCCCTTTAGAACAATAATCTTCAAATTTACTGACACTGTCCTTCATGAGTTACAAATGAAGTGCATTTTCTACTACCCATGTTTATATCTATATAGAAAAAAATCGTTTTTGAGATCAATTGTACTAATTTTACATACGATTTTCGCAATCTGTCTAATGTATCTTTAACCAATGGGTGGTAAATCTATCTTTCACACACACACAAATATATATATATATATATATATAAATATACATATATATATATATATATATATATATATATATATATATATATATATATATATATAAATATAAAATATAAATATATATATATATATATATATATATATATATATATATAACAATAAACATGAAAAAGTAAACATGTAAATGTAAATAAATGCATAAAAAAGTGCCAGTTCAATATGTGTAAAAGAAAATATAGGGTTTTTAAAAGATACAATTCATAAAATTGAAATTACAAAAATCCATCACCTATTTCAATAGACTATTTGTCATAAATTTAAATTTATACTTAAAAATTTAAAAAATTCATCGCATAGTGAGAAATGTTTAATTTTCAATTATTCTAATTTCTTGAAAATGAATATATTGATATGAAATCATCGTATTAACTTATCAAAGAAATACATGTACAAATGTTATTCAAATATAAAGAGAAATATCTTTAGCTATTATTTTCAGAGTTGAAAATGGAGACTCATATTTTGAAAATAGTTCCGTCAAAAAATATATAGCACACAAAAAATATTAGTGAGAGCTTATAACATAAAATTATAATAGATATACACTCACTTCCAAAAGTTAAACACGGAGAGGAAAATGGTAATTTCCGGAAGTCAATCAGAATTAAACAGGATGAAAATTACTGCAGAGGTAGATGGAATGCAAATATGTTAGATAACAGCCGATCGCACTTTCATGTCAAGAAATATGCAAAAATTATAAGATACTAGCTTTATGAAGGGTTACAGAAGTTAATTGCAAGTGCTGATATATAAGGTGCTAACTTTAGAACAATGTGTTTTCAAGATATACGTGTTTCTATGACTTCCAAAAAACGAATGGAACATTCTGAGCGCTGGCGTGCTCTGGGGCGCATTGAATGAGATTAGTCTATTTCAGATGTTGCTATTCTCTTCTGCGTTCATTATTATGAAAATTTAAGTATAGGAATACAATTCCAAACCCCGCAGACAACTGTCCGAATGCCCGTAGCATGTCGCCCATGGGTTACAAACCCCGCGGAAGATCCATATATTTCGATTTTAGCCAAGCGGAATCGCAGAGTGACCTCCACACGTGTGACATCTATGGTTTCAGCGTCCATTGGTAAGGTGATATATTCAGAGACTGTACGCCGAAAAATGCATATGAGAAGATATACGTGTTTATATATGCTCGAGTAACTCGAGTTTTTGTTTGTCTATCCGTTCAATTATGTGGGGCACTTTTAAATTGGTGCCGAGAACATGTGAATTGGTCTGTGTCTGACTGTGGAAATGCCATGATTGTTGAGGAGTTAAGATTTGCTCCGGTGACAGATGACAAGTGCATACGGGTATGAATGACGTGAATAACGAATACGCATTCAATACCAAAACAAAACCGAACATCTTGCATTCTGAGGTGGAATCATTATGGTGTTGGCTGGGTTTTCTTTAGGATACCACAGCAACCTGCACATTTTTAAACGAGGTTCTGTGACTTCTTTCTGGTATTATGATGGAGAAGTAGAACTCATTGTGAAATTGTGCGCTGCAGCAGTTGGCCCTACTTTTGTTTTAATGGACCATAACATATGTCCCCATAGAGCTGACATCGTCGATGACTACCCTGAGAATTAAGGATTTCACGTATGCCGTGGTCTCTCTCAGCATATTTGTCCGACATTAATCCCATTGAAAATATTTGAGATGATCTCGGCCGAAATGTATCTTCCTATTTCTCACCTCCAGTCACTCTTATTGACCTGGAAACTGCTCTACAAGAAGAATGGCTATTGCTTAATTCTGCAGTGGTTGACCACCTAATTGAAAGCATGGTCACAAGGTGTAAATTTTGTATACAGATGAGGGGGATCACATACCCTATTAATGTCCTTTTATTCATTTTATACTGTTTATTTTCACTTTATACATAATTCTGTTTAACTCTCCAGTATGTCATTACCTGATAACTTACATAAATTTAATATTGTTTTACATTTCTGTATATTATTATTGATTTTATTTTATGCTTAAATATATATGTTACTTTCCCGCCTAATTAAAAGTCACTCAAAGCAGTATTTGTTAACTGTTTGGTATTTAACAACTTGGTGAATAAATTTTGGAATAAGTGTATATAGAATATATATATAGTAGTTAAAAATATATAAAACTAGTCTCTGAATGTGTCGTATACAAGAATATTCTATAGAACGTTTTCTGAAGATTAAAAGTTATATAATGTTATTTATTGTAAAACTTACTATACTGTGAACTCAAAGTTGACACATGGTTCCATTGATATAAAATTATATATCATTTAAATTTTCTTAATTCATTTTAATTATATGTTTATTGATATTAAAAGACTTTAAGGTATTATTAAGATAAAATCAATGACAATATAGATTAAAATTTATTATAAAGTTTCTCGAGAGCTTTTAATAAATTAGTACCAGACCAAATGGTTTTTCTGGATACATATAATTTATGGAGGATTGTAAAGTACTTTTTAACAATACAAAACATATTTTGAACAATTTATTATATAATGCTTGAAAGTATGTTTAAATTAATGTTCAGTAATTTACAAAGCCACACACACAGCTTTCATGTAAAAGATCAGTTAGTTAGACGTAGTGTTGATCCTTGCAACAGCTGAGGATTAGAAAATTTAACACGCACACACACTCATATATATATATATATATATATATATATATATATATATATATATATATATATATATATTCAGATTTTATTAACTTGTTTCAATAGTATAATTTTTCTATTTTCTGTATTATTATAATATTATGTATATCAATTATTAAAAAATGTAATTCGTTGAATAATTTAAAATTAAAAATATTCCAATTGTTAAGTTTCTAGTAACAGCGAATCTGATCATTGTTGTAAGAAACATTATTAAAAGCATTGTAAAATTTTCAATAATAATAAACCCAAACATTGTTGTAAGAAACACTTTATCAATTCACCATTGTTGAACTAATATTTGTACAATTCTCCCTTGTTTGTATTTGTGAAACAATATATTAAATTATTGTTAGATAAATTTTATTGTCATTCTAAGCTAAAACTTAGGACACTAAACTGCGTTTAAAGAGCTATTATTAGTTTGTAAGTTCTATGATGTGGTTTAAAATATTGAGATCATTTCTTGCTTCATGTATATGTGGAAACGAAGATGAGGGAGATGATTTGGAAGTCACTCTCGTATATTTGAGGGACGTATCAGTCCAAACTGATTTAACATCTGGGAAACCAGGCATCAAAAGAAAGAGGTGCCCAGATAAACCACCACGACCATCGGTGGGAAAGGAGGCTGATGTTGTAATGCCTCCAAAAAAGATGAGGAAACTTTAGGCTACGAAAACATCTAAAGGTTGCAGCTCCTAAAAGTTAGTTTTAAGCAAAATTGAAATATCTAAATTTTTTATGAAATAGTTAGGAAAATCAAAATTGAAATGTCTAAAATATTGTATATATATATAAAAAAAAAAAAAAAAAAAAAAAAAAAAAAAAAAAACGAGAAAAATTAGCTACTTTAAATATGTAAATGTCAAAAATCTTTAAAATTAATTGTGGAAAATAAAGTTCAGATTTCTGAAATGTCGTCAAAAAGAAGAGTTAAAAATCCTCAAAAGAAATCCAACAAAACATCTGAGGATTACATGTCACCAAAGTTAGATTGCAAGACAAGATTGAAGACTTCAAAATGATATAAAAAACATATTCTCAATGAAAATAGGGATATTAAAAGGAGGAATTCATGCTCATATCAGTGTCATCAATTTAATTATATTTGAAATTAAATGTGCTGTTTCCTAAATGTGCTGTTTCAAGGAATTTCCAAGCCATTACATATTTTGGAATTCAAGTTCTGAATAAAATTCATGAGCAGATGAGCATAGATTCTGAAAACTGTGATTAATCAATCAATGACAACATGCACCTTAACTTTGTAATAGAAGTCAAAATTAATCCTTCCAGACAAAATATTTTGGTATTGATTCTCCTGAATACTAATGGAATGAAATCTAATATAAAATTTCATTACTTCAGACCAAAAGTAACAGACAATTTCCAATACTTGAACAGAATAGTATACTTGAATCTTCACAAGAAAATCCCCCTGTATATAAATTATTATCTATTATTGTTTGTACTACTTCACTCATGTCAAATGATTCGTTGGAAGCATCTCCAACAAGTTTAATATTCGCAAAAATTGAAAAGATAAGAACGACTTTTGATACCACTTCAATATATTCGTATCGCTTAATCCATAACTTATTCTCCAAAATCAGATGATTGAAGATTCAAGTGATTTTACCAAGATTTTTTACGGACTGTAATAACTGTCATTTTATACTCATTTTAAAAATCTAGAATATATTTGTAAAATAATTTATTAAAAATAAATAGAAAAAAATTATAAACAATATTGTCATTAGTGTTTGTAGATAAACATTTATTTTTTACCATCGTTAAAATATTTAAGTATTTTTATATTAAGAGTTTCTTTAGGAAAATAATAATGGAAAATGTTTGAGCTTTCTCTTATATCAAGTAATTTGAAAAACAATATTTAAAAAAAAATAAATAAAAAAAATGGTCATAAATCGATTTTGTATGTAAGTGGGTAAGGATGGATTAAAAAATTTGTGTATTTTGATTTTTTTTGCTTAACAGCACTTTTATTTGGTGATAGATTGTTTTTGCTGAAATTTACCCACTGAATATGCATATTTGAATATTTGTCGTGATACGGAAAGGCAGATTCTATTGTATCAAATTTACCCGTAACTATTATGAAATTTCCTTAATCATTTAAAAATGCTTTTCAGGATATCTGAAAAATTATTACTTAATAATAGTGTATAGAATAAAATTTTTAAGCATTTAGACTTGGCAAACTTCTTTGTAATCTCGATTTTTTCATAGAAGAAAATTTTAAAATTACATCAAATGAAGAGTAATGAAAGATTTCTCTCATTAATTTTCTTTCATTATAGTATTCTCTTTCTCTCTGCTAATATACTTCAATAGAGAAAGAGAATATTATGAAAAATATTAGAAAAATAGTTCATCACGGGTTTTTAATTTATCGGAGAGGAATAAATTTTATTTTTGTATCTACATAAGCAAAAAAGAAAAAGTTAAAGGCGTGTTTTAATTTGCTAAATATTACTGGAAATTAGTTCATAATTTATATGAATTAACCATGTATTACACACATGATCTATTAAAATAAAGACGATAAAAACATTAAAGCTAAATTATGATTTAGTAATTTAGATTACATTCCTCGATATATTAGGTTTCAATTTCAATTCAAGTCCTTAAACAAAAAATGAATTTGTGTTCCTGTTATCTGCAGGCACGTCTAATAGAGGGATTGCCTTACCAACATATTATAGATACTGAAAGGATTTGATTAATTAAGGCGTATCTTTTTGATGGATTATTTTAAAATTGAATTTAAAATACAGGTGATAATCTAAATAGAATATTTTGGCGTTTACTATCATATAAACAGGTGAAAAAATTGGATTTTTTTTTACTGAATGACAGACGGAAATATATCATTTATTAGAAAACCTTGATTTTCTAAAAAAAAATTCCAATATTATCATTAGTTTCAAATTTCATAAAAAATATGATTGTCATAATAGCAACATATGTTGTAAATCTTGGGAAGATAGATCCAGTAAAATAAGAACTACATAAAATAATTTCAAATAATGAGCAAATCATGGTCCGTGGTAATATTTTGGGTAGATACCGTTAATACTCTAATTGTGTAATCTTAATACATTAATTAAACTGACGCTGGTTGCAACAATTTCTTGTTACTTGCATATAAATTTCAACGATATGTATAATAGTAATTATGTTCAGTGCTTAATAATTTTTTCTAAGACAACTGAACAAAAATGAAGCAGTAACTGAGTTCATTCTAGGATGAAAATATAATTGCACTGAATAAAATCCATATTTAGACCGTGAAATAAACAAAACAACATTTCTAGAAGCCCTAGAAGAATAATTTGATAATCCCAAAAATAAAACTAAAGATGTTTCCATTGAATTTGTACGCTTTACCACAGTTATAATAAAAACAGATTACGAGGTAATATAATTAAAAATTTACAAAATGAATTCTAGTATTAATTGAGGATTCAGCCGGAACATATTTGTCAACGCAAAAGCTCGCTCAAAGGAGTTTTTATAATTCAGGTGTTTTTGAATTTGTTGAGAGAGAGTAGTTCTTGAAGATAGGGCATACTTAAATTAAAATCCTCACGAGCATAATATATAATAAAATTTATAAAAATTTAGTTGGTAAATAATAATACAATTGCTTCAAAATTTCATACAAAACCTGCGTGCTTATTCTGCTGAACAACCTCGAGAAAGAAATGATATCCGATGAATTTAACAACCGTGACAGAATTAATCAGCCAAAGGTTGTCTACCCTCTCGTTTTCCGGTCTTCCAAAGAAGGATGATAACATTTTCGTAAATTAAGAGTGGTTTAGGTCTTCTTGATAGCTTATTTTATAATGGCACAGCGCAAATTTGAATCTAAAAATTAAAATGAAATTTTAATCAGTTTTTCAGAGAAAAATCCTCTGATGTTTCAGTAAAAATGAACAGAAAGATTCACTAATTCAAACAGAAAAAAGCCGGATTGGCAGCCGGATGGATAGTGCTCTTGGCTTCGGTTCAACAGTTTCTGGGCTCGAATCCTGCCTTGAGTATGGTTTTCAGTTGTTCGGATTCCACTTTAAACCACAGGTACCGGTCTAATTAGCCCTCGTGTGCAAAAAATGACCATTGAGCGATACACAAACCAAATCAATCAAATAGAAAAAGATTGTGGAGCGAAATAAACATGAAAGTAAATGCTAAAGGTTCCTGTAAAAAGTACATAAAAATTAATTAGAGTATATTATCAAGCGTTTTTCTATTTGAGTTTAGTTTTGTAATAACTAACAAAACTAAATGATTTTATGTATACATACATACTTTATATATATATATATTTCTTTTTGAGAAAATACACACACACACACACACACACACACACACATATATATATATATATATATATATATATATATATATATATATATATATATATATTTTCTCAAATATCAAATATATATATATCACTATTGAAACAATTATTTAGAATTTTTTTATATCTTCAAGCTCAAATTTTAGCAATTACACACACACACATATATATATATATATATATATATATATTTGGTATTTGAGAAAATTATGCAGACAATGTATATAATATGAATATATTATGAAATTTATTTGTTTTTAATTTAATAAGATATTTATTAAGTATTATGTCGAAATATATTTTATTCTGTAAGTGCATTTGCTTTAATTTCACTCATTTTATTAGACTTTTTAAATAATACTCATTTTATCAGACTTTTTAAAAATTCTTTTCTACTAATCAGTTCAAAATTTTATGCACTTACAAAGTTTTAAATCAATATAGAGTTATTTGTAAGTGTTATTTTATATACATGGAGAGAGTTTTAAGTCTATTTTGATTTGAATCCTAAAATTAATATTTTAATAATACTTAATAATTTTGTTTTCATTCATTCAGCTTATTTTATAAAATATATCAGCATTGATATCGACATGAAAAAAAATAATTACTGTATACACGAATACATAACGACATATAACTTCTTTATTCACATTCGAAATGCCACTTCCAGGTAAAGGTAAAATTAGTCTCTGGCAATTTACTGCAAGTCCTTATGTTAAACATTCTGGGTTAATGTTCGAAGAATCTGAATCCAATATTCATTTCTTGTGTATGTATGTGTGATTTCATCTGGAGGGACCGTGGTCGTAGGAATATTCCAGCGTTAGTGCATGAAAGTATCGGATTTGGCGGTAGGGTAGTGTTAATGTATGGTGGCATCTACAGTGACGGACGCACAGATCATTTTATCATTCGAGATAGACCTCTGACTGATCGCCGATATAAGGATGAGATCCGCAAACATATTGTAGTCCCTTACGCTGCAGCAATCAGATATGACTTTAATTTAAAGGACAATAACTGCAAGCCACATCGTGCTAATTTGGTAGAGGATTTCCTTTTCAAGGAAGGAATCTTACGAATGGAATGGCCAGTGTGTTCTTCAAACATGAATCTATTAGAGCACGTTTTGGGACGCTCTAGGAAGACGAGTTGCTTGCCACCAAACACCCGCAGACATTCTCCAAGAACTGGAAAGACCTTTTCTGGAAGAGTGGGACAAAACACCCCAACTCATGTTTAATAGCCTCATTGACTTCATGCCTGTAAGGTGCCTGAAAGGTGTGCAACTTTGCTGCCCGTCCGTGGATACCATACTCCCTACTGAAAATGGCTTCCTTTGAAGATAACACCTTTTTTATTCTTTTTTTTTTTTTTTTCATATGCACAAATTGCGTTTTTTCCTTTTGTACACAAATGCGCAATAAAATGCATTTTTTTCTGCCAAACATGTGTAATTTATTCTCGTATAACCTACTACATCTGTCGACCACGAATCAATGAGATAAGAAGTTTCCCAGACACAAGATCCACCTAAAACCACAATATCCTTTAACTGTTTTGAACAGTGTATCAGAGTTTGAGTTTTACCTTTTCATTTTGTCATTAATAATTATTATTGTAAGTTAACACAGCAGGCGAGGCTATTCAAGATCTTTTAAATGCTGGCCCTTTCGAGTTGGTTTTTGATAGAACAAATCCTTCCACATTCTTACACTATAATGGTTCTTGCACCAATTCTCTTAGTGACATCTGACATTATGCAATCAACAACACACACTGTAGTAAGTGATCCTTGTTCTGGGCATTGCCAAGTCATAGTAAATATTGACTTTAAGATTCTTAAATACAAGCCTTTTTCACAATCCAGACCTTCTTGAAACTTTAATCGGTCAAATTGGAACCTTTTTAAAGCATTGCTTGATTTCGAATTACGGCAAAACAACTTTTATTTTGAGTCAAATCCGGATAAGATTTATAAGGTTATTAAAGAAAAGTTCTGGTACTGTGCTAAAAAGAGTATCCCTCATGATAAGATAAAAAATTATTCATAAGTAATTATTACTATATTTACCTTTGCTTTAAAGTATTACTCTAAATTTTCTAACAAAGGTTAATGTACACGACAAATATTGATTTTATTAAAAAGATTACATTGAAAGTTAAACAAAACTGGATTAATAAAAATAGCGCTCAAAACTAAGTATATATTTAAATAATCCAAATATTATTATATTACTTATTTTCGTTTTGAAGGAAATTCTCTTAAATTTCTTTTAAATATTTATGATATATATACCCTTTTATAAAGTAAAAATGTCATCCAACATATTCGTGTTTTGCCTAATTTGATAAGCTAAATTATACACACACAGTTGGCTCATATTTGTCAAAAGTGTTATTTTTTAAAAGGGACAGTAATATTTAATAATATTATTCAAATACTTTATGTTAATTTTCGGATGAACTAAAAATATTCGATACATTATTTAAGTCATACTGCTACGCAATTTAACTAAATATCATCTAAATGAGATCTAAGTTATCATAAATAGATATTTGCCAAATAATGTGTTGTTAATTTTCTGTTATATTTTTAATTTGAAAAATAAATTCTTTACTATAATTCCATTTAATAATTAATATAAATAAATATTTTTATTAAAAATTTTTATTAGGAAGTTATATTTAACAAAACCAAATTAAAAAACTTAATTTTCAAGGTACTTTTACCGATTGAGGAGAATTTAAACTGTAATATTTATAAGTTCTAGAATTTTTGAATTAATCAGAAAATAAAGATTTGGGATAATTTATCTCTGTATTGAGAAAGTCAATTTTACAAATTTAGCTATCCATCAAAAATATATTATTATTTTATTATGTACTTTTATATAATTTGCATGAAGCAGACGTGTTTTTATTCATCAATGAAACCTACTGATTCACCGACAAAATAAACTCTTTTTGTATTTTAAAAATTCGTTTGTATTCTAAGGATTTCTTATAAAGAATTTCTTTTTTTAATCTAGTTTTCATAAATTTCTAGATTACTTTTATAGCATCCACATAATTACAATTTCGAATTCTAGTAAATATCAATATTAACAGAATGTATATTCAGTTTTCTTTTCTCTTTTTCTTTCTTAAATGTTGCAAAAAGTATATATCCCTTCTTAGACAAATAATTCAATTAAAATTTAATGAGGGAAATTTTCAAAATAAAACTAATTTTGTACATGAAAGCTTGTTTCATAAATTACAGAACATTAACTGAAACATACTTTCAATCATTATATAATAAATTGCCCAAAGATGTTTTGTATTGTTAACAATTACCTTACACTCCCCCATATATTATATGTATGTAAAGCTCTCGAGAAACTTTTAAATAAATTTTAATCAAAATTGGCATTAATTTTATTTTAATCATCCCTTAACGTCTTTAAATATCAATAAACATTTCGTTAAAATGAATTAAGAAAATTTAAATGATCAATGGAACCATGTGTCATGAAGGAACTACGCAGTATATTAAGTTACAATTTATTAAGTAACAACATATCACTTTTAATCTTCTAAAAACGTTAAATTGAATATTTTTTATATTCGACACATTCAGAGCCTAGTTTTATATATTTTTTTTAACTATTATTATATTAAATAATAGTTAAAAATATAAAACTTCCAAAAGTTAATTACCAAGTTGTAAAATGCAAAATAATCAACAAATAATGCTTTGAGTGACACAAAATACGGCAGGAAATTAGCATATATATTTATGCATAAAATAAAATCAAAAATTATATATACAAATGAAAACAATACTAAATTTATGTAAGTTATCAGATAAAATTTCATGTTGGAGATTTAAGCAGAATTATGTATAAAGTGAAAATAAACAGTATAAAATGAATAAAAGGACATTAATAGGGTATGTGATCCCCCTCATCTGTATACAAAATTTACACCTTGTGACCATGCTTTCAATTAGGTGGTCAACCACTGCAGAATTAAGCAATAGCCATTCTTCTTGTAGAGCAGTTTCCAGGTCAATAAGAGTGACTGGAGGTGAGAAACAGGAAGATACATTTCGGCCGAGATCATCTCAAATATTTTCAATGGGATTAATGTCCGGCAAATATGCTGAGAGAGACCATGGCATACGCGAAATCCTTAATTCTCAAGGTAGTCATCGACGATGTCAGCTCTATGGGGACATATGTTATGGTCCATTAAAACAAAAGTAGGGCCAACTGCTGCAGCGTACAATCTCACAATGAGTTCTACTTCTCCATCATAATACCAGAAAGAAGTCACAGAACCCTGTTTAAAAATGTGCAGGTTGCTGTGGCATCCTAAAGAAAACCCAGCCAACACCATAATGATTCCACCTCAGAATGCAAGATGTTCGGTTATGTTTTGGGATTCATTGCATGTTCACACGTTTTTCACGTCATATCCTTATACGCTTGTAATCTGGCTGCATAGCAAATCTTTACTCATCAACAAGCATGACATTTCTCCAGTCAGATACGATCCAATTCACATGTTCTCGGCACCAATTTAATTGTGCCCCTCATTATTGGACGGATAGACAAACAGAAACTCGAGGCACCCAGGCGTACAGTCTATTCATATGTTTTTTTCGGCGTAAAGTATCTGTAGATATCACCTTACCAATGGACGCTGTAACAATATATGTCACACATATAGAGGTCAATCTGTGATTCCGCTTGGCTAAAATCGAAGTATATCGAACTTCTGCGGGGTTTGTAAGCCTTGGGCGACCGGCTACGGGAATTCGGGCAACTGTCTTTGTGGTTTGGAATTGTATACATGTACGTGAAATTCCATAATAATGTAAGAAATAGCAACATCTGAGGTTGACTACTCTGTTTTAATGCACCCCAGAGCACGCCACTGCTCAGAATCTGCCATTCGTTTTCCGGAAGTCATATAATCACGTATGTCTTGAAAAATAATTGTGCGAAAGTTTTAAGCAACTTCTTTATCAGCACTAACAATTAATTTTTTTAATCCTTCAAAAAGTTATTATTTTATAAGTTTGCCGTTTTCGCATATTTCTTGACATGAAAACGTGATTGGCTATTACCTAACATATTTGCATATTTCCATCCACCTCTGCAGTGATTTGCATCCTTTTTAATTCTCATTGGCTTCCGGAAATTAAAATTTTCCTCTCTGTGCTTAACTTTTGGAAGAGAGTAGTATACATATATTATAATATTATATTATAAACTCTCATCCATAATTTTTGTGTGCTAGACATTTTTTGACGGAACTATTTTCAAAACACCCTGCTTCTTTTTCAACTCTGAAAATAATAGCCGAAAACATTTCTCTTTATATTTGAATAAATGTTTCTCTTTGTATTTGCAATTGTATTTCTTTGATAAATTAACACACTGATTTCATATAAATGTATTTATTTTCAAGAAATTAGAATAATTGGGAACTGAAGTTTTCTCACTCTATGCGATGAATTTTTATAATTATTTAACTATAAATTTAAATTTATGATAATGAGTCCGATGAAATAGGGAATGATTTATTTTAATTTCAAATTTATGAAATGTATCTTTTGAAAACACTATATAATCTTTTACACATATTGAACTAGCAATTTTATATGCATTTTCTTACATTTAAAATAATATTCTCTTCCTTACAAAGACTCAAACAATGCGTATTATACATAATATCCTGTAACAATTAAGTCATTGCGAGTCAAAGTTAAAAATTATTCAAGGAATTTATTCTAGTTTTAAATAATACAAATATTAAGTTATATTTAAACAATATTACCATGTAATTTGCAAAAAATTGAAGTTTTAATTTTTGGCCTCTATTGTTATTCTGATGTATACATATATATATATATATATGTATGTATATATATATATTATATATATATATATATATATATATATATATATATATATATATATATATATATATATATATATATATATATATATATATATATATATATATATATATATATATATATATATATACATACATATATATATATATGAGTGTGTGTGTGTTTGAGTGACTGTGTGCTGTGTGTGTGTAAAAGATGGATTACCCCTCCTATTGATTAAAGATACATTAGACAGATTGCGAAAATTTTATGTAAAATTAGTACAATTGATCTCAAAAACGATTATTTTCCTTATCGTTGTAAACAATTGTAGTAGAAAATACACTTCATTTGTAACTTATGAAAGCCAGTATCAATAAATTTGAAGATTATTTTTCTAAATAGAATATTATACAAAATTTAATAACCACTGGTTTTCTAAGAGCTAAATGGTAAGTTGTAAGCCTCAACCAAACCATCAAATAAGTTCTTTTAAAGCTGTCTTTAGAGAAACAGGCACAATGGTATAAATTTACGAATGAAATACAGAAGACAATTAATTAAACATATTAATGAAGCATAGATATCGTATTATTTGAGTTGCTTTTTAGTACAAAAATGAACGTTGTAGGTCTTAGTAAGATCAAAGAAATTATTGGAATGTAATTTGCAGTTAATTTTCATGCTCAAAGAGATGAATTTAGAAAGTACGTTAAAAAACTAATTTTCAAGATCTAAGAAGGAAACAGGAGGACTAATAATTTTAGACGAAAAGAATTATAATCTTTTGGAGTAATCAATTTGGTTGCTTATAAAAGAGCTTAATTTGGACTGCACTTAAAACTAAAACAAAAGTTTTTAAGACCTTACAAAATTACTAAAGTTAATGGAGGCAACATCTATGACGTAATCAAAGAAGGAATATTTTACAGAACTTAAATGTGTCACGACTAGTGCCGAATTTCTAAAACCTTGGTATAGTTTGCCAAAAGTTGTGGACGTTATGCAAGTTGGTTAAATTAACTTTGGATTACTGAAGGATAGTCTGAAGTCAAAATGACTATAATGAAGATAAAAGATTAACTGACACATTCCCTTATTTGTAATCTAAGCTGATAAGAAGCTGTATATAAAATTTATTCCTTATTAGAGTACTATCCAGTTTTGCTTGTTTCCTTTTGAGTTTTGATATTTTTTGATATATATTTGCAGAGTCGTCTATAGGACTAGCCAATTCCGGGTTAGACGAGCTGTGGGGAAATACCTAATAGCCGACTTCAGTATTTCAAGCGACAACTTTTCCAACGAGCAACAGTAAGCCGATAGACTAAGACACTGTAAGACGTTGCGTTTCACAACAGTAAATGGCTGCTTCATTCTTCAATTCTTCAATAAATTTATATTTCATTTCATGTTGATGTCATTAAGACGATTAATTGTAAATATCCAAAAACTATACATAGTTGTATTTCTAATTACGTGATAATTAAATATTAGTCCACATAACAATTGTTGTTTAATTAAATTCAGCCTCAGCCACTCCCCATAATCCCTCACACCCAGATATATATATATATATATATATATATATATATATATATATATATATATATATATATATATATATATATATATATATATATATATATATATATATATATATATATATATATATATATATATATATATCTGTTTGTGTGTGCCTGAAACATTAATTACTCTAAATTTTTATTACTCGAATTTAGTATTTTAATTACAAAAGGTTTGTTTAATGACCTTTTATAACCAAAAATATCAATTAATATTGTTAAGATTGTTTTAAAGTAAAAATATTTCAAAATGTAATTTTCATATTCAGTATAACGAAAGTGAAATTTTCAATTATATTTGAATTAAAGAATTGTTTTAGAAAAAGCACAGAAAAAAAGTTTCTAGTGTTTTCAATTTTTTAAGAATAATTGTAATTTTTTTATTTATTGCTCTAAACATGGAAAAAATTTCTGATCTTAACAAACAACTATAATTTATAAATCAAAAACATCACTTTTTTAAATTTCTAAATTTTAAAATATTAATTCTGCTTAGAATTCTTTACAAAAAATTCAAAAAAAGGAAGTATTCAATGACTTTCTTAATTGCTGAGAAAAACTTTTGATTTCCTCTTTGTGAAGTCAAAGCTGACATTTTTTCATTATTTTGTGACAAGATTATAAAGAGGATCTCACATATTTCACTGAAGTTAGGAAATAAATTACCGTAATAACAGATACGGAAATGATGGCTTCTCTCAATAATATTTGAAGGTAAAAGAATTAAAGAAGTGGATTCAGTAAAATAATTCTATAATAAGTTTAAATAAATCTTTATTAATAATAAATAAACATTTGGAAAAGACAAAATTAATAAGAAATTTTTAAATTCTCAATTATCCTATTTTATTCATATAAAATAAATTTTAGGAAATATTTGAAACATAAAAATAATAATTAAGTAAATAAGATTAACTAAATACAAAAGCTTAAATAAGTGTCGCATCAATTTAATTAAAAGTTTTTTTTCCAAAGTATTTGCTTGGAAATGAAGTAAATTTAGTGTATTAATCATGAGGAAAACATTTACTCAAAATCATGTATTAAAAATAACTCAATCAATGATGCTATTTTCAGCTAAGTGCTACCTAAACTTAAGAACTTTCAGTTTCTTAAGTTTAGCTTGCACTAAGGAAATAAAAATTTTAAATGTTAACATAATAAATAAACTTTAAGTTTTCAATTTAAATTTAATTTACAATAGAATTTTATGTCATAAATAGGAGTTTTTTTTATCAGAAATTTCTCTACGGATACTACATGATATACAGTGTTACATTACAGTGAATAACTACAGTAAAGTTCCTGAATTATTTCCATTTTATGTGATATAAATTTTGTAATTACCCTTCAATATTTTATCTCTGTACAAAAATGTTTATTGTTTATTCCTTCCGGCAATAAGAAAAAATTCATTATTTTATCACTTTTACATCAATTTTAATTAGTATTTGAATTTTTTTAAAAAAAAGAATAGCAGAGACTGATTCTAAATTTGGATATTATAGAAAGATTAAAATATACCAGAAAGTCATTCTAAATTAAGATTATCAATTGATGACTATCATGCCAAAATGATGCTGATTGCGTCTCAATAAATAAGCGATTTAATTTACATATTACATTTTCTGGAACATTCTTGTTTCAAAATAGGTATAAGTAATTACTTTGTACACAATCAAAAACTCTGATTTATTTAAAATTATCAGAATTTTTTAATACATTCGTAGCACTTGACGTGATGCTTTTAAAAATATTACATTGCGGAGATTATATCTAGTCAGAAATTTTCTATCTCAGAGTTTAAAAGTAAGCAAAAGGAAATTATCTTCTTATTCACATCATATAAGGATCGACGATAGTTTTAAGTAAAGCTTGGGTTCAAGAAAGAAAATACTACTCAATTTTTTACGCTGATGATGAGGTTTTAATGACGCCTAAAAGAACTTTTCTCTGATAATTATTACTTATAAACTCAATAATTACATTCTTATCAGAGGATTATCTTAAACTAAAATATTGAAGTAATTATATTTACTTTATTACTTTGCATGGAACATTTATTAAAATGCTTGTTAAGTAATTTTCAACACAACTTTTTCCAAATGTGATAATCTATTTTAACTATATGCTTCACATTTTTTACTATTTCTAAGAGACAAAAAAGATACTACTACTTTATGGTAAATTGAATATTTACTTGCTCATTCATTATGAAGAGGATGTTTATATTAAGATATAGTTTCTCATATTAAATTACTTTTCCTTAAAAACAAATATACTACTTCAACTGAAATTTACAAAATAAACATGTATTACTATCCTAGTTTTAAAACAGATTTACTTAATTGGACGTATTTAATTCTTAGTTTCATGGCAATACAATATATTATAACACAATAATAATTGACATTTCATTTCAATATATAAGTATTCATTATAATCTTTAAACAAGTGATTTAACTTAAAAGAGTTAAATCTAAAAGAAAAATAACTAATTGTTACATATTTATATAAACATATACCTTATCCTGTTATTTAATTTCATCAGCTGTTAAATTGAGAACGTTCTATAGAACGGATTGAAACTTAAATTATGATTCTTTCTGACTATAACTTAAAATAATGAATAAGTTTCCTTTTAAATTTTTAGCCACAGCATTTGTAATTATTTAAACATTATAATTACAATAATTTTTCTATAAAGTTGCTTATGCTGTGAAATAATTAAGTAATGTAACATACCATTACGGTATTCTTCTATCATCAAGAAAACGCACTTCTCTCTTACACCTTTTTAAAGTTGTCACATATAAGTTAAAGTAAATCTAGCAAGAAAATATTAAAGAAAATAATCCTCTTTCCTTTTTATCTATACTCTTTCTTTTTTTCTATATTCTCACTTTATACAAATTTTCAAAATAAATTTTAATCTTCACTATTTTTGTGGATTTTTAAAAATGTATGTATTTATCCTCTCCACCATATGCGTTTCCGCCTTTCATAATACATCACTACTCGTAAATACATTAGAACGCAGGTGAAGAATTTTAAAATTTAATAATTTCATAACTAAAAGGAACTTTTACTCAGTATATGCCTCATAATACTAATATTCACTACACTAATTATATACTAATATTGAATTATAATACTAATTAATACTATCAATCCGCCTTCATCAAAATAGATCGTAATGTTGTTTCACAATCAATGAATACTGAACATTTTCCAGGTAGTCAAATTCAACCGCAATTCTATTTTTCTTATGTGACAACTCCATATTTTACTAATGAGGTGTTTTACTATATTATTATCTTAAAATGTCAAATCTTTCTTGAGAATTCTTAAATTTCCACTTTCCTGAAGAAATTTTCCGCCTCGAAACAATTCAAAAAGCAAAACACGCCAGACAGGTTTTGCCAAAATACAAGCTCTTTTACCAACAGGTTAGAATATTAGGAATGTTTATCAGCTACAGCATAGAAAATAAATGAAGGGAAAAATCTTTATTATATATACGCCATTCTGAGAGACTCGAAATTCAAATTAATAAGCTATTGTAAGCTATCCTTCTATCCTTTCTTTTCAAATAATACGTCACCATGCAGCAGTTTTGTATTCAATTAATGATGAAATTATTGACTAAAATACATTCAAAATATCTAAGATTTTAAAATATTCAACAATATCATGCACCATTAAATTTTGTGGAAATCATTGGTAGATAATATTCAAGTTTGATCTAACAGTAATTATCTGAAATGAAGGACCAAAACCCTAATTATTCTATATTTATCCCACACTTTTTTAACATTGTGAAGGATTCAAAATAAACTTACGTTTACATGTCAAACAAAAGGAATATCCTGAATGTCAAACTCTCGCTTCAGCAGATGCTTGTAGAGACCAAATTCGGTCCCACTTTGCTCAAATGTAATTTCAATTGAACCCTGGATTTCTTCATTTTTATATAAAATGATTACCTCTATAGGCAGTAAAAACCCTTATAACATTGATTCATAATAAATGTCATTTCAGTAATTTAAAACCACATCCAGAAAACAAGTTTCTTCATTTTAGCACATTTTGCAATTTTTGTTACTTTCATAGAATCATTACTGAATGTCTCTCGATTATGAATGCTACAAAAGTATGATTGTTGGTTAATAGGATTTTCAAATATTTATCGAGATTCACAAAAAAAAATAATAATCACTACTTACAATGTATTATGTTTAATAAATCACTACTTATAATGTATTAAGTTTATTAAATTACTACTAATAATATATTAAGTTTATTAAATCACTACTTATAACGTATTAATTTATTAAATCACTACTTATTAAGTTTTACTTTTGCAGTCATTAAAAAACCACAAAATGAATTAAATGTGAATTAATGAATATTTCCGTAATCAAAAACTAATGAATCCTTACCGTAATCAACGTTTTGTATTTATTTCACTTTTTGGTATCATTGATTCGCAACGTTGACGTGCTTCTCGAAAGTAGTATATATACACCTTATATAATTACAACAAATAATCATATCAATTCTGCAAACTTTTCTTTCTAATTCTCCCAATATGATGCAATCGGAATTACTTGGAAAAACTCAATACTTTGTAAATTTAACGTTTGACTGATTTTTAAAATTTATACCCGAGTATTTTAATTAAAACGCTTGAATTTATATCACTTATAAGCTGACCGATGGCTGAGTGGTTAGTGTTCCTGACTCCTGAGCTGCGGGTCCCAAAATCAAACCCCAGTTCGGATATGGATGTTACTTTCTTTCTGTGTTTCTCTGTCTTCTGTGATGATGTATGAATGTAGTTCACTCTATAAACGGGTTTGTAGTGGTATGGCGTGAACAACGATACTCTCCTCCATGTCTTGGTTCACTGGTGCCCGCTGAATAAAGACAAATGAAAAGCAGTTTCTGGCCTTGTTGTAGCAAAGGGTTCGATGTGCAAGTGCCCACCAATGGAAAAAAAATATCACTTATAACTTTTCTTCTGAAATAAATGAGGAAAACTTGAAAGGATATCATTATGTTAAAAGTTAAAATGATATGAGCTATTAATTAATTACCAATTTTGTACCGAATTTTCATGATCTTTCATAATGACAAATAAATAATAGTGTGAAAAATTTTTTTGAAATATATTAATTACTTCTTTATCTTTTTGTTTTCACAAAAGTATATTAAAACATCTTACTCACAAGCTTCTTACTTACTTAAAACATCTTGCTTACAATTAAGCTATAAAAAAGATTTTACTGAAATTTTCAAAGTCAAACACATTAATATCAAAAAATTAAATAAAAATAATTTTAAGCATATAGAATGCCTTAATTTATAATTTTGCTTCCAAACTAATTTTAGATGTATTGAATCAGATTAAAAAGTAATATCTGTAAAGGTATGTACTTAGTAACATTACCATATAAGCAATGTGAAAGTACCAGTAATCTTTTTACGTCATTATGATGGTACATTATGCAGAAAATCTTGTTGATGTTTATGACTGAAGCAGGAAATAATTAACTTTCAAACGATTAAGATTTGGTGTAAATAATACCAAACATTTTTTTGTGTAAAAATAAACATGAAGCGCTTATAAAAAGTTTAATTCCAAATAAAATAATTAATTTCTTTCATGAGATAAAATAACACCAAAAAAGTATTAATTTAAGAGTTTTAAAGCTCTAAACTAGAAAAGAAATCGGGAACGACTATTTTTTAACAACTGTAACAGAGATTAATAATGTTATGCGAAAAATGTTTGTAAATAATCGCTTTTATCAAGTTTAAAGAAATTAAACATCAGACTAATTTAACGATTTTGTTCATAAGGAGATATGGGAACCTGATTAAATAATAGATAATTTATGGAAAACTTATAAAAAAATTGTGGTTTATACTAGGCATTATTTGATGATATAATCGGCTTATTTCCTAAACTGCTGAAAACACAAAGTACGTAAAAAATCTATTATAGAAAAAAGCTTTTTTTTTTCGCAATCAAGGATTTTAAATTAAATAAAGTTTGTCATACTTTTCAGATTAAATGAACTTTATAATTAAATGGTATAAATGCCTAATAACTAGAAATGTAAGCATACAATGACAAATGTAAGATATTCTGTCATCTTATTTCATAATTAAACTGTGATTTTAAGGTAGTTTAACAATATTTATCATAATTTTTAGAATACTTATAAAAAATTAGAAAATAATAGCGATTATATTCAGGTAGAATATATATATATAAATTGTTTTAAAGAGTACAAACCACAAGATTAAATCCTTAAGAAGAATAATAAATAGAGGGGCAGATGATTGTTGAATAATCATGATTTCAAATGGTTTTCACACATGTGTTTTGAAAATTTGAAAATGTATTAAGACGGATGGACTATGTGTTATTTTAATTTATCACAAAGTACAAGGCCAAATTTTGTTAATACTTTAGGCATTAGGTAGGCTGACATTTTATGTAATAATCAAGCACATTTACAATTAGAATGCAGGTAAAATTTGTTACGTTTTCTGTATTTCTGTGTTTATTAAAATGAAAAAAACAAGATTTATTTATATCAAATATAATAAAAATGACAATTTTACATTTGTCAATAGCAAAATAAATTTTCATGTGTTTTGAATTTTATTAAAATCAGTTAGTAGCGAATATTTAAAATGCTACTTTCCCTATAAATTTAATAAATATTTATAATAGACTATAAAATTTCAGTTAAGTAATCTTCAAATCAACATTTATGAAAGATAACTATTTTTGCTTAGATTTTATGCATCAAAATCTCAGTTAAAATTTTGATACAAACATTTATAAATACATTGCTTTTTTTCAAAAAAGTAATACTCAATCTTACTTCCCTTTAAACAAGATTTTCTGGTTACACACCTACGTCTTAAATAAGCACATCCTTCTATATTATCGAATACTTTTCACTGCCTTTTTATTGATTTGTACAAGGAAGAGAATCATTTGAGGATCTCTGTTTAAATTATTCAACAATTCTTGGGGATTCAAATCACGTTCCACTATTCGTGAAGTTTCTATTTGAGTGAAATCAATTTCCGTTCCTCGTTTCTTGGATAAAACTCTTCCGTTCATGAAAGTCAATTGCACGATTAAAGAAGCTACGTAAGTTTGCCTCTACTAAAAAAAATCAGTTTCATTATTGCCTGATGAACCGGGAATAAACATTCAATTTGATAACAGAATATTACTACAGTAGTTACGTAATTAGTGTTGTGTTAACGCTACTGGAATTTATATTTGAAGACATATCTTTATGAATGAATGTGCATTCAGAATTATTTTAATACACGGAATGAGGATGATAAAAGTTTATGATGAATTTTAAAGTTTTACAGCTTATTCTTAAGATTATAATGTATATATATATATATATATATATATATATATATATATATATATATATATATATATATATATATATATATATAATAAGTTTGACTGAGAACATATAGTCCTAAGAGATCAAAATATTATTCTATAAGATCTTCAATATTTACGATTTGGATTGAACCAACTAAATATGTAACGTATTGTTAATTTTGTTAATTTTCTTCGCCAGATTTTGTGATGTTCTTGTGGAAATAGAGCAATGTATTCGATATACAGACTTAAGTCCACTATGAGTGTAATTTTTCTTTAGATGTTTTTCCTGTTTTTACAACTCGAAGTACACATACTCTTGAAAGAAAGAGAAGACAACTCCAAAGACTCAAACTATCAAGATTCAGATTTTCAACAATCTGCATCCATAACATGCTAACATATTGAAGTAACTATAGTAAAGCATAAAAATATCTTACGATATTTCATAATCCTGGAAACGAACTCAAAGAAATACTGGGTTTTTAGATTTGAAGATAGATAGACGCAGAGGATATTCATGCCATTAGTTAATACAAGTTAAATAAGCGTGGAAAATATCCCTTACAATAAATATTAAAATATAATAAGGCAAAATACTTCCATTTTCATTTCTTAAGCAAAAAATGTTATCATTATTTTGGTATTATTTCAATAATTTTTAGGAAAAATAGTAAATGTGCAATGGTTACCTCCAATGGTTAATTCTAATTTATAATCTTCATGTCCATATCTACATCTAAAATGATATATGATTCTATAATTGGATAATTACTAGTAGATAACAACGTATAATGTTGTCCATGTTCTGTTTACAAGCATGCTTCCAAATTTTAAGTTTCAAGTTCAGTACTGCTGTGTTCATTATCAAAATGTAATTATATTTTGTACCGATCCATGAATATAAGAAGGAAGAATTGTTATCCATTATGGTTATATGTTTTAACATTAAATGGTTGTTTGGTTGGTGTTTTAGACTCCAATCGAAGCATTTGTTAATTAAATTCTTCAACTAGAACTTAGACCATAGAAATTAAAAGTTGCAAATATAAGCAACATGAATTGCGCCTAGAAAGCAAAGAATGTTGTTAATTTTTTTTATAAAAAAAAAGGTTTTCTCAGTACTTAGTTAAATAAAAGGATGTTAGTCGAAAATAGAAGAATTGATTTCCTTTCACTTAATTATATATACGGTATAACTTTAAATTAATTTTGTGAATCAAATATTTTTAATAGAAATGAGACAAAATTAATTGCTGCGATTATGCAGTACTCAATTTTGATAATTATTAAAATTTCATTTAATATGAAGAAAATAAATAAATTTAAACTCGTATATTATCGATTCCATTCTATTTTTCAAATAACGATTGAGTAGTTTAGGTGGGGAAGGAAGAAGTTCTTATTAATTTACTAATATTTAAAGATTTATTTACAAATAGGATTATTTACAGACATTGTTTAGGTAGCTCCTTCACACACTCTCCTCTGTACTCAATTACTTCTACATGTCTCTTAACGCGTCATATTAAGCACTACCATCTAGTGGACACTCATTTTTTAAGTAATATTATAGCTTGATGATAACACGTACATATATTAAATTATTCCCTCATTTTTTCAGATTACTCTACATTCATTAAATTATATAGTATTTTATTTAAACTCATTATGATATTCTTTTAGATTATTTTAAATAAACTATTTAAGATAGTCTTTGAGAAATATTGTTACAAATTATAAATAACTATTGTATTTGTCTTAAAATATCTCAGGCAGATCGGAAATACTCACATTTTGTTAAAAAAAAAATTGCGGTATTAAGCGTACAACACGTCTAAACGTGTTGTACGTTAAAAGCGGGATTTCTAATGATTTGATAACTTGGCGATGTTTTGGCAAGAAAACTTGGTGACTTGGCGACAGTTGGCAATATTCTTGGTGATTTAGCGAGAAATAGATACTTCTGAAAATATCCATCAGCTTTGCTCTAGGACCAATATTTAGCGAGATAGCCTAGAAGCTTCCATAACCTTGGCGAAACTGGTAGATTTCCCCGCCAAGTCAGGTATAAATACCGCAGCTCAACATAGAAGGAGTAAGTTTTGTGAAGACAGTCAGTGAATGAAGACGATTAGTGAGGACTATTAATCTAGAGAAGCTGTTCTCTGTCTGAGGTATTTGAGACCTGGGATTGGAAGCCGTTACTTATTGTATCTGAAGAATTGTTGCCATATAATTGTGATTGTTACAGCTGGTATATATAGTGGAATTTTGACGAATAAAAGTCTTGTGTTCATTGAGTGGCTGTTTTATTCAACTCTCAATCGACACGAAACCCAAAGCTCGGTGCAATATATTCACCTCAAAATTATTAGTTAAAGCTCAGAGTTAATAAATATATAGCATTAAGGGACGTTACTATGAATACAAGACTGTTTTTATGTACTCAATGATTTATGTATTCCCTTCTATTACTAAATTTTTAAAAATATATTTAGCATCAAGAAATAATTCTAGATTGATTTTATTTCAGAGTTTTTTTTTTTTTTTTTCATATTTAGAGACTTAACTTCATTTGAATAGTTTAACTCAAGCAAAATTTAGAAAATCAGTAAATTGTGCATTTGAACAAAATAATCTTTGAAAGAAATCGATTTATCTTTACAATAACTGAATTGAACTTAAGATATTGAAGAATAAAAAAATGGTTAATCAGATTAATAACTTTATTTAATAATTATTGCTTTTTTTTTACTGTAAAAACTGGTGAATTTAAGCATAATATTCATGAAAGATAAAATATTATCTTTAGTATCATTATGATGTGCTAAAATGGTGTGCTGAAATAGAATGTATCTTATAAAGGCAGACTTGCTTCACATGGGGGAGTTTTGCAAAAACAAGTTTCATTTTTTAGAAATTATTAACAAACATTTATTTTCTAATAAATAAATTACAAAATTTCTTTATTTAATAAAGAAAATATTTTTATAGTCATATCAATGTCAATATTATATATTTTATTCTTGGGCTGTGTTCCTTAATTTCAAAATTTTGTGATTTATTCATAATTTATACAGTATCTAATAGCAAAAAAATTTGAATTAATTTTCTTTTTAACAAAAGAAAATTCTCCTTCTTTTTATTCCAAATTAATGATCATTTTACAAATTATATAAAATAAATAATTCTTTAAATTTATCAACGTTAATTTTTTCAAATTTTAAATGGTACGCAAAACAATTATTACATACGCAAAGCATTTTTCTACTGTGGTTGCATCAAAATATATTTAATTTATATATTAAATGAATGAAATAATTTTTTTATATGTTCTAGTCCTCAGTTTGTGCTAATCTTAATTGTGAAGTGTTTCTAATTTTAAATGTGAGCATTTTAATTGAAAATATTAGCATGTTTAAATTATTTCCCTAATTATAAACCTAAATTCTGCCATTTATCGTGGATAATGTTTTTCTCCAGCGTATTTAAAGCATTTCCAATTTCTATTAATACTGAATGCGTGAAAAATAACCTTTGATAAAGGATAAAATTTCGAGAATTTATTTTAAATAAATGTAATTCATAATACTTCACTTTAAATCTAGTGAGTACATGCGTCATGAAAATAAATTAGGTTCTTTTTAAAATAAATAAGTCCACAGAATATTCGATTTAAGAGGAAATAATGCGAAAAAATTCCTAACATTAGTTCATCTAGCTGAATTTTAAAATGCTAAATTTATCAAGCAGCATTTAGGAGGACTATTTTTCATTCAAAAAATCAATATTTACGTTAACTTAGAAAAAAAGCAGTTTTTTTAGAATAATATTTTGTGAGTTACTTTAAACCAAGAAAAAAAGAGAATTTTTAATTGTAGCAACTATGCTTGCCTATAGATAAATATTTTTGAAAAGAGAGTTTCCAAAGCTATAAATGTTTCAGGCATCAATATAAAAATAAAATTGGAAATCGTTGGGTTTTCTTTTTTATATATAAACTATTCTTGATAAATAGTCAAAACTTTTAAAAATGTAGGAAATTGAAATAAAATGAGACAATACATGCATACACACACACACACACACACACACACACACACACACATATATATATATATCAATTAAAAAATCAAAAGTTAATTCAAAAATATTTTTAAAAAAGATAAATTTACTGATGATATAAAAGTAATAAATTAAAGTGTGACAATAACACCAAATTTTGTCACTTCAAGACACTATTCCTACTTTGAAAACTCACCAATTAAAGTAATACTCTTAGATGAATTTCAGATATTTTGTAAGTAAAAAACATGCTGCTAAAAGTAAAGCTCTCAAAATGTGAAATTTTGTTGCAAAATTTTTGTTATCCAAATATCAAAGTTTTGACATATTTGACTCTCCTTTTACAAATATCACTATGATTTTACTTTGTTTATTCTTTTTTATTTTATATTATTTATTTTTTTCTATTTGGATTCTGAAACATCCAATTATTATACTAGTTTTCAAGCACAATAAAAATAATCTCAAACTACTTCTCGAATATTTTACAGATTAAAGTTGTTAGCAAACTATAAGTCGTGAAGCTAAAAATAAATTTAATTATGTGTTGGAACTCCTAAATTTAAGTAATAATTAATTTAATTTAAGTAGTAATTTAGGAAGTAGTAATTAAAACTTCGCAATGTATACTTTTTTCCGAAAAGTATGGGTTAAAAACAAAATCTTTTCAAAACATCCACTCTACAGTTATAAGATGTTACTAAGAAATATCCCGCTGCTTTAATGCAGATGATGAGGTTGGCGTGAAAATAATTAACCTCTTATGATAAGAAGTTGGGAGAGTAAATTAATCGCTCAGTGGCAATATACAGGGAAATAATGAATTTTTCTTTTACCAAGAAAATGATCAATAACCTAATGTGATATAGGTACAGGGAGCATTTTTCGAAAAATTCCCTGTTTTGATGAGATTTTAATGTCGATTTAGAGGATTTTTCCTTCCAATACTTATTAATTATATATTAAGATGCTTAGTACTTATATTGGAAAATTCAAGGGTAATGTAAGAGTTACAATAAACTTGGATATTTTCGAGAAGCTGTTTTAAAATTTTACTGTGACATTAACTAATGTAGAAAAATTTAAATAAGTTTAAACATTGAGTTTATTTCAGATTAAAATCCTCAACATATGTTTTAATTAGTATCTAATTACCTCTTCTTAGATGACAGTACTTTTTTATTTCCCATAAATTAATTTGCTTTTAAAGGATTAGAGAATTTATTTTTATTTTTTACCTATGTACTTTAAATAGGATAATATTTCTGAATATATGGTTGCATTTAAATTTAAATTATCAATATGCTGATAGAAAACAGCATTTTATTTTTGTTTATTATTTCCTTGTTTCAAATATTGTATTATCACAAAGTAGCACTCTTCATAATTTCAACATTAAAAAAAACTTAGTTTTATCAACATTATTTTAACATATTTTCTTATTTTCAATCTTCCTGTAAATAAAAATCACGCTTAATTAAGATACCATAAATTAAATATTTTTAGATATACATGAAAACTGAAGGATTCCTAGTATTTGTTCCTTGTTTTAACATCTTTTTTTAATCATTGAAGCCAAATATGATAATTATTTAATTTTTTAGTTTTCTACACCCAAATATTGCACCATGAGATTACTGTTTGTGTAAGAGAAATCCAAGTTTTTTTGTAAAAGGAGACAGAAACAGACTCTCACCGACTGGACTATGGTTAGAAAACTAGTACTTGTTGATTATATCCAAGGAATGGTTTTCCAGGTTAGTATGAGAACACAAGTCTGACAACCTCATGCTGCAAAATTTTCTTGTTAAAAAATCCTAAAGAGTTAATACCTAACCAGGTTGATGTTCTTGATGAATATAAACATTAGTATGTCAGCAACGTAAGAAAATCGTTGGTCTTCCTGTGGAAATTTTAATAAAGAAACGCCATGCACATCTATCAGGAATGTCCTCATCAGTTTGGATGCATGATTCATGAAATTTAAGAAAATAAAATATACTTGCTGACTTTAAATTTATCAACAAAATAATTTGTTGGTTTGTGTGAGTCGTTATCATTATAATATGAGCATTATTTGTGCTTTTACACCCATCGAGGAAAAGGTAACACTAAGAAAGCATATTCCTATGTCATTCTAAAACGTATGTTTGAAAGATGACCTCAAAATGATTTGAATTCTCTGACTGTAAATGAATACCAAAAATTATAATGAATAAATCTTTTTTAGTAGAAAATCCACTAAAAGGAGAAAATTCTGGAGAAAAAGGATTAAACTTTATTGATAACAATAAATTTTGATGTCACTTAAACCATAAGAAAGTGTTTCAGAGGATGAGAATTGTTGGAAATAAACTCCAAAAGCTAGAAGTTTTGAATAGATATAAGTTTGAATTTAAAGATGAATTGCAGGCAGACGATACCGGGAAGGAAAATTGTTATAGCTCGGATGGATTTAAACAAATAGCAATCTCCAAATTCAATCATAAGAGGAATTGATAAAAAATAGAAAATTGATCGATATGGATTGCACATTCGAGAAAAATATTATAATTTAAATATAGATTCAAAAGACTATATTAGAGAATTAAAAAAAAGAAGAAATTAAGGAATTTTTAAGAAAAAGGATTTTCCTTGAAAAGTAATGTAAATTAATATTACTAAAGTCCTAAGAGAATTGAAAAAGATGATTAACGTATTAGAAAAAATTCAGTACAATTAAATTTGCTGAACATATCAAGATATTGTGCTTCTTACTTTAAAGAATAAAAGAAAAGTTGGAGGAAATATTCTAAGGAAATGCTTCCTGGTAGGATATGGACAAAAGAATTATTCATTACCACTTTACAAATGAAGAAGCACTTGATTTAAGAAAACCGTTTTAAAATTAAATCTGCTATTAGCACATTTAAATCAAATAAATTAGCAGATCTTAAAGTGATTTGTACGGTGTTGGCGAAAGTTGATGAACAGGATCTCGTTAGGAATCTACATACAACTGCGTACAGTCTTTGGACAGTACAATAGACACCCATTAACAGATAAAGCTGCATTTCTTATGTAATAGGCAAGACTACCACAACTACTGTAAAAATAATTATAGATAATATTTTAAAGATTTTTTTTAAATATAGTCTTTAACTATTGTGAAAAACATAATGCAAAATATAAAAAAAGAACTACTATATGGTACTAATTGAGATTTCTAAATTGAACATCAACTACTGAATAAATATATGTCTTGAAGAAAATTTTAAAGAATATAAAAGACCACAATATTGATATGACAGATTTTAAATTTGCCGACGACACTATTATTAGGCAGGTATTTTATGATGCTACGGAGGAATTTAAATATCAGCTAAGGTTATCAATCTAGAAAAAGTTAAATTAAAAAATCTAAAATGCATCGTTAAACTTGGTAATGATATGTTTGAATCTTTCCATATTGAAGAATGCTTAAAGCATGCTGAAGACCTTCAGTGATTATACTTTTGATTATTCCTCAAAAACATTTTTAGAGCTTTTGATCTTAGTACTAAAAGAAATGCTTTCTGAAAGACAACGCAAATGTTGTTATTGAACATTATTTTAGTGAGTATAACCAGAAAATATGTCAATGAGGAAGTAAATTTACTTGAGAACAACAGAAGCAAATTAGGGTTAACAATAAATAGAAATTCAAAATTTGCAGTGAAATTTTCAATACATACCTTTGAAATTACTGACTCAATAGCATATACTCAACAACTACATTATTATCATAATTTTGGAGACGAAATACTTTACCGATATCAGAAACTACCGTTACTAATAACAAAATTAAGTTAGGGAAACTAATAATATATTCACTACGCCAAATAATTTCTACTATGGACTAAAAAAGTTTTCTACTTAGAAGAATTTTAAGAATAATACTTGGTGCAGTTTTCGATAATGATGAATAGAAATCAAAATTTAATTATGAAGTTCACTAAAATTTCTAGAAATCTCATATTTCTAAAGTAAATAAAAATCACAAGACTTAATCGCAACATTTATACAGAGAAAAGAAGATACAGATCCTATAATCAATATCAGTTTTACCAAACTATTAGGAGTGGGACAGAGAACTACTGAATCAATTCCGTTGGGAGTCATATGTAAAATTATATAGAAAGGAAACTGGAGATGTGTTCCATTAGATAGAATCAGAGGGCATACACTGACTGAGATGGTCTTGTCTAGATGCAGGCTGGGGTTCTCAAAAGAAGATTCAATGAAAGGGAAGGCTTTTGTACTTCAAGCAATCAAAGCGTATTGTTCCATTAGCAGTTATCCTAGAAAAAAAATGTAAGTGTACAACTAAAACTTAATTGTAAACTTCATCAGTTGAAGACTTATTAAAATGGTAATTAGTTGTTTTACTAAATTTAGATCTTTAAAATTAATAAATATATTTTATTCGTGTTCTTATCAACATATATATATATATATATATATATATATAATAAAAGTTTTTAACATTTTAACACCATGTAGAGAAATTAGGACTTACATATGCTAGAAATTAGGACTTACATTACGGCAAAACATAAAACGCCTGCATTCTATAGAAGGTCTAGGAATTATATACAATGCCGGATATTTTTAGGAAACGTATAAAATATGGGAAGTATACATTTTCTAGGCATTGTATATGATAACTAGCCATTCTATAGAATGTGAAATTCTATTTAGGCAAAGTATGAAAAAGGTCCTAATAAGCTTATTATGTAAATTATGTGCATTTCTCAAAAGTACGTATTATTGTGAAAAATTAACCAGAGTAGTTAATTATTGAAAAAAATTGTTCAAAATGCGAAAAGAAAAAGGAAAGTAATGCAAAACATAATTTATGCCTTCCTTATTAAAGGAAACAAAATTTTCATAGAAAAAATAAGAAATTAACCTATTTTTTGTAACATGACAGGCTTGAATGACATTTAAATTACTTTTGATTGCTTTTTTTTCTAGCAAAACATTTCATATTTTGGCCATATGCTTTACACATACATTTGATGAATCTTTGGCCACTGCCACTGGACTAAACAACAGCAACTGATCGGAAAGGAATTTCATGGTCAAAAATATATTCATTTCTAATAACATTCTTAGGGAATAAAGTGAATTGTGGTCTCATATATACTTGTTTTAAAATTTCTTTATATGTTCAAAGTCGATAGAATCTATCCTTTATCACGCTCATTATATTTGCCAATATATTGCGTGAATAACTTAGCTTAGGAGGGGATTGACAACTGGCGGCTCTTTGCTCCTCGGCTACGTTCTTCGACAAAATATTTAGTAAAGGAACTGTATATTACTTATTTTCTTCTATTTTAAGAGATGAAAAACAATTTTTCAAAGATATAAAGTCGAAGCACACATATAGAAAAAAAAACTATAGCACGGAATCTAGACAAATGGTGCAAGAGTGTTTTAAAATCATTTCTTTAAAACATTTGATGATTTCGACAAATTGAAACTCTCAAATTGGTTTCAACTTTATCAATAGCAGTTAATGAGTCATTTGATTTAAATGATACAGCACAAATTTCTCTTTTTATGAGATTCATCACTATGGCATACTTTAAAATATGAACTTTTGGGATTATTGTATCTCAAAGGACAAACACGTGACGTTGATACAGCGAAATTTGTCATCAAGTGCTTTGAAAATCATCAAATTTCATTTTGAAAAAATTGTCTCGATTTCAATGGACGAAGCAAAGAATGTAACAGGTACAAGTAGTGCAGTTGTTGTCCTTTTGAAGGAAAAATTAATCATGAGATACTTAAACTTCAATTCATATTAAAATACTGTCTAGAAAGTAAGTTTAATATTGACATCATTTCTACTTTTTTTTTTTGCACTTGTTACACAACAACAAAAATAATTTTTGTGCTTAAATAATTCTTTAAGCACAAAAATTATTGCTTAATTTTTATGCTTAAAGAATTAAACAATCTTGCAATTGTGTTTATAAAATAATTCTGATAAATACATTTGTAAGGACGAAAGTAATCTCTTAAAAACAATCTCTACTGTTAGAGCATAATAGTGAACTTCCTGTAAATGCTCCAGTTAGCAATCTTAGCACAACTGCTAAAAATGTTCAAATTATTGTTGAGTACAAACTTTTTAAGCAAAAAGAGTATTGCATTAAATAACAATATAAAGCCATTATTCACACATATAATTTTTCCAATTATCACATTATACATATTTTTAAACAATATAAGCAGATTATTTAACATGAAATATTTCAATTGAATTTCGATTTTGAAACTGTAAATAAAACATTTCAAGCTAAACAAATTTTGCAAAATCTCTTCAGAAATTCTATGAAAACATAAAATATTTCAGATAATTAATATAATTTATAAAGAGTGTGTGTGAGTAGAAATGTACGTAAAAAGGAAAATTCATTTTAAAAATTATGTTTTCTGTGAGTTTATAATTAAAAATAAATTAAATTATTAAGCCAAATATCTGCTATGAAGTAAGTTTTAGGAAAAATTCCTCCTTAAAAGGCAAAAACGGTTATTATAAGTAAGCTTCTTAACAGTCTTTGGTAAAATTTAACCTTAAACCCTTAAACAATTTTTGTATAAAGTAAAATTATGTATATATATATATATATATATATATATATATATATATATATATATATATATATATATATATATATATATATATATATATATATATATATATATAGATAGATAGAAAGATAGATAGATATAAGTAGGTAAGATTACTTTTAAAATCAGAGAATTTTACCCAAAAAGTGAAAAGAACCGAAAATTTGAAAAAACTCAATAAATACAGCATTAACATGCTTTACAGCTGATGTTAATCTTTCTATTGAAATATAGCTTATTTTTTAAGTAGTTGGTATTTAGCCTACAAAAGTAGACATTTACAAATGGAATACTTAAAAGTATCACTTTATCCTGAAACTTTTAAGCCCTTAATCTGTAATGCTTAATTAACTATTTTATCAATTAATTCTTTATTTAATCAACATATTTTTGAGAAAAGTGATGTAAGTGGTGACGATGAAAAGTTTTGAAGCAAGTATTTTGAAATTAAAACGCAAAATATTTCACATTTACGTTTTAGAACAACCTAAGAATATTTGTGCTAAAAATGGTATCCATATTTGTGTCACTCTAGGTATTATTTATTTACTTAGTAAATATTCACAAGTAAAAAAACACCTCTAAAAATTATTAAATCTATTTTGAGCTCATAGTTAGTCATCACAGGATAGTAAGGAAAAATAATACTAAGCAATATTTGAAAGTAATACAAAATAGGTGTTCTACCAAAGAAACAATTTATGCAATGCAATATCCGGAATCTTTTTTCCCCTAAAATTTAACTGAAGATGTAACTATTAGTCTTAAAGCATGTACATACCATTTTACACATTCAAAATCTAAAATAACTTTTCCATTTCTTAAGTTTGGGTGATAAATCGCCAAATATTATTACCGATTTATTATAGAATTTAAAAAATGTCACCTTTTATCATCGTAATTTTTTTCCTTCTTTTTATATTTTGCAAAAAAATTTTAAGAAATGTCAAAATATATTTATTCTTTTAAAATAAAATATATTACAATAATAAGTTGCGATTTTTTATCTATATTTCGTATATTGTTACCAAATAAATCTGTTCAGTGAAAATTTCACGATAATATTGAATAATGCAAAAAAAAAAATACAGGAATCTTTTTAAGTTATCGTTCTACTTGATGAGTGTGTTAAAGCAAAAACTAATCACAAAAGTGTTACGATATAATTTACTCCAGATTATTATGTCAATATAATGTTATCAGTTTATTCCTCTTCCATAAACAACAATTTTACACATAATTTACAATTTTATTCTTTTTCATTAAAAGAATAAACCACAAAGTATAAAATAAATTTAATATTTTTCATTTAAAACTATTGTATCAAAAGTATGTATTATATTCAAAAGAGTATACTTTTTAAAGGCGTTATAAGGGATTATTAATTCGCTTAAATTCTTAAAGTGATAACTATTGAAAATATGAAATAGGATTAAAATCAATGCTATTCCCATGTTTTTTGACTTAGCGACACATTTTAAGTACTGACAAACAATCCATGGAAGGCAATTCATAAGATGAAAATGAAAATGTCTTTCAATAGTTTTCTGCTGTTAAGCTGTCCACTAAGCATTGTTTTAAATAAGCTATAACTTTGAATATGTTTAATATAACTTTATACAATCAAATATTTGTAAAGATTTTTAAAAGCATATTAATGCCTCATATTTGCTAGTCGTGTAGACAATTAGAGATGAAAATTTACTATATAATATATCTTAATGTTTAATACAAATATGTGATAGATAATATAAATTCAAAATTTGAAATATAATCAATCCAATTTTTTTATATATTTACTTTTCAAAATTATTAAATAATAATTGGTTAAAAATGAACTCCACGCGAGTATTTTTACAATATCATCCTGATAAGAAAATAGCCAAGACATATTTTTATATTTTATAATATTAATTCAGTTTAAATAAAGAAACCAGTTAAAACCAAATGTGATTAGAAGATAACTTTAAACAGATATCTGAGAAAAATCAAGAACACGTAACTTTATTACTAAACAATAATTATTAAATTATTTTGTAGAATTATTTTAATACATTATTAAATAGTCCATTACAATAAATAATTTGAAAGTGTAAGTGAAAAAAGTATAAGTAATTTAACATGAAAAATTAAATATAAATAATTTAAGTTCAATTAAAATGGTTTTAATATTTAAATAAATGTTAGGACACTTTGCCTTAAGGCAGTAAATCATGATTTTATCTAAGAACCTTAAAATTTAACAGTACATTTTCCACATTATTGTTATTACTATTTAGTTTGCGAAGCAAAATAAATGCTTTTGCCGTGCGTTCATTTTATTTAATGATCAGCATTTGTAAATGCACCAAATTGAACTCGATTCCTCAGCTTTAAAAAATGTTTCGATATACTAGGCTGAATAGCAAAGAAAACAATCTTTACGAATCCTAATAAATAGCATTATATCTAATCAAATTCTGCTTTTATACTAAACGTAAAGCCCTAAAGGTACTAAAATGGATGTCGTAAAAGAGAAATAATTTTAGATGCAATTTCAGATAAGTGAAAAATAGAAGAAAAATTCTGAAGGAAAGAAGATATAAGAGTCACCAAACACATAAATGAAGCGATAAATTCCTGATTTAAATGGTGATGGTGGTATCTAAAGGAATGCTTAAAAAATAGCATTATTATGTTTAAGCATTTTTAATACATTTTATGAAGTTTAAATTTATCATAATGATCTTCCTTCTAAAATAGAAAATTATATTATTTTGCTGCGTAATATTTATAAAGATTCAGATAAATTATTACCATTTCAACGACAAATCATTAATAAAAACAATATTTATTTTAATACAGTAATTTGAATATTTTTAAAAAAGGTATATGTAACCAATATATCATCTAATGGAATGAGAAAACTCCCAATATTTTGCTGCAAATTAAAATTTATATACATTGGTAAGTGTGCTTTAATTTAACACTTTTAACAGAGATTATCTGTCAAAAAGTAGAAAGTATTTTTTTCTGAGTTAAATATCATATTTGATTTTGATAACAAAATAGCTTTTTTCTACTATTATATTTTCCTCAATATTCAAGATTTTTTTCTTGTATAAATTTTGGTCACACAAAACTTCAATTTTGTCTTCAGTCTTAAATTTAATTTAAAAATGCAATGAGATTTCATGTTGGAAAACGCTGTACCAGCAAAAGAATTTTATTATTAACGAATATGGTGCTGCAAATAGGAGTTGCAAAGAAAATAGAAGAATAAGAAAATAACACTGCATTGAAATTGCAGTTCTACGAACTTAATATGACGCCACAGAAACACATTTCTGCCTATAAAGAAATATCTCATATCCAAAATTTTATGAGAAAAATTCAGTAGCCCTTGCTCAGTAGAAAATAGGATTGTAGAAGAAAACTATTTTTTTCGAGTTCATAATATGGATAATTTTATTCATAATGCATTCAAAATACATCGTCCTTAAGAAAAGCAAGGCATTTTAAATTTGTCTATAAGTTCTCTTTTTCGTTTGTTATTCCTGCATTAGCATGCTTCTCTGTACCTAGCCCTGAATTGGGCTCTACAAATTAGAAGCATCCGGGCGTAGTCCTCGTGATTTTGAAGTATGGACCTAGAAGAAAACCCCAAATACTTAGTCTGCCATCCCTACAAGTGATATTGCGACCACGCCCGGTTTTAGCATGCCACAGTCGCCATTAACGAACACGACAGATCTTCAGTAAGCCGGGATTCCAACTCACTACCTTCCGATAAGGAGAACACTCTGGCCAATCAGGCTGCCATGGACCTCTTTTTCATTTGTTCATTAGATATAGAAACTTAGAGTGAAAGTAGTCACCTTAATAATTTAGACATAATCGCAATTTTTTTCTCTCAACTGCTGTGGTTGACAGAAATAAATAGGCAAGAACAAAATACAATAATGCAGGTCCTAAAGATAGGTTTTTAAATTCTTTTTTTTTTGTTTCATTTCATAAATAAGAATAAAAAATAGGCGCATTAACATGAAAATTATTTTCTCATTAAAAGTGAACATATTCAAAATCTTTGCAATCAATTAATAGGTATTCCACTATGTTAACTATGATATTCAATTATGTTATGTTATTCAATTATGTAAAAAAAATTTTTTTCATGACTCTGAGAATGTAAGCAGAAGAATTTTAATGCATTTAATTTTAAAAAAGATAGCGATCAAAGAATTGAGACAACTCTTGCAGATTATGTGTCAACCAGAGTGCACCAAGTAGAGGGTGGTTACGTTATTCCTCATAGAAAAAATTGATTCTTCTTAGTCATGAGAATCATTACAGTAAATGTGCCCATTTTAATATAGCTAAAATAAATAAATTGCTTTTATATTCGTTAATTCCAAGCAATCAGACTGAATTTTATGATCATGTATTTAATTATTGTAATACACACAAAGTCATACCATGGCCCACGAATCTAAATTCTTAAAAATATACGAAATTTATTATTAATTTAAAAATCCATGTTAGGAAATTTAGCATATGTCTTTTATAAAAACGTGACAAACATGATAAATATTGTGTTGCTACTATCTCCAAGAAGAAAGAAATACAAATATCTAAATAAGACTGAAAATAATATGTACGAAAATCGCTTATATATCGTTTTGTAGTATTTAAATTGAAATCTTATGCATCAAAATTGTAGCAACATATAAAAATAATGCAGCAGTAGTAAAACACAGAAGTTAATTCAGATAATTATTTAATAAAATAATGTAATATAGAATATGGTTGATTTACTAACTTATTAGACATTATTGATTTATGTTTTTTATATTTAGGTAAATAATATATTTTTCACTATTTAGTTAAATAATATATACCAAATATTGATAAATAATTTAATAAACTGTAATAATTGATGAGGAATAAAAATCACAATGATGAATGAATTGCCAATTGAAAGGCTTTATGAAATGAAATGGCAGCTGTGAATGTTTAATATATATATATATATATATATATATATATATATATATATATATATATATATATATATATATATATATATATATATATATATATATATATATATATATATATATACAGAGGTTATTAACACATTCTTAGAACGTTTTCGCGGCCGTTTATTTAATGTTTAAAATGTATTAAATGTTCAATTATTATTATCTATTAATCTATCATTATCTATTAAATGTTCGATCTTTTTTCTGGACTATAACTCTGCATCGTGATTTCCATGACAGAACAGCTTTCGGCAATATTTCCAGGGGTATTGCTTTCCATTACTTTGCAGAGTCCATCTATCATGGTGGGTTTGCGTTTAAAAAAAGACTTTTTTTAACAGACTAAAGACACAATAGTCCATAGGTGAAACTTCAGAAGACTTCTCAGGGATATATTGAAAATGTATACATGCAATTCCTGTATTAGTCATCATTGTTTCAAGGAATGCAGTGGTAGTTTTCGAAGTATGACTTATTGCTTTGTGTTGATGAAGTTACTCCTTTTGAAAGTCTTTGGGATAAAGAAGAGGAATTTCTTTTGTAAATATTGGGCGTAAAACCTTCTCCTGATAGTACAATGAGTTGATTTTAACATTTCTTTCCATTCTTCTTATTTTTAATTTCTCATTGTAGGAGAAATCTGCGACAATCCTAAACCCCTTAGACATACTTTCTTTGTAGTGACGGAAATGGGTTCGTACATTTTGTTCTCCTCATTTTCTATAATAAAAAGACCATTTTTTGTTACAGTCATTTAGGTAAGCCCATATTTCATCAAGAGTCACAATGGTTTTTCATTTATCTCCGGCTAAGTGGTTTTCATACAGTATTCTGCAAACTATTTTGCGTTGAGGCACATGTCTCGGCAAAAGCTGATGAACATTATGTTTTTTAGCATTTTTAAGTTGTAAATACTGGATTATTATTTTATTTATTGTTGCTATAGATGTATCTAATGACTTTGCAATTGATTTCTGTGTTGGTGGATTTTCTCTTGTTAACAGCGATTTCACTTTAGTAGCATTTGAAGCAGTACGTACCTTTTAAGGATATTCGTTTATAGTCTTCTGTCTATGTAGAAATAATGATAGACAGTTTTTACCTGTCCAATTAATAATATTGCTTATTTTGCACTTAGAAATTTTAATACCATGCATTTCACAACGCTTTTGAATTCTGTTGGATAAATAAGAATGTTTCTTTTCGGAAAGCGCAAAAACATATCCTTCAGTTCATAGCATGTTTATATGTGACATTTTGAAAAAAGAATAAGTTTAAAAATAGAAGACGATATTTCTCCATTTTAAGTAATTAGCTATTGCCAACAATTTTTATTCTAAAGCATATTTTTTTTTTAATTCGATATCGAAATCGTTCTAAAATTGTGTTAACACCCTCTGTATTTATATATATATATATATATATATATATATATATATATATATATATATATATATATATATATATATATATATATATATATATATATATATATATATATATATATATATATATATATATATATATATATATATATATATATATATATATATATATATATATATATATATATATATATATATATATATATATATATATATATATATATATATATATATATATATATATATATATATATATATATATATATATATATATATATATATATATATATATATATATATATATGTATATATATATATATATATAGATAGATATAAACCTGAATTTCACTTGTTTGTATTTCTACATTTACAGTTAATTTAAATTTTTTTGTACCCTTAAGTTTGTTTTATTGCATATATTTTCATTTAAATTTTTAAAATACGAACAAGAAAAATGTACAAACAATTTTGTATTTACCTATCAAGTAATTTAATCTATTGCATTGATTACTTAGAATAAAGCTTAATTTTTATTTTACTTATATTTTCTGAAATACTGTAAAATTCTTTGATTTATTGCACAATAAAAAAAGAAAAGAATTGTAGGATTTGGAATTTTTCAAATATCTAAATATAATCAATACTAAATCATTTCTAAATTTCAGATAAAATTTCATATTTTAAGAACATGTTAGTCGTTAAGTTTCCGTATCTAAGAGATGTAGAAAAACGAAATACTCAAAAGGAATATAATTTAGTTTATGACCGTCTAGGGAACCATTTAGAAGAACATAATGGTTAGTAGGAAAATTTTCAGGTTTCTATCTAACATTAAAGAACTATATCATAATTTTTGAGAAAGTACTATCACGATCTGTTATTATAGAGAAATATAAATATTTGACTAGATATTTAATTTGTAAAATATTACATCTTATTAAATCATTATGGTTATTTTCATCATTTTTTAATATTACATTTTCCAAAAAGTTATATATTTTATATATCATGCATCTTAACAAATACTAAATACTAGTCATATATCTATATATCTCTTAAAATAATATGAATAGATTTTGTATTTAATTGTTTTTGTCAAATAACTTGATTTAATATATAAATATAAAATAATCCACCCCCACACACAAGTCATACAGTGGTCCGATTATTTTTTAACGCATTCTATATCTACTTATTGATGAAAACAAAATAATAAAGAAAAAAGTGAAACAAAAATATCGTTAGAGTTCACCAATATTTTCTGAAGTATGAAACATTTTTAATAGTCAAATATAAATTTCTATAAAGTAAAATAAATTCTGATACTTTTACCGGGTAATTATTACTATGCATATTATTATGTTCTTCCTATTTAATTATATAAAATGTTCAATTTTATAATTTCTGTGAAATAATTTTAATTTAATAAAAAAAATAAATAGCTTTTAAATATGTATAATTATTAACCTTTGGGTATATAAGTTTCTTCCCATATAAGCATTTTACTGACACTAAAATATTCTGATTTCATTAATCAAATATTTTTTCTAAAATTTACAAATGGATACTGACTTGAAATCAGTTAAGCATCTTTCTCTTTATTTAAATAATTTGTCTACTTTCTCAAAGAAATTCAAGACATGTTCGAAACTTACATGAGGCTTTGTCGAAGAAGTAAACAAAAGTAAATTCAATTTCCAATTCTCGTTTTATTAAATTCCACCGATAAGTTATACATCATAAAACAAAATACTTGACGGTTAGTAGAATTTAAATAAGTCCTGTTCAATGAATTGTAAATGTATTACTATTAAGTAAAATTGATGAAGAGATGCAATGGTACTTCAACTATCAAAAATTAAATTTTTTCGGGATTAAAAATTGCGAATATATAAAGGTTTTATATAATAAATATTTTAAAAATATGTATGACTATTATATATCAGCTTTTCAAAATTAAACTGTGTTAAATAACAATATAAAATTTAAAAAAATACTGTCGGTTAAGAATTACACATCTGTACACAAAGCTGTGAAATTTTAAAATATATTTCTTTTTCGTAATGAAAGCATACTTAGATTAATCAAAATTTTCTATGCAGTTTTTAAAAGTAAAAGAATTGTCCGGTTAAATTGCTTATCACAAAAATATTGCGAACATATTAATGAAATTTTGCTTAAAAACATATTAATACAACATAAAATGTAAAAAAAAAATGCACACACACGTGATATCATTCAATAGAGTTAGTAATTATGGAACAATGGCTACTTAAGTGAACAAAAATAAATAATAAATTTTATGATGCCATTTTACAAGTATATCTACCTATAACCATAATTTAATACTCATTAAAGAAATGAAATATTTATGATACACTCTTAAAAGATAACTTTTTCTATAGCTGAACTCATTTTCATCTATTCTTATGCATTCGAAATCCATGAATTATAGGTTTGTTATGCAATACTTTAATATTTCTTTCAGTTATTTTCATAAAATGGAAAAAATGAGGAACACTACCGTATTACAATGCATTAATTAGTTTGAGATACAAATCACAAGAAAAATATTTTGCCGATTTATGAAATAACTCATAAGTAAAAAATATTTGATTAATAATAATTGTTTGCACTGAAGGCCAATGAATTTGCCTGTCCCAAAAATTTTATTATTATGAATACTCTGTTGGATAGTGAGGAAATAAGTCGTGGTCAAACTATTCCATCAATAAAATTGACTGTATTAAATTTTTAAATTTAACATATTTAATAATATATAAAGTCCTTGTACTCATGATACTATAATTCGTTTCATTAAAAACAAACTAGTGTAGCTGTAGAACACACGCGTTCACTAGGTCAACAGTTCAAAATACTGTACCGAGCTTAGGGGTTCGTGTCAATATAGAGTTGAATAAAACAGCCACTCAATGAACACAAGACTTTTATTCTTAGAAATTCCACTAGATGTACCAGCTGTAACAATCACAATTATGTAGCTGCAATTCGTCAGATACAATAAGTAACAGCTTCCAATCATAGGTCTCAAATACCTCAGGCAGAGTCACAACTAATCGTCTTCACTCACTGACTGTCTTCACTAAACTGCCTCCCTCTATGTCGGGCTGCGGTATTTATGCCTGACTTGGCGTGGAAATCTACCAATTTCGCTGAGGCTCTGGAAGCTTCTAGGCTATCTCGCTAAATATTGGTCCTAGAGCTTAGGTGATGGATGTTTCCAGAAGTATCTATTTCTCGCCAAGTTTTCTCCCCAAAACATCGCCAAGTCAACAAATCATTAGAAAACCCGCTTTTAACGTATAACACTTCTAAATACCGCACTTTTTGCCCAAAATGTGAGTATTTTTGATCTGCCTGAGATATTTTAAGACAAATACAATAATTATTTATAATTTTGTAACAATAGTATAATTGGCTCCATTAATAACAAAACAGTAGAACTTTAGAACATCTACCTTCACAGGATCAATAGTTTACTATAATTATTATATTATTATATTTATATTAACAACAAAATTGTGGAACTCTGAAACGTCTGCCTTTGCTTGATCAAATCCAAGAAAGAAATACACTAGAAAGAGGAAGAATATGACAACTAATCAGTCTAATATGCTAACATAGGATCAATAAATACTGTTTGATACTATAAAGACATACCAGAATTAAACAATCTTGCATATGAACAGGCATTATTTAGTAATATATACAACGTAAAAACAGAAATTGTACTGTGATTTACATTTGGAAATAACATTTGCGAGTTTCTTCTTTATGTAAAAACTATGTGTTATTTTTTTAAAGATTAACTGCGTATGATGCTGTTTCTGTGAGTAGCATGTAATTCTTAACACGCTTTAAAGCTTAAATATGTATAATCTTATTTTTCATTAGCATGTAATTGTTAACACGCTGTTATGGTATATCAGTGGTGAACTTCTCTTTGCGCTATTTGTTACTTGTATTTTTCGGGAATTAATTATTAAAATTTTATAGGTTTAGTTGTGTGTGTGTGTGTGTGTGTGTGTGTGTGTGTGTGTGTGTGTGTGCGCGCATTATAAACACACTTCAGCCCCAAATAGAAGTCTGAATTAAATACCACGAACACACAACTACCTTCATTTGAAATGAGTCAAGAATTTTTTCTTATGCTTTACAATCGTCATGTATTATAATAAAATATATGCATTGTGCATCCATCTTCTGCGTGTTATCTGTAACAGTTAACAATGAAAATACTACAAAAATTTAATAAAGTATAAAACAAAAATGCAACTGTTAATGCGTTACACAGTATATTTTCAAAAGTAGCTCTTATCTTTCCTTGATACGCATTTAAAAAATTTCATTCACAGGTTATGGTCTTTTTTCTTTTCTATCTACACATAATATGTGTACGTTTTTGAATTAACAGGCAAATTCGGGTGCAATTCCATTATAACCCCGTGAGTGATTGCCTACGCAATTCCATGAGCAATGAACTTTGTCGCGTTTACATACATTTTATTCATAAATTATAATTATTTAGTTTATAAAATATTAATAAAAAGTTTCTATCATTTTTAGTAATTTTAAAGAATGTATGCCTTTTTGACGCATATATTTAGGATTTTTTTAAAATTTCCTTTACGATGACAATCGTACTGGGGTGTAATGAAATTTTACCCAAGTTCATTCAATTTACCGTCAAATATGCAACCGAATGCTTAGAGTACTGAATACTAGTCTATTCAATCGTTAGTTTAAATCCCATATCGGGTTTGAATGTTTGCAGTTGTTAGGAATATGCTCTAATTGCAGGTTTGGGACTAATTAGCTCTACTGTGCATATATTGACCGTTAAAGGGTGAATCAATGAAAATATTTCTTACATCACTGAAAGGAGATTTAAAATTCTGAAATATCACTACATAATCCCATTAATGATTATACATCAAGAAATAGTAATTCTTTCAAGAAATAAAATATTTAAATTCAAGTTCCGGAGCGAAATAAATTTTCTTTGTGCTTAATTGGTATTAACTGTTACTTTCCCATCTGAAAAAACATTAACAAATGACCATTTAATAATATTATATTGCTTATATACATTTTTTATTGACAGTTCATATTTTTTACAATGTTTAACTCATCTTTGTTTTTCTTCATTTCCATCTCAATGGTTATATTTGTACCATGATTTGTTTTAATAGAGCCATTTGTATTTCTTTAAATGAAAATTACACCAACTGTAATTTAACTAATGAAGCTATAAGGACGTAAGTAGAGGGAAATGTTCTGATACCAACTTGTTAATTTGTATGAACAAATGTTCTCATGTGATAAGCAATAGAGCTCTGCTGTGAAAAGTAAAACAAACACTGTTGCTGTTTAACTCTTCATAGTAACAGAAACATGTGACTTTAAAATGGTTACATGGCTGATGAAATGGAATACAAGAGACTAAAATCCTTGTAAATTTTTCTTCAGGTTATTTCCAATCTTCCTCAAATCATCAATCGATACGCATGAATCACTAAACAAAGCAAACAAAATATTTAATAATTACGAAGTTCTCACTTCGATTTATGTGCGTGTAGATAAATGAAACACATTATCCATTAATTTTTGTTCAATAACTCACAGATTTAAAATTGTTTAATTTTACATAGGAAATTATATCTTTATACATAGGGTGGGACTTTCCTTTAAAAAAGATCACCCGAGTCAAGGAAAGTTAAAATGTTTAATCAGAAAAAAATTACATTAAAAAGTCCCAGTATTTTATTAAGTTCAAACTAATGACTGTTTGATCTTGTTGGTAGTTGAATTTTTAGTACTCTTTCCTTTGACTCAGCAGTTCATGTGATCGAATCCCACATAGGGCTTGGGTACTTGTAAGGATGAAAAATACACTCTAAACTAAAGGTATTTTAAGCCTTAGTGCGCAAAAATTCCGCTAAATTACGGACAACTGAACCAGAATTATTGAGAAACAAATGTTGATAATAAGGCTACTCATATTCCAGCAAATAAAAAAAATCTTGAAAATACTTATAAAGCCGACACAAAAAATATCACTGTGGTATCCACTTTAAATTTTTATAATATTTTTGTGTTATTTTAAATCCAAAATTATGTATAACCAATTAATTATTTGTCGTTTCCGATACACATAAGAAAACTAAAGTTAATGCAATTTTCATAGTAATCTTAAAGACTTTATGTTGGTAATAGAAAATACGGAAAATTTGACATATATGAAAACTAAAAATTCTTATTTTCATAAATCAACAGAATCTAAAAAGTATTAGCAATTCCAGATATTTTTCTAATAATAATGATAAAAATTCCATAAACACTAAAGCAATATAAATCAATGTATTTTACTTCAGCACTGAAAGTTATCTTTTATGATAGACATAAAATATCTTACAACTTGAATAAAAGTAATTGGAAAGAATTTGCTACATATGTTAAAACAAAATTTCTCGTATTTGTTCTGATGAAATATATATAAACTGATTGTAAACATAATAAACTATAATACAAATTTTTAATTTAGATAATTTTTTAATTTTGAAGATGTCTTTGTTAATAATATAGATGCCATTATCAATATTTATTAATTTAGATTCTTTCATATAGAAAAGCAATCCAAAAACATTTTATTACTTCAAGAATATATTCACAATGCTATGCTAAAAGAAAAACAAAACAAAATGTGTAGAGGGAGATGTAATATTAAATTATAAAGTTTTAATTTTTTTTTAAGTTATCGTTAAAGAGAATGTTTCATAGATGGCACTATTATCTGTTGTCTTTTTGCCTTTAAAAAACAAACAAACATTAAAACACATTTATTGCTTGCACCTGCTGATTTCCTTTTATTATTCGTGTATCTCTTCGATCTTATATTCCAGACATAAATGAGCCATAATCACTCAGATTCAAATAGCTATTTTCTTACTTTGGAATGTTTCTGAAAGAAAACGTTTTGGTTTGTAAGGCTTAACAAGTAAGTTTAATAAGGTTGTTTTTTTTTTCAAACTTTCATAAAAGTTTATTTTTTTTAAAGGACACACGAAGATTAAATTAAAAAAGCAAATATTTGTTTAATGGTACAATGTAAGACATTTTAAGTTATTTACTCATAAAAATGTGAATACCCTTCAACCGCGAACAAATATTTTTAAGAAAAATATCTGAGTGCAGCAAATTCCTTGGTTTATTTCAGCCATATTATCAGAATTTGAGGATACATTTAGCTAAGGACCGAATTGATGATTTGTAGAGACAAAAATATTTGTTATATTATTTAAAGTAGAAGTTTCAGTATATATTATATAATTTATTTACATTTCACAAATTGCGTTATGCAGAACCAAACAACCGAAAGTTGTTTTGAGTCTCTTTTACCATTCAACGTGCTAGATATTTCTTTTACTAAATTAATTAATTGCTTTTAATTATATTGCCGTGAAAATTAATAGCATTTCCACTGACGATAACTGCTAAATAAGATATCGTACTGGAACATCAGAAACTTTCATTTATTTTAGTTTATTATCAAACCAATTATAATATAGAAACGCAGATGTTAATTTTAAATGGTAATTGTTTCATTACCTAATTTTATAATTTTTTTTTTATCTCAGATGTTATATACAATTTTGGTTTTCCTTTGCTGTATAGTTATTTCCAAATAATTATATTTTTTACCAAAACTGATATCGAATTCTTCAATGCTGTGATACTGAATAAAGTTTTCTTTTAATTTATTTCATGTAACGAATTGTCAGGACATTCCTTGTGCATTTACTTTTGATTTCAGAATTGTTTTGAAATATCTGCAATATCAAAATGTTTGAAATTTCCTTAATATTGAATGTCCATTTCACATTATTTGGTATGAAAAGAGAGAGTTTACTATATATCTTTCACTGAAAACATATCCCATTCCTTTTATGTTTGAGGATTTTAATTGACAATGTAAAGACTTCTTTTTACAGAATTCAAGAGAAATTTTTTTCTAAAAGACATGCTATATATAATTGTTTATTTGTTTTACCTCATTCCAATATATAATACTTCGTATTATTCAAATAAAAAACACAAACTGAGAATGACTTTTTTTGATTTTGAATTAGAAAGACACTCTCCATGAATATTTCATTTCCTTCCTTTCACTTCACATTTTATTCAGGGAGGGGCTTTTCGATGTGATTGACACCAGAACATTTAAAAGACAAGTGTAATAAGAAGCAGAAATACACATTTGGAGTACACCTTCAAAACTGTTGTTCTTCTCCATAAAATCGAAAATTTTGTTAAATCTATTTATTATCTTCCCGTTTCCCCAACAAATATGCCTTATTTCAAACTATATTTATTTTTTTCTCCATATATCATTACTCACTATAAAGTAAATTTCTTTAAAAATAATCTTTCAAAAAATCCGAAAACAAAGATTAAAAAAATGCCTAAAACAATTTTAACAATCAATTTCTTTCGAGCTGTGAATATTATTTAATAAATGAAATTATAATTTTTTTCCTGCAGTTTTTATAAATAGCATATTTATACACTAAATAATAAAAACCATTATTTCATTATTATAACAATGGTTATTGTAGCAAAGATTAGAAAAATCAGAAGATAATAATTATTCTCTATTTTACATTTTAAATACAAGATATATATACAATAAAATTAAAAAGATAAATAAATATTTAAGTATTTCAAAATAATATATTTATTATTTCGAAATAAATAATATTCAATTCTTCAACCTTCATTTCATTAATAAATAAAATTGCATTAGTTTCATTATATTCGAACTCTTCATTAATTTTTATCTAGTCAGCAGCCAATTTAATGAATTAATAAATCCTTCCATTTACTCTACTATGTGCTCAGAAATTATCCTAACAACATATATTAAATCATAAGCATGTGCAAAGGATCAAATAATATTTCTAATAATGTAATTTTTAAAAATGAAAATGTGGATCTTATAAATTAAATGATGTGGAAGACTACTCGCAGTTCTCAAATAGTTTTCAAATAGCCTAGTGATAAAAGTTTCTTCCATAAGTAAATGTTTTCGTTTGTATAAATTATTTTTCCAGTCTGTAGGATTTTCATTGAGCTATATCTTGTTTTATTACTTTAATTAATTACACATGCAAAATAATCTATGTAGCATATGTCAAATACATTTGTATGTATCTAAATGGATTGGTAATTTTAGGATGAAGTAAAACGTTTTCTGTTACCAAAACAAAACTAGTATTTCTGCATTTACTTTTAAGTTTGAATCTCTGAAGATAAGTTATCAATACACAACACAATATTATAAAAAAGTAATATATTTCTTTTAAATTCAAAGTATTATTTATAAGAACTATATGATAACGGTGTTTATTTACACAGTAATTTTAATCATAGTTAAAAAGATCGCATATAATTATTATTTCCTCACAAATCTGGTATGTAGTCGGAAATTAAAATTTCTATTTGATCAGTTCTTTGAATAATTTTCCTTGGTAACAAGTTGAGAAACGTAAGTTATATTTAAAATCATCAATAAAACATTATTTACTTTTTTAAATAAATATGTAAAAAAATTAATCAATTGATGCATAACTATTTTGCCTTGTGCCAGCTAGTCTGGTATAAGGGGGTGTGCTCCACTTGTCAAAATGTACCAAATTTTTGTGTGGAGTCTGACTTCCTCAGTATGCACATGCCATAGGGACCCGTTTATAGGGTAGGCAACCATCACAACCTATTCACACAAGGAAAAGACAAAGACAGGATAGTTAGAGAAAGTACATCCATGCCCAAACCGGGATTCAAACCCAGGACCTCCCTATCCACAGTCAGGCACGCTGACCACTAGACAAATTGGCAAGCTAATTGATGCATAATAAAATATTATTTTAATTTAACTTATTTGTATATCTTCATGTTATCACCTTTAGGATAATTTTGAATTTCTCTTTGAATTTATAAAGTAGCATATACATGTCATAATTTTTGAAATTGCTTTGTGAAAATTATAGTTTGGTAGAATATTCGACACAAGTCAAGAAAAAGTATTATTTTATTAATCACTGTTATCACAATAACAAAATGACTTTTCATCTTATTAAATTAATTTATTTGAAGCAACTATGATTAAATACTTTGATATTCAAAATAACTTATGAATTTATTTCCAGTTTAAAAATTATGCATGTTGTTTTTAGATTTGTCAAATGTGCTTGAACACTGAATTTGAGCATATAAGATTTTAACATAATTTTGTCAAAAGTATATATAGTTGATAAGAACTAATATTAATTTAGAAACGTAATTAGTGATTACAATAAATCTGTGTGTGTGTAACTTAAAAATATATATTTTAATTTACGTCAAAAAGTTATTTTTATTTCTCTCTTTGCCTTTCTCTTTATATGTATATATCTCCTGCTTATTTATCAATAAATTTAATTTCTGATATTCATTTGTATATAAAAATCAAAATTAATTGAACTTTCTAATCAAATGTTATTTGGATGTACCAATTCATTATACAATTTTCCGATTACCGTATAGTTATTTTAATTAGTCTCATCAATTCAGTATAACATATTTAACTCAAAATATTACTGGGGCAAGTTTGAATTAAGCATACGATGCTTAATGAAAGTGCAATTTTAGAAAATCATAAAAGTGTTTTTCAGGAACAGTAAATTTCTTTCATAAGAAATTTTTATGTTGATCTGAAATTGTTAATAAACATATTTTCTTGAATTTATTATTTAATTTTGTATACTTTTCTCATTTATTTTAAAAAATTCGTTTCTTTGTCGGAATAAATTTTATTACATTAAACATTATTTAATGTGTTTGTGATATATTTTGCAAGAGGAACAAAAGAAAAATATGAGAGTATTGTAAGAAAAAACGTAAAAAAATGAAGTATACTTATTAAAATACTCCATGTTTCCTTACTTATTTTAATACTTTGTTTGAAAACGTTAAGTAAAAATAGTATATAATTTAAATGTTTTCCTATTATTTATTAAGTGACATCAATGAGATTACTGTCACTGATATTATGAAATGTTTTAATATATAAGAGAATTTCGACTTTGTATTCTTTCATTTAACCTTTCTTAAAAGTACTATTGATTCTCACGCATGCATCTCAAAAGTAATATTTAAAGCATCACATGAATAAAAATCAAGCACTGTAAATAATTAATTTCCATTTTAGTAAAGCGTTGAATCACTTGAAAAACCCTCCTAATGGCAAATAAAAAATTATTAAAGTGAAAACAAAAATTCTAAACTTGAAAAACACTCCTAATGGCAAATAAAAAATTATTAAAGTGAAATCAAAAATTCTGAACTTGAATTTGTTGCGCAAGGAACCGTAACAGTTAGAAGAGTTCAGTATCATGAAAATCAAAATAAAATAATCATTTTAAATCTACCTAAAGGAAAATAAAAATTTCAACTAATACTACTTTGACTAAAAATGACCTATTGCTCCAAGATCACACACACACATTAGATCTTTATTAATAATTTATGTAAGTTTTTAAAAGTGCCTAATTTACAAATTAGAGCTCAATTAATCCAAAATGTCCAAGTAAGACTGATATTGCCTGATCACTACCAACAGAAATAGAAAATAAAACAAGTGATAATAGAATTTGATAATAGTCAAACAATGCTTGTTTGTTCATCACTTCAATATTACTAATAGATTCTTTACAAGATTTAAAAAAACATCAGAATTACTTCATTTTACTTTGAAATAAAAATTATTTCCAAAGGGAAGCTAAAAACCTTCAGTGATGTCAGTTTCTAAAAATTATCTGTTTGTTTCCTCTTTCTTAAAAAACTTACTTTCATCACTTATAACACATTAATAAATTAAGCTATTGCATGTAATTTGATAGCCAATACTTTAGATTGCCCTCCAGTGAGAAACTGGCACAAATTTGGCACCATATTATTAGAGATGTGGATTTATTTGTGGTTTGTATATCATGTTTACCGCACCATCTTGTTTCTTCAAGCTTGGAAAAAAAAATATAGCCAATTATCACCAATGGGCACACTAAATTATATTTTTTCCCTGTAAATTCCATTTTGCTCGAAATTTTCTTAGTGAACCGTATATACTCGTCATAAAAATTTATTGAAAACCTTCAGCACTCCTCATAACAGACATGCGTGAAATAATTGATTTGCAATATACAACGCTCGTTGTCCAACAGTGACTAAGATCGAAATCTAGAATATCACTCTCAGAATCACTGCCCTTCCCTTTAGTCACAGAGATTTTTAAAGTGGCTATTTATAATAGTTTATAATTTATTTTAAATTATAACTTTCTGTTAAATTTATCCTCGAATGCAAAAATAACCAAATAGCTAAACACCACAATTAACTCCATTCTGCAAATGAATCTGATATCGGTAAAACATTTTTCCTAATAGGAAACCATTTAATCATTGTAATTAAATCAAAAAATGAATTGTTAAAGAAAATTAATGTTGGCATAAGCAAGGTAATAGTCTTAATTATCAAAAGAGACTGTTTACAAATATTGCAATTATTAAATTAGAATTATATGATATAAATAAACATTGCATTTATTTTGTTGCGTAAATGGCGGATTGTTCTAAATTGTGAAATATGTAAATTTTGAACTCTGATTATTTATTCACTTTTTAATGTTTTTTTCTGACACTTTTTCTCTTTTTTCGTGTTGAAATTATCGTCTGACTTTGGCTTAGTGTTTCATTGACTAAGATTGAGTATTTTTGTTCTTTTATTTTTACTATTCAAATTTTTATTAAATTTTTTCTCTCTTTCCTTCCTCATTATTATGGATTCAAAATGACTGAAGGAGAGACTGAAATGATTTACACGGATTGCGATTTGTGCATTCCAAAAATAAACACTTCAAGATTATTGACTTTCGAAGATTCTATTCCACAACTAATCCAGTTAGCTGTGGGAAATGGTATTACTAAGTTATTCATTTTCCTGTCTCCCACTGATGGTACTGCATCTATTCCAAAGAAACTTTACAATTGAAAGCAAGAAATAATTCAACTTGTAAAGAATCACAAGAAAATAATACAAATTCAACACACCCGTCAAGGTAAGCTTCTATTCGAAACTAATTGCCCAGATACTGCTGTAGAAATAAGCAAGATAAACATTATTCTTGATGTACCTGTTAACTCCAGTTTTCAACTTGAATACATTTCTTCAAGATTTCTTACACAAGAAATAAATGTAGATTTATCTTTATACCTTGTTGTTGAAGAAACTGCGCAAAATGGCTTAACGATATTAAGCTTACAAAGATTTACAAAAAAGAATTCGAAGAACTGAGTGAAAATATTTTAATGTGCGTCATTGGTCATCATGTACCTCAAACTATTAATTTATTCTATTCCCTCATTCCAATTTCTCCTTTTATTGATAACGTTCGCCAATCCGGAAAATGCTATAAATACACTCACCCTACGAAAAAATGTAAACAAGAAGTCTTCCTATGTAAAAACTGTGGAACATTCCATACAGACTCTCCCTGTGGCAATGAAACACCTAAATGTATAAACTGTCAGGGAAATCATGCAGCTAATGACATTTCCTGACCTACGAGACTTGAAGAAAAAAAATTATTACATTTTAAAAGCATGAACCACCTTCCATTTAGTGAGGCGAGAAGACGTTATAATAAATCTTTAAAAACCAGTTACTCCAGTGTAACCAAAAGTCATCTTCCTTTCGTGCCGAACTAAAATGAAATAATTGATATTGTTATAAAAAGCAGTGACAGAGATGGCTTCTATTTTTGAAGCAAAATTACTTGCGATACAGGCTAGACAAGATCAAATGGTCCAACAAATGTTCTCATTCATGAAAGAATGTATGCGAACATGTTCGAATCCAGCTAGATCAGTTTCTAGATCCCCTCCAAAGAAGATTCGTGCAAGATCTATCCAGTCTAGAAAGATAAGTCCAAAAAATTCAGTGAATCAGCAAATAATATCTCCCGAGCAACCTATTATGAAGTCTCCTCGACCAAATATTAAATATGCAGAACCTAACATTGAAGAAAGAATTGAGCCAGGAAGAAGGCGTAAAAAACATTCATAATTGTTTTTTTAATAATATTCTTTTACTACGAGCGCACCTTTTTTTGTTTGATTTTTAGTAACTATTCAGATTTTTCGTTTTATTTTATGTTCAATTTAATTTCTTGGAATGCAGGAAGTGTTCTATCTAAGCGTCCGTATATAAAACTTCCATATTTTCAATCTTCCGATGTCCTAGCAATTCAAGAAACGTTTCTTAAAAATTCCGACTTATTTCAAATTTATAATAAAACAATAATTAGATTAGATAGGCAAGATGGCCGTGATGGAGGATTTCTTTTTGCTGTTGATAAATCTCTACCTGTGCAAGTTTTAAATATATCTCGCTCAGAAGATAACGATACAGAAATATTAGCTATAAAAATTACTAAATCCAAATCATCTCTTACTTTAGTAAATGAGTACGTCCCACACGGTAAATTTTCAAGTTCTTTGTTCCATAGCATCTTATCAAATATTCCGCCTCCTTTCATAATAATTGGAGACTTTAATATACGAAGTTCGACTCTTGGCAGTTATTCAAACTCTCCCGAATCTTTCAGAATTCCTCTATTGGATACTGAATAGCAACATTTGTCTTTTAAATACCTCTCAAACTACTCATTTTGGACTCCACCATAGACCATCCCTTATCGATTATAACTTTGTATCTCATGATATTTTTCCTTTTTTTACTTTCTCAGTCAATTCAGATAGTTATGGTAGTGACCCTGTGCTGCTCAAACAAGTGTCAAAATCTACAACAACGATTATTCAAAAGGTACTTCCCGCAATAGAATTTTATGGACTGGCTTCTTCAATTCAATGAACACCCAAATTGCTAATAACGGACTAGTTTCTGTAGATCATTTTCAAATTTTATGCAAAAATTATCTTGATAAATTTAGGAAAAAGCAAATCTTTCCGTCAAAATCATATCCTCCGTGGTGGACATCGGAATGTTGTTATCTTTTGGGTCAAAAAAGAAAACTTTGGAGGAAAGCGAAAAGTTCTCTTAATCAGACTCTGTGGATACAGAACAAACGAATTTCTGCAAAACTTCATCAGCTTCTTCTAACCCTTTCCAGAAATTTCTGGGATAAAACTATAACAAATGCTGGTATATCTAAAGACATTTATTCAATTCTCAAAAGACTCACCAACTCATTATGTATTAATTTCTAGAGAAACTTCAATTATTTCGGATCCTGTTGTTCAGGCTAACTTATTTGCCAAATTTTATTCTCGTCAATCTGAAACTGAAGTACTGCCTCGCGATTTAAGTTCAAACTTTGATTTAGAATATAACTCTGCATTCTCCCTTTCTGAGCTCAAAATGGCAATTTCTAAATGCAAAAATACTTCAGCTGGTCCTGATTTAATATCAGCTAAAATTTTGAAGGGTCTATCAAACATAGTTTTACGATCCCTTTTGTCACTCATAAATACCTTTTGGTTAAGCGGTATTGTTCCCCCGTCTTGGAAAAAATTCATCATAATTCCTATAATAAAACCTGGAAAAGATACTACTTCAGTAAATTCTTATCGCCCAATTTCTCTTACAAGTGTTCTATGTAAGGTCATGGAACGCATGATTTTAAATCGTCTAATAAATCATATTTCCCTTTCCAAATATCTCCATACAAATCATCATGGATTTATGCCTTATAGAGGTTGTGACAGTGTTCTTTCTATGCTTCATCATCATATTATTGCTTTACGTTCACAGAGAAAATATGTCATATGCGCAATTGTAGACATATCTCAAGCTTACGATTCAGTGTGGCCAGACGGTCTTATTTATAAGCTCCTCCAATTTGATATCAGAGGAAATGCTGCTCATTTGATATTAGATTCTTTATCGAATAGAAGTTATAAAGTGAAATGGCGTGGAAATTTTCTCAACCCACTTTCTCTAATAGAGGTGTTCCTCAAGGCAGTGTTCTTTTTCCCTTTCTTTTCATGATTTATATGTCAAATATTTACGAAGTTCTCTCTCCCGACATTAAGTGTTTTATTTATGCTGATGACATAATCCTTTTGGCTGCTCCTTCATCACAAGAAAAACTACAGCAAAAAATGCAGACTACAATCATAAAACTTGAATAATGGTGTGAAGAATGGAAACTAAAAATTGATTCCTCAAAATGTTCAGTCATTGATTTCTCTTCCAAAAAATCTCCTGTAAATTTTGTACTAACTATAAACCAATTACCTATCTCTTGGTCTAAGCATATAAAAATTCTGGGCCCCTATTTTACTAATAATTTAACTTTCAAGTATAACTTTCAAATGAAGAAAAAATCCATCCAGAAGAAAATTAATGTTTTAAAAGCTATTGCAGGAAATAGATGGGGAGCAAAAACTAACCATTTACTTCAAATTGTTCAATCCTTCATTACAAGTAGTCTCGATTATGGATGTTATGTATTTACATCAGCGAGCTTATCAGACTGAAAAATCTTGGATCCGATATATCACTCAGTTCTTAGAATTGCTACAGGTCTTCCTCGCTGGACACCTATTCCACTTCTTCTGAAAGAAGCAGGGGTCGTACTTCTTTCTGTAAGACAAAACTTTCTCTCTACAAGGATGTACATTAGAAACCTTGCACTTTCTACTAGATCTCCATGTGGTAAATTAGGGGAATCAATGCCTTACAGCCATATCTCTGGCGCTCTTACCCTATCTTTGCGAGTGAAAAAATGGCTTGAAGAAAATGGAATTCAAGAATCACATATTTTAAGAGTTCCTGCAAAATCTACATCTGTTAATATTTATTTAAAAATAGTTCATAGAAAATATACTTTTCAGACTAAAAATCTTCCCACAAATACTATCAATGACCTCTTTGAACTGCATAGTACTTCTGAATGGTCCAATCACATATTATTATTTACTGATGCATCTAAAATAGAAAATAAACTTGGAATCGCTGTTTATAATAGCAGAAATAACTCCTTTGTTTCCGGGCAAATCAATAACTCTAATTCCAATTTTACAGCAGAGGCTTTGGCTTTATATCTGGCGGTGACTAAATTCTGTATTTCTCCCTCCAACTATGTCATATTATTAGACTCCTTACCCTGTCTAAGCAGTTTGAATACTCTCTCAACTTCATCCCCAACCATCATTCAACACATCGGATCAGTTTTAGGAAATGCAACTGAGATTTGCGAATCTATTCAATTAGTTTGGATTCCAGGTCATTCTAGAATTGCTGGGAACGAAAAAGTAGATGCTCTTGCAAAATCGGCCATTAAAAAAAGTTATATTCTGCATTCGATTTCACCTGAAGACCTTATCCATAATATAAGAAACTTTTTTACTAATTATAATAACAGCGAATGGAATAATAGTAAATATGCGTCTAAATTTTCGCACATGTCTTCTATCACGAAAGTTCACCGCAATTATACCAATTCTCGCCTTGAAGAAGTGTGGCTAGCTTGACTTAGAACTAGATATTTTCCGACAAATGCTAAATTACATAAATTCAGACTTTCTTCAACGGATAAATGTTCTTGTGGAGAAAGAGAAACCATGGATCACATAATGCTATCGTGTCCGCGTTATGATCAAGCAAGAAATTCTTTAAGAGAAAAACTTGGTATCGGAGCTCTTTCTTTCTCTTGGATCTTAGATTTGTCAACGAATCCAAAAGAGAAAGTTGACGCAACTATTTTTTTTTAAACAAATTAATAGATTTTAATTTTTTTCTTGTCTTTGCATTTTCCAAGCGGCCTAATTTCCCCTTCCTTTGTCAAACAAACGCCATGCTTAACTTTTTGTTGTGATTGTTTTTTTTTTTTCAAAATCATCAATCCATCAATATTTGTTTAGGTTTCAAATAAAAACTCAATTTTACTCAATGCGAGCTATAAGCCTACGAGCATAAAGCTCCAAAACAGTTTTTTGTCGTAACCTAACCTAACCTAGAATTATATTAATTAATGAAATTTCTTAAAATATTTTAATCGCATATGCCGATTTGAACTAACCACAAAGTGGACGTTTTATCTTTTTTATTTTGCTTTTTCTGCTGTTCTATTGTCCATGGGTTAAATCTGTCCATAGTTATTGACTTAAATCAATAGAAAACGGATTCTCAAACCGATATTTTGCTCTTTGCATAAGAAATCGTTTTATTAAGAAAATGAACTTCAACACTATTCTCTGACGTTCAATAATGAACTATGTAGCTTGTTTGCTGCCACTCGAAGAATGTCATTTAAAGGCTAGCAGTAAATTCGTCGACAAGTTGAATTTACAATGCCATCTCAATACAATGTGATGTGGATAAAACGTTTTCTGACGTCATGGATATTTAAGGCCAACACGAATCGTAATAAAGTGGAAAACTTAGGATCTCATTTGTAACGAAAGAAACAACTGTTTATGGTCAATAATTAAATTGTTATTTAACTACATAACACACATAACATAACTTTACTTTACTAATTCCATTGCTGTTCATGATTAAACAACATGAAGAAATTTAGAATAATCAAGAAAACATATACCATATAAATTTTTCAATTGCCAAATCAATTATTTCCATGAAGCAAGTAGTCAAGAACATGCAAATAAAGTATATAATGATTTCCAAGATTAAATTATTTTACATTATTTACATAAGTTTTATGTGATGTTAATTCGGTTAATCTGTGGTTTGGGTACCCCTTCCTCGCCAAATGGGCGATAGACGGGCAAAGCGTGGTAACCATGACTATTTCATCCTAAATTCACTCCTTATGGCAATCCTGTCTTTTTTGTTATATTTTGTTATTCAATTATATGTGTATATTTTGTTATAGAATTCTTAAAAAAAACATAGTGTATTTTCGTTACCAAACCAATGGGGAAATTCGTTAAAAATACGGGTTTCGGTTTCGTCGCCATAGAAACGCCGTTTTTGCGTAGTGTCACTCGAAGCATTCAACTCCACGAAACAACACACTGAAACACGCCAGTTGGCGACTTTTTGAAAATGCGGCAAGCAGGCGACCCAAAGCACATTTTCACCATTAATTCTTATTGTAAGTGAAATTTGTTATGAATTTATGCAACTATTGTGCTTTAATAAAAATTTAATGAAATTCATAAAGTTATAAGTTGATAACTAAAGTGAAGTTAATCAATTTGTCAAAAGAAGCATCTATATATTAATTAAAGTAATTGAGACTAAGAAAAGAGATAGGTGTACTCAATAGTAGTATAAAATGCTAAATTTATAAATGAATTATTTTATTTCATTTTAATATATGTTAATTATAAGTTTAAAAATGACGTGTATAAGATTTATCCATATAATTGGATAAATTAACTAAAATATTTATTCTTTGGTACTGTCAAATAAATATTTTCTAAAAAATTTAAAATCGATTCATTCATATGAGATTGACAATAAAACGTTTCGCCCAAATTTAAATGTAATAGGTAAAGTGTATAAAAATGTTGAAATTAAGCACAAACCAACATATACTTTCTGAATTTACATTTTATTCATCTTATATTAAATTATAGTTTATAATCATTGGATTAATTACAAAATATACTAGATAAATTAAAAACATATAAAAATAAATTGTTATAAATACTGTATATAACATTGACATCGAACTATTATTTTTTCAATTTTAAATTATTAGAACTAAGAATTATCTAAGTACTACTTTGTGTGCAACATTCCTGGTTAACCTATCTTTCGCTAACACGAAGACATTTTATGGTTTTCCTACACGTGAGATGGCAACATATAGCTGTCCATCTCAGAATCATGTATTTTTCAAATCCAAACCGTAAATAGACATCGTTTGGCCATGAGATATATTTATGGTCATTGCAAAAGCTAAACAAATAGGAAATTGGAGCCTTTTAAACGGTATTGGAGATTCTGATGCTATCAGTGGTATACGTGGCAACAGGACGATATCTCTTTTAAATTGTTGCTTCGAGAATATTTTCGGTCATTTTTTACGACTAAACTTATACCGTTACATAATTGAGGTGGGTTTAAATTACGTAGAAGAATAATTGGTGAACCAATTTTCAAATGAAGATTGTGTAGTGACATTTCTGGCATATCCAGAGAATTCAAAAATTCAGTTGGAAATTTTACGGCTTCGTTTTCATCAATACCAGTGTCGATTTACTTAAAAGACATCAAATCACCGGGCAACATTTGTTGTATATGGAAGTTAATTTCGTTCACATCAACGTTTCTTGCTGCCAAAATAACACGATTACAGAGCCAATTGTGATCTAAATAATTATTCGATATATCCGGAAAGACACTCTCAATTAGTTCATTTCTTGTTTCAACAACAGTGCAGAAATTATCTGGTAATTTTATGTATTCTGTATTTTGATGCAACTCAATTTCCAATATCCAGCAATTGATTAGAAAATATTTGTGTCGACGGATCATTTTGCAATTGTACTAGTATATTCATAGTCAATAAAAGTGTCTCAACACTTATCCATAAAAACGATTGTTTTAAGCATGCGTTAATCTCATTGGCAAAAATAGCGGAAGGAATAACTGGTAAAATCTGCTGGAAATCTCCAGACAGTAGTAAAACAGTACCTATGAAAAGTTTATTTTGCCCTTCAAATCTTGCAAAGTTCTATGAAATCTTCAAGTGAATATTTATGAGTGATAGTACAATCATCCCAAATTATAATTGTACTCTTTTGCAACACTGTAGTCATTCCGCTTTATTTTAATGTTACACATTGCGTTTGGTTTGTTATGAATGTCTCATGGCAACTTCAATCCTGAATGTACTGTTCGTTCACCATCTAACAAAGTTGCAACAATGCCTGACGATGCAATTGCCAAACAATTTTTTGTTGGGATCATATCTTTCAAAAAGTAATGATATTAAGAATGTCTTACCGGTTCCACCTGGTGCGTCTAAGAAAAAACCACCTTGGTCAGCATTATCCGATTATAAACATTTTTGGTTCGGCTGTCAGTAATGATTCATTATTCGTAATAATTATAGCTAAGTCAACGTCATTGTACTGTTTTTTTCTTTGCAAATCAGTGTTAACTAAGTCGGCAGCCGGGTGATCAAGTGATGGCATTCCAAAATTATTAAGTGGCCAATTTGAAATTAAAATACATAAATCTTCGATCAACACTAATGCTTCATTATACATCTCTGCTGTGAAATCTAAATTTGGACGTTGATTTATTCGTCTAATTCGATGTACAGTATATCTTCAATTATATAATTTTTATAATTTTCCCACAGAGTTGTGATTATTGTGTTGGAAAACATGTTGTCAAAATTATTGCAAACAGTTGACGAATATTATTCGGCGTAGATGTCAACATTGCATCAGCAAGTTTCAAGTCCCAATAATTATCTGCTTCCAGTAGTTGCAACTCGCAACATGCATCTTGATATGTATTGAACACTCGACCTTTCACTGTTCGCAAATATTCGAAAGATGCTGGTCAGGGAATATTCATAAGCAATAAACGCAAAAAGAAGTATTCACGTTGTATAGCATGTACAGAGTAAAGTCGTCCTAATGCCTTAGCTTTAAATATACCTGGGATAGATGGATGTAGCTTTCCTTGCTTACGTGGCTCCCACATTTTTCCTATTTTATTCCACGTAAAATAGAGTGGAACATCGGTATACAATAATGTTTTTGAGAATTGGCCGAATACATCAGATTTTTGACAAAATGTAAAGAATTCAAAGTGTCGTTTTCGGTGTCTCAAATGCTTTTCGAAAAATATTTTCTTCGGTAAAATATACTCGTTGCCCGTTTTCAAGATGTACTGCAAGATGCTGGACAGAAGGTTCTCTTTTGTGTATGGCAAATATGAAAATACGCCAGATATCTTCACTCTGCTGTTATATATTTACCCATCTGGTATCTTGCTATTTTGTCATTTTTGTTTATATTTTGTACTTCAAATACGGCCAAATATTCTGACCCTTATAAACATATTACAAATGTATATTATTACAAATGTATTTAATGGATTTGACGGAACTGCAAAACTCGACATTAATATGAGCAGCAATGGTGAGTAAGGAAATACCCACCGATTATCAATTTCAACTTCATTTCTAGAATTAGACATCCGCATTGTAAATGTCTGACCACAATTCTCACTGTCTTTGCGGCGATACAATTGATAACCATCGATATCTGTAATAGTATCATTGGTAAAGAGTTTTGAGAAACGTTTCTTACACCTTCCTTCTTCCATGCATGGTGATTTCATGTTAAAAGCACCGCAAGGTCCGTGGATCATATAACTGGTAACAATATTAAACAATTCTAAATCAGTTAGAGTATCCGAAATTTCGTCAGAAGAAATTTGGTCAATTTCTAATGGACGGATTTTATCTTCAAGCCAAACCAAAATATGAGAAAAAGGCAAACCTCGCTTTTGTCAATAAAAATGCTGGCTGTATTCTATTGAGTCTTTTTGTGCTACCAAAAACGGAATATTATATGATTAGATCAATTAAAGATTTTAACTTTTGTTTGAACACACCTGCAACGATATTTTGACGATGTATTGATTGATGGCCTGGTAATAACAAACTTTTTATTTTTTCCCAATTTGGATCACCTGTAAATGTAATAAGAAAATCAGGTCTACCGTAATGACGTACATAAGTCATCGCATCTTGTATGTATTCCAGCATGCTCCGTGGACTGCCGATGTAGCTTGAAGGTAAAATATATGCAGTTCCGATGTCATTGGCGTTTAAATTTTCATCGATGTTTCCGATGATGGCATCTTGTAAATGGAAGTATTCCTCTGATATTAATTTAGCCTGGTTGTATCTAATATACCGTAAACGTTCACTTTCGATCTTAGCGAACATATCCACAACGTATTGAGGGAATAGTTGACGATATTTAAGTATATAATTATCTTGATTAAGTCTAATCATCAATCGATGCGCGTAGTAGTTCATTGAACTAATTTTTTATTGATTTCATTGCTTAAAAAAATGAGCTATTAAATGAAACTGTTATAAATGATTAAATGAAACTGTTAAAAAATGAGTTATTAAATGAAATGGTTAGAAAAATTAAGAGTAAGAAATTAAAATCACCAAAATAAGGAATTAAAAAGTATAGATTATTAAATGTACCAGTGACTGGATCACGTTGTTTGATGTTGATGTGATATTCATCATGCCCTTGGCAGAATATTAAGGGATATTGAAGTGCATCATACGAATGATGAAGGTCTGAAATTATACAAACAGTGCTGTTTCGACGCATGATTTTGAGGTCTCTGTTGTTAACTGGATCACCAACCATAATAGCAGCAACTTCATCTATGGTTGGTGCATTGAACCTGCCAGCGTGTTCTCCTGGTGGTACTTTCACGGCTTTGATGACGATTTGATAATTATCACTTCTTAATTGAGGCCATACTCTTTAAAATAATTGGATAAATTGATTATAATTTTCAAAATGTTTTCCAAAATTTCACAATTGCTCTCTTTTCTGCTTGTTCAATGGAATTGTGCAGGCACCGAGTTGTCACGCTTTTCTCACAACTGCTCAGAAAATAAAATTGGAGAAACTTCGGATTATCATTAGGCATTGGCATTAATGACCCAATCTTGTGGTACACTTGGTTTTGAATTTTGGATGTAGTTTCAAAAATATTTCCATCACATATGAGATCGCAAATTTTAATTGCGCCAAAAGACGTCATTTGGAAGCAAGAATTGAATTTGCGTATCTTACATAAAAATTATTTTGAATCGTCTGATACGCAAGCAAGAAATTATTTTAAAGCTTCGGTAGATTAGAAAGAGGTGCCAGTACAACTTTTCCAGATGCACAACACATACTGGTCGTTTCGTTAATTTTAACTCTTGACAATTTTAGCATTTTTTATTTATTGCACCAATTATAATTTTAGGATGTGCAGAGTAATTAATGTTTGGTGCATATTCGAACACAAGGCGAACGAATGATGCACGTGTTAATGCAAGGTTGGTTTGTTGTCGCTCTCTGTCACGTGTTCTCTAAATGTGACTATATGCCTTACTCGCGCCTATCTTGTTCTCAATATATTTTGTAGTAGACGTTCATCATGCTGTTCTCGAAATTCTTGTCTGCGAATTTCTGCTGTTCTGATTCGTTGAGCTACATTTCTTGTTGCAATTTTTTCTTCTGATTCATGAGCTCTATTAGCACGCACACGTCGTGCAATTTTACTATACTGATTGTTAAAGTTCAATTTTTCCGTGGAATTATACTGAAATAAAAAAAAATTAAAAGAATTTTTCATTTGAATAAATAAATTAGATCAAAGTGTACGACTGAATAAATTAATAATTATCAAAATTATAAAAAAAATTAATAATTATCAACTTATAAAATAAAAATTAAAAAAAATAAAAGGCTGTCAAGAAATACTTACACGTTTTCGAGGTGGTATGAAAATTAGTTGAGAAAAACAGTAATAAATAAAATATTTCATTATTTATAATATTAAAAATACTCAAACTGAACAATGCACAATAATAACACCATACAAAGTATAATTATTAAAATGATTCTCGAAAAATTGTTATAGTGTCATTATGTTGAGAATATAAACGAAAATGTATGATTATGTTGAGAATGTAAACGAAAATGACTTGGAATCAAAAAAATACCGTAATTCAGATGAAAAATATGTGAATTCAAGCTGTTCGTGATATGATTGGTCAAATACACCATGAAAATACATCTAAAATCTTATATTCAACCTCGTGCTTTCGCACGCACGTTGATTTTCGAAGATTGTATAAACTAGAAACATAAACACAACGCCATCTGCCGGATACCTATGCAACTTAGATGCTAAACCACCATCTATTAGGAATTTATAGAACTAACCGGTAAATACACTTTTAATGTTGTAAAATAAATATATATTTAATTTACAATAATAAATATTAAATAAAAACTATTCTATCTTTTAAGTTGAACCATATTATAAATGGCTACAACCACGCGCTTGCGCGAGCACGTTAATTCCCAAAGATTGTATGATCTAGAAAAATGAACACAACGCCATCTGCCGGATACCTGTGCAACTTAGATGCTAAACCGCCATCTATTAGGAATTTATAGAACTAACCGATAAATAAACACTAATGTCATATAATAAAGATTTAATTTGTAATAATAAATATTCAGATCAATAGTTATGATAAAAACTATTCTTTCTTTTAAGTTGGACCATATTATAAATGGTTACAAAATTTTAACAAAATCCGTTCAGTAGTTTCGGAGTTTATCGCGAACATACATCGTGACATGAAATTTATCATACATATAAGATATACGATAAGTATATAATGTAATAATTTTAACTACAGTACTTAGCTAGTGTTAACTATAAATTATATAAAAGCTACTAGATAAATTGTGAAATCTTTATCATATTATATAAAATATATATGAATATATGTTACCATAACTGTCGTGTATGTATGTGCATAAGTTACTAAAAAGAATTATTGGGATTATCTCGCTTCCAGAAATACACAAAGCAAGGAGAAAGTTAAGAAGTCTGATGGTTCGAATTTCAAGATTTCATGTATCTAAATATTAAGGTGACAGTTTAATTAATTCGCTAGACGACATTGACGCCAATTTAACGGATCCATGAACGATAATCACCTCTTATCGAATGGCAAGATAGTTCAGATGCTGCAAACGCTTATTTGTCGAAACTTTCCAAAACTTTTATGTAAATATTTAATAGCTAAATTTCCTATCCAAGAGTTTCAAAATATTTACTCTATTTAAATATGATTTGTTCCCATATAATAACAATTTTTATGTCTTTACTATAACTTAAAATTTTAGGTAATACTTTTTTCTTAGTTTATCATTAAACATTATCTTCCATGAAAAGTATTAAGGAAATTTCGTCCATTTTTTTGAAAAATATTATTAAATTATAATTCTATGCATTTATATTTTTAATAAGGCATTACCAGCTTTATGAAAGGTGATGCTTGTTTTTACTAATACGATAACTTTTTGTCTTTTCATTTAATCTATTCTTTATTATTAAATTTAAGAATTTACAGTCATCAAACTAATTACAATTTATCATTTTAACATTTTGTAAACAAATATTTAGAGTTATTTCATTTAGATGTTAGATTATTAATATGTTACATAATTATAAAGAATATTAGGAATTAAAATGGATGATGAGATTTATAGGCTTTTCAACTGCATATCAATTAGCAACATTGGGTTTCACAATGGTACAATAAGGCATTTTGAAAATGTAAATAGTTAAAATCATTTACATTGTGTAATCAAACAAATTTCATGGAGAAATAATTTTACATTTTCAATAGAAATATTCTTGAAAACCAAATCATAATCCAAAGTACTCACACAATGAACAGAATAATATATCTCTTTAAAAAATTATTTGCAAGTTTTTCATAAAAATAAAATCTTTCATGTTTATGACATTAGTAATCTCTTACGTCATCATTAGAGAAAATTTTACAATAACATTAAGATTTTTCCTCTTCATAATCTACAGTCAACAGCCACTTATCTGAAGCATCCCAGTAGCAGCAGCATCACCTGGTGCCCAAAATATGCCAACCATGGCATTATATCACACTTTGAGAAGTTGTTTTTTTTTTTTTTTTTTTTTTTTCAGAGATACGAATTTTACCTTGACGTCCATAACTCACCAAGGATTTAAGTCTCATGCTGCCTATTGATTTAACATTTTTCTTTCCTATTATCTACTACAACAACTTTTTAACTTACTTTTTTGTATTTTAGCTTCATTTTGAATCAGCAATGGCTTACGGTCCTTTTCATTAGTGAATTCTGATATAAAGATGATAAAATGAAATGAATGATATTTTTCAATTTATTATTGTGTGAACATGTTGTGTTATTATTACATAATTGCAACTTTATTAATTTATGATAATTGAATGAATAAAGTTTTGCATAGTCAAAGATCTAGGGAATTATAACATTAAAATCTGCTGATAATTTTAAAGAAATATGTTTTTTACATTTTTCTTATAATGTATTGTTATTATTTGGTAATTTAAACTTTTTAAGTGATCTCTTTTGAGAAATAAAACGATTGTTTCATTTTTTGAAAGAGTTATTATAAAAAAAAATTAAGAAATTTTTATCAGAATATATTACATTTTTTGAAAAATTGAGCCACTATATTTCTTTAAAATGAAATGAAACTTATATGATTAACTTATTCCATAACAGTGATTTCATATTAATATATCTCTTACAACTCTGAATTACTTATCTTACAAATAATTAATTATACTTTACTAAATCAAAATTTCTCTTTGTAGAAATAAATTTAAGTATTAAAAAAGAAAATAATTAAATTTTAATAAAAATATCCAGAAAAACAGCACGATATATTACATACTAAAGTGATTTAAATAGTATATTAATATTTAGAACTTCCGTAAAATTCAAATTATATGATTCTGAATATTAAAAATATATTAAACTTAATTCTCACTAAATATTTGTGAATAAATTTCTTTTAAAAGCAATAAGATTCTATCTAATTATTATTTACTTTTCAGTATTTGTTATTATTTAAATCGATTATATTACTAAATAAAAGGAAAGTGAACTTCAATATATCTAATATATCTAATAATCTCAATATATCTAAAGGCGTCATACTAATTTATTATTTGAATATATGGTGGAGTCATATACAAACTATTATTTCCCATACGCATTTAAATTAAAAATAAGTTGGTTTTTCTGCGGTTGCGTAACAATGCCAGCATCTTTTACACATTAAATGTAATTTACTTTTTCATATATCGAGCTTTGTGGCTTTGTGATTTGTGACTACATAACACTAAGAAGACGCATTAAAATTAAAAATAAATTGGTTTTTCTGTGGTTACGTAACAATGCCAGTATCTTTTGCACATTAAATGTAATTTACTTTTTCATATATCGAACTTTGTGGCTTTGTGATTTGTGACTACATAACACTAAGAAAACAAAAAAGACAAATCTAGGGAGACAAGTATATATCCTACTACATATTTACAAGAGAAACATAAAGTCTGTTGAATATTTTATCTGCTTGTCACAAAGTCTTCTCTTCCGGTATATAATTCGAATAAGATAGATAGCAAGACATTTTACTGAAGATATATATATATATATATTGACGTATTGAAAAATGCTTTCAAAATATATTTCCTCTTAACTTTTTAATAATGTTTTCACAATTAAACCTTTTTTTCACAGTGTGATTTCTCAAGTGTTTTTAATGTATTGTAGATCAGAAATATTCGTTACAATAAAGCAAATAAAATTATCAACCATAATGAGTTTCAATTGCGTTATAGTTATTTAATATATTATAGTTCAGAAAAACATATATCATTATATAATCTCAATGAAAATATTAATCACACAACAAGATTTTCAATTTGAATCCTAATATAATTTTTGCATTAGTTTTACCATTTCTGGAAAATTTGGAATTTTAATGCTTGAGATAAGTTGTTTTCTATTTTCTTGTATTCTCTCAAAATGTTTCTTTCAAAACAAATTATCTATACAAATATGATCATTGAGCTCACATATTTTTATTTAGTGTTGGATGCATATTAAATTTATTTGATTACGTCTTTTTACCAAGCTTACCTTGTATCCTTCTTGATGTAAATTCTTCAATGAGACAGAAGCTTCATTGTGGTACAGAAGTGAAAAAAAATACTTCATGATGCTTAACAATTCTGTAAAAAAAACCCATACACAAGTACTTCCTAGGTTATTAAGTATCAAAACGAATGTTGTTTTAAAAATATACTCTTAGATAATAAAGTTAAACTTTAACGATTGATCACAAGCCCTATAACCATAAGAAAAAACTGAGTACAGCTTGTTTATTCTTAAGTTTATTCAATTCCTTAACATGGAAAGCAATTTGTTTGAGAATTACAGTTAAAAGTTGAATCAAAACTGTTACAAACATCTACATCTCCTTGGGAGCTGAATTTAATCCACGCATTGTTGAACTGAAAGATAAATCCTAGCCAAACCTATTAAAGCTACAGTTTATTTTAACTGTCGATTGCATTAGTGCTACTAATTCCAAATAACTGCAAATTTATATTGTGATTAAATAGAGGTTCTTCTGCTCACACTCTAAAATGGACAGAATGTCTGACAGAGAATAAGGAAGTCTTGGGTTTGAATCCCATTTCGGGCATCGATGTACTTTCTCTCTCTACATATCCTGTCATTGTCATTTCTTTGTACAGATCGGTTCTGAATTGTCGCCTACCCTATCAATGGGTACCTATTGCATGTGTATACTGAGGAAGTCAGACTCCACACCAAAATTTGGTTCATTTGGACAAGTGGAGCAGCGCACTCCAAAATACCAGCCTAGCTGGCACAAAGCAACAACAACAATAACATAGAGAGATTTTAAACCATCAATTTAGCAGATCTTGCTTTTGAGTTTAACGATTGAAATATATTTTATTCTCTTTAGGGATTTTAGAGAACTTAAATTACATGAATTAGGTTAATATTAAAATTTATTGCTTTGTTTTAATCTAAACATAATCTATAAGAGTTTACGCTATAAAAGTTGAAAAAAAAACATAAAGAAAGTACAAAGACCAACTTCATGTTAAGTCTCTAAAAATTTTATAATCTTCCTAAAAAAAAACATGCGCTTCCATAAATCAAAATGAATAATTATAGTCTTAAAAATTACTGAACTATTTATAAATTTTTCAAGTCTTTAAAGTCTCTCAGTGTGAATCAACAAAACAACGATAAAACTTAACATGAATGAAAAATGTAATTATTTTAAAAATTTCTAGCCTTTTGGGTTCTTTTTATCAGTAGCAGCCACGCAAACTTCTTATCAAGAGTCCATAGTTCAAAGCCGTTTCATTTTCCAAGCCTAGAAAAGGACTGAAATTTGAGGGACATGGGTTATCTTCAGAGACATTAATTTAAACCTTTGTTGGCAATTCCTACGAGTTTATGATGTGTGGCCTTTTCTGATCGGAAAACTTTCTATTGGAGGATTTTTTTTTTCATTATTTATGAATACTATCAGGAATGCAAAAATAAACCACTTTGAGTTTCTCCTTATATGTGCCTGTTATATTTCATTATAAATTATAAAACTAACTCAAAAAATAAAAATGTTCAATTTATTTTAATGAAAAAAGCAATTTTATCAGATTGCCACATCTTTTAAATAAACTTAACTTTATCAATTTTTTTAATATTATATTTTAATATTTACGTATAAGGAAATTAAAAAAATTCCTTCTTTTAGTATACAAATTTTTTAAAAAAAATATTAACTCGCTATATTAGAGTTCACTAAATTCAATATACTTTAATATCTCAAAACATTTACACTTGTCTACATTTTCAGTATGAAATAAACATAAAACCAAAACTTTTGTTTCAAAATTTTCTATCTCTTACTCGATTCTATTTTCTAGAAAAATTTTATGAAATAAGACCCTATCTAAACGCACATTTTAACAAAATAAATAAATAAATATAATATGACAAAATTATGTCTTTTCGGTTTGATAAGCTAACTATCATTAGTTGAAATTCTAATAACTTAATTAATATCTTTGACTTATGCAGTAGTTTTATTTTCGTTTCAAAAGGTAAAAAATCTAATTAGTAAAATACTTACTAACTTGTATTTTTATTATTGTGTGATGTGAAAGTAACAATCAGGTTTTGATCAAGATTGTGACAATCAGTCAAGAATAAAAATTATTTTAAAATAAGATTTCCTCATATATATATATATATATATATATATATATATATATATATATATATATATATATATATATATATATATATATATATATATATATATATAAACGAATTGGAATGCTCTAGTATCGATGCAGGTAAAACAAGCTAAAAAGGATAAAAATAACAATAATACAGCCTTTATTTGTTTAATAATTTACCATGTGATGTCAATTGTGTACTCTTCTAGTGTACATGATGATTTATAAGCATAAACACTTCCAAAGATATTATGTTTCATCCAAAACACTGTCGAACACTGAGAGAAGTGAAGATTCTTTATTTTTGTTGGAGCATCCATTGTGGTGAATACTTGGAAATTTCTAGATTTCTTCCTAAGTGACATATGAATATGACTTGCTTTAAGACCTCCCAAAAGACGAGACCTTATGAACAGAAAAATTTGCAACAAATTCCAGCTGTTCAATTATCTCTAAGAAATGTCAAATGCATCTGATCCTTATTTGGGATTTTACCTGCTAACTAGTTGATGGAATCCTGGACAGAAGAATTCATTTCTAACTTTTGAAACTAAAGACGATTACTTGTGACCAAAAATGTATATCCAACTTCTGTCCCTTTATCAACTCCAATGGTTTTTAACAATTTATATATTTAACAATAACTGGATGCCCACAAAGATAAAAATTGGCCAACTTTAACAAATGTTAAATTTTTAAAATCATTCTTTCATCATAAATAGAAGTCAAATGAGAATTACTTCTAAGAAAAGCCTCTCAAATAAATATGTTTTCTACTGCAGCAAATGTTTTAAATTCAAGTCTTGTGGTTCTCAGAAGTCTATTAAGTATGGTTCTTGGTTTTCTTGCAGCGAATGAAGATTTAGGAGATTTTTTTTTTTGACTGATGAAATTGTTCGTGGTAGTAAAACAACTGATATTCAAAGGGAACATTCTTTTAGCAAACATGCTTTAGCAGACTGGAAGCAGTACATGAATCACTGCTTTACTCGATTGAATCATCTTCAGAGAAGATCAGTGATGAAGGTAAGATTGTTGAAAGTGACGAGTCAGAATTTGGAAAGAGGAAAAATCATAAAAGGCATCTAATAGAAAGGCAGTGGGTTTTTGATGGTGTCGACAAAGATAGAGGACACTTATTTTCGGTAGCAGTACATTATATAACAAAGGAGACTTTAGTTAATATTATTAAGCCATGGAATGAGCAAGGAACAGTCATTTATTCCAATTCTTGGAAGGCTTATGATTCATTAGGAAGCGAGGGATATGAACAAATGACTGTTAATCACAGTGTCACTTTCATGGATGCCATACAAATACTATTGAAAGCGCATAGAGGCAAATTAAAAGAAAATTGCCGCCATATAATCGTCAAACTAATTTTAAGTTTTATTTGGTATTTTATTTATTCTATATATCCTTTGAAGAAAAAAAATTGGATTCATTTAATGTTTTTTTTTTAACTAATTTGGCGGAATTTAAAGTTTTTTTAAAATTGTGTCTAGATATTCTTTCTTTAGTTCATGTATGGTGTTTTTATACTTAATATTATTAAAAAATACTATATATATATATAATTTGTAAATACATTTTTAAAACTATTGTTTCTTTCTTTATTTTTTTAAAATTATTATAACAGTTAAAATTGTACGTTATAACTTATATTTATTCTTTTGTGAATGTTTCTTTGTTTTTCATTGGTATTCGTGTTCTGATTCTCCTGGAATTTTTGTTAGAATTCGCACTTATTTTTTCAAAGTTCCCATATTTTCATTATTTGCATTCATTTTCGGAGTAATTTCTTAAACATATACGAATGACAAAAATATTCGAATTTTCTAATGTTTCATTTTCTGCTCTAATTTTTTTTATTTTCAAACATTATTATTTAAAAAATATATATATACGCTCTTTATTTATTAGGTTTAAATTTAACATTTAGATTTGTAAAATTTTACAAAAAGAATCTATTACGTCACAAATACAACATATTCGCGTGGCATTGCGTCACAATTACGTCATCTTGGCAACATTTCGTCGTTGCCAAAAAAAAGCTCAAAATTTGAGACCCTGGATTGTACGGAACTTGTGCCTCATTAATAACTTCGACACTATTCTCAAACATTCGATGTGAGCTTCACCTTGTTTGCTGACACTCGAAGAATGTAATTTCAAGGTAGGTAGTAAATTTGTCAAAAAATTTACGACACAGTCTCAATACGATGTCCTGATTGATTATGTTTGACGTCCATGAAACGTTATATGTTATCTCGGATGTTTTGAAACCAATGAGAATTGTAACAAATTTGCATAATCATGATCTTAACGAAAATAGAAGAAACAACCATTTTATGGTTAACAAAAATAGTGATTATGTCCTTAAATAGCTTAGTTATGTGTCGCAAATATTTTTGTTACATTATAATAATTTTTATAGAAAAATACTATTTATTCTACAGATTTATTTAGTAGGTATTTTACAGCTTATTAGTAATATTTTCCAAGAGTTCAGTATACCAGAGTTTTAACATAAGAAACATGCATTCCTTCTTTTGAATTTTGTTTCATATACATTATAAATGATAAAAACAAATAAGCGAACGAAAATCCAAATTTTGACAGTAAGTAAGAATGAGAAAAGGCATTTAAAATTATGTAAGTTTAAAGGTTTAAAAACCTATTCTTGCTTGATATAATATATATCAATGAATAAGATAAAGAATAATTTTAAAAAAAAAGTAAAAATAATTTTGATTTTGAATTATTGCAATTTAAACATTGAAATTTGCATAAAGTATTATACAATTTATGAATAGAATTAATGATTATGCATCAGAATTCTTCTTTGATCTCTAAGAAGAAAATAACTAATTTTATATAAAAAGTCAGTAACAGGCCTCCTCGTTGTGCACCCTGGGTAACGCTAAATCTGTTACAGCCTTTGTCTTTCCCTTGCAGTCTTTTTCTTAATTTGGAGTTTCAGACTGGCCTTGACTGTTTTCACGATAGGAAAGTTTTTGCTACTCTGGTTCTTAGTGAAAGGTTACTACGTAGGGATGGTTTTTGGACTAACTACCGACCAAACACTCTGAGACTAAAAACACAATGAACATTTTAATCAGAATTTCAGAGAATTTCCAGCTCACTTGACACTCCAAGTAAGAGCCTTTACTGCCTGACCTCCTGTCTTCCCAGGTATGCTGAAATATGCCATCCCGGTCTTCAACCATGTCCTTCCTGTCCAGAATGGAGTCTCCCCTCATTCAGAACTCAGGGCTGCTGCTCTTGCTACAATTAATAAGAGATACCCACTCGACAATTGGATGCACATTTATACTGACGGATCAGCTGAGAGAAGTACTGGGAGAGCGGGAGCTGGTGTCTTCTCCAAATTTTTCCAACTCAAAGAGCCTTTGTCCTTTTTGTTGACTGTCAGGCTGCCATTCATACAGTGGCAAATTATACTCTCCTACCTACATCTTTAGAATTTAACTGTAAGACCATCATCAACACTTTACTGTCTGCGGGAAAGGAAATTAGTTTACAATGGATCCCTAGTCATTGCGGCTTGCCTGGTTATGAAAAAGCAGACAATCTCGAGAGAGAGGCTTCTTTTTTAAAACCTCCAGATACTCCTACTGGCCTGAGAAATGTCAAACTCCTTCTAAAATGGGTTATTCATCACCAGCGAAAAATTTATTACAAAGAGAATGCAGTTGATGCCTCTTGGAGGACCCTGCTGAGATCATGTATTCCCAGAGATCTACCTAAATCTATAGGAATCTCCTGCTTCAGGTTACTTACTGGGCATGATTTTCTCTAGAAACATCTATATTACATAGAGCTTGTGGATTCACCCAACTGCATTTTATGTTAGAAACATGTTGACATGGATGGGGAGCATCTTTGGAAATGTTCTGCCTTCCAGGAAGCCCGCACTTCTTCACATTGCAACACGCTCTCTACTCCTGGAAATACTTATTCCTTTCTTTATTGGACTGCAAGACTTATTATGCTCGAAAGAGCCAACAAAAGGACGTAATTTAAAAATATATATATATATACAAGTCAAATTTAAGCCAAAATCTAGATCATTGTCATATTTATTGTTCCTTACATTTATATTCTAGTATGAATACTTTTTTAAATTTTATTTATTTATTTAATCACCCAGAGGTTCCAGCCCTTATAATTATTTCTTAAAAATTTTTATGTATCTTTATTAGGAATTTTGTTTTTGAAACGCAATCCCTATAGTCGTATGCCATAACAAAAACTTTAAAAGAGAAGTCCTATCAGTATATTATTTATTTCCATTCCAATTCTTTAAGGAAACATTTTAACAAAAACTGTTAATAATTTTATTTTATTAAACTTACTTTAGATCTTATAACGTCATCATGAATTCTTATGCAAAGTTTCAACGTAATGGGAAAAAAAGTCTAGAAAATATTCTGCGATGACAAGTCTGAAACCAAATATGAAAATATGTGTTTTCCATTTTAGTCAATGGCTTTCATAAATAAACGGATTTCTTGAAATATGGAAAATAAAAGTAAATGCAAAAAACCAAAAGACATGTTTTCTTCTTTTTTTACACATTATTTCGCTTACATCATGCTCTTATGTTTCAAAATTTACTTATATCAAAATTTTTAAAGCATATTGGAATTTTCATTAAAAAATAATATAAAGTATCAAATAATAAAAATAATGTCAAAAAAATGTCACTAGATCAGAAACAAAAAAATGTAACTAAAATATGGTTGAAATGAAGTGAAGAAAAGTTTCTTGACGATCATTATTCTGAGGAAATTATGTATAAGATTTAGCAAATGCTACTTAATACGACATTATATTTGAAAATGAAAAAAAACTGATGTTAACTTATTTGATTTTCATTAAAACGGTTGTAACGGTTGTAATAAAATAAGAATTAAATTTAAAAAAGATCTATCACATTAAGAAAGGAAAAGAATAAGAATTCTGACATATAATTGAATATTATTAATGGTAACGAAAAGCATATAATCAAACTAATAAAATCTAAGTCTTGATGAATACAATTAATCGACTAAGCTGAATACTTAATGTCAATGACCATCTTGTTTCGTATTATTTAGAACATAAGAAAAAATTATTTATAATAATTTCCTATACAATACTCTTTATATGAAATTATTAATTAATATCTTTGAACGATTTATATTGTAAAATTGTGTGTTACATCTGTATTTTCATAACTATAAATCCCTGGTGAATTGCATAGAAAGATCCTGATTTATACATATACCAGTTCTATTATCTCTAATGGTTTAACATTTATGACAAGCTGTACTTCAGATATTGAAAAAGCGAACAAATATATTTGAAAGGAACATCTTTCATTGACAAAACCAAATGATTTCGCTTATATTAAGACAGCTTTTTTGTAAAAATATAAGCTTTCTATATTTTTTATCATTATTATTGTTTCCCTTTAGAATGAATAGGTTAACGAAAAAATCAAAATAAACATTTTACTCGATTTTGTTGAGCAAATATTGGGTTTTTCTCTTGTATCAGTAAAACCTCACAAATAAAAACAAATTTCCTAAAAACTCTCTTCTATTTATTTCACCCTCAATTCAATTACAAAATGTTACGATTTCCGATAAACATAGCTTTCAATTTCATTTGCTTTGGTTTTTTCTTGAAACGTATGAAGTGTTTTGGTGTCCAGTGAAGTAGGAAGGATTGGGAAGCGGTTGTAAATCATTGGGAAAATGCTCTAAAGCACTTGATAAATAATGTAAATGGAAAGTATAGCTGATTCAAATTTTTTTTCAGCTTTAAAAGTGAAGAAGGGGTTATTTTTCTTCTATTTTCTGAAAAGTCAAACTGAATGATGAAGTTCTCTTAAGGATCATTGAGAATTCAATTTTTTCGCGTAGAATGCACACTAAGCTGTGTGCATGTTTCAATCTAGTCGCATCTATTTGGATGAACATCATTTATAGCAATGACAATCAATTTTTAAAGCACTGAGAAAGGTAAGTTTCACTAAGTGAATATTCGCACTAAATTTAATAGATGTCAAGGTGATCTTAGTTGTCAAGAAATGTCTGGCACTAATTAAGTTTGATATGACTGACTGACGTTTCTTTCTCACTATATATATATTTATATATATATATGTATGTATATATAGATATGTATGTATATATATATATGTATGTATATATATATATGTATATATATATATATATATATATATATATATATATATATATATATATATATATATATATATATATATATATATATATATATATATATATATATATATATATATTATATAACAAATTTAAGGATATTATAAGATTCCTCTTCAATATTCCTATTTATATGCTTTCTGGGATTGAATATTTATTTAATTTGTGAAAGCATATAGCTCAAGTTAATATTTTTATATGAATATTTTTTTGAAACGGATTTACATTTTTTATATTTACTATTTATTTGATTTTATTTTTATAAATTTTAATCTAAATCTGTAATGACTATATTCTTTTTTTTAATGTTTTGCTTATTAAAGGATTTTTCAGTCATATCTTTTCAGATAGTTAATGTCTTGCTAAAAATAAATTTAGGCTTGATGGAAAAGCAGTTTCAACTACTTTTATAAAATTTTATAACTAATAATGGTAATTTCAAATATTTAACATTTGTAGAATCATAATTTTTATTGAATATTAATTATAGAAAATGCAATTTAGTAGAAAATTTTTTTAAATAATATTTTTTACAAAATTTTAATAGTATTTAATGGAATGTTTTTTAAATAATATTTAATAGAAAGTGATTTTAGAAATAGTGTTTTTTTCCATAAAAGGTTAAACGAGATTAATCAATAAATTTAAAGTAAATAAGATAATTACCAGTAATTAAAAGAAATTATGATTGCTTGAAATTTACTACTTCATAATAATTAAAGTGGATACACAGTTGAGATCAACTTATGAATTTTTAACTTTCACATTTGATCAATCAATTCGAATAACTGAAAATTGTTTTTAAATAGTTGGACATAATTTATATTTATGAAATTTTACTGTAGGCATATGGATGTAATAAATATAATAATATAAAAGTATTCTCACACACATTCTTTAAATAAGTTGTTTATTTTCAAATGTATCTATTTCTCAGATGTCACATGTCACTGAAAAAGCTTATTCCATCAATTAAATAAAACCTTGATTTGCTTATATTAAATTATAAGACTATGATATAATTTTTATAATTTGTTTTGTTTTCTTCGTTCGGTATAGTTGTATGAAGCATTTTAATACCTTTTCTCCAGTACGGAAAGTCGTTTTTCTTCGTAATGAGAATAGAATAAGATCCCAGTACAAAATTTGTAATATTCCCTAACAGCAATTGGAGCAAGTAAAATGAATCATCATCGTTATGTCTTCCAAGAAAAGAGAATCATCTAGAGATACCTGGAAGTCTTTTGTTTGGTTCTGACATTTAAATTATCAAATATGCCTATATTTTTCTAGGCAGGACACCCACTGTCTCTGGGCCTAAAAGCAACATCACAAAATTTTCCTTTTCTAAATATTGAAATAATTCTAATGGCTGATTGTTATAAACAAAGACGATATTTATATTATGTTTAGTTTTCCTTAATACACTGAATAAAAACAATTTTTGTCATATACGATGTATATATCAGTTTTATCAGAATATTTACATTTACAGACATCGTTTTACAAAAATGAAAAAAAATTAGTTTAATTTTTTTAAATCAACCTTTCTATATATAAAAATTAATATTGGATAAAAAGAAATGAAAAATGTTACGTCACACCATCTCCCTCGGCAGAAGCAATTACTTTCACCCTTCTAGATTTAATTCAAACATTAATCCGAATTTTCTCTGACATTACTTAATCGACTTAAGAATAATTCCAAATAAACAACTTATTTCAGCAATTTTAATATATTGAGTTGGCAAGAAAGTAATTTTGGGTTTTTTAGTGTGAAACAAAACTCTACTACTTGTCAAGATTTATTTCGCACTAAAAATGGTCGACTGATACTCGAATTTACTACAGCAGTTTTTTAGTGTGAAATAAAACTAAGCAAAAAATGAACTTTAACACTTCAAATATATTTCATTCTCTTCAATGACCGTTTTCCATCGTTCTGGTAACTTCATGATCCCTCGTTCAAAAAATTTCTGGTTCTTAATAGCAAAAATCTCAACTAAACTTAAAATGAGATCATGGTTATTACTGAAACTTTTACCATTTAATTGTTTTAAAACCTTCGAAATAAATGAAACTCCGATGGTGCAAGATCGGGAGTGTATGGGGGATGCAGATACCATTTCCCAACAAAGCTCCAACAGTTTCATGCATGCTACTGAAGACGTGTCTTGGTAAAGCACGATTCTTTTGCGATTTGCCAATTCTGGAATTTTGGCTTTAATTGCTTCCTCCAATTTTACAAATACTTGGCAGGAATTATCTGAGTTATCCTAGTTTATATTTTAGTTGTATGCAATCAGCTCAAAATACACAACACTTTCGTAATCCCACCAAAGGGCCATGATCTTTTTTTTATACAACCTATCTTTTGATATGGTTTGGCTCGTTCATCAGTGCTTGGATCATGATTTTATTTTTTGATTAACGTTATTGCAGACGATTCATTTTTAATCGCCAGTAATAATTCATTTTAAAAAAGATTCTATTGCCTTATTTTTGATATGCAGATTACAAATATCGATTCGTTTTGTTAGTTGAATTTCACTCAATTCTTCACTCTCAATGTATTACCTATCCAAATCTTGCATAAATTCCCACAAACATTTTTTTTCAAAGGATCTTACTTTAATTTTTATAGATTCTGTAACTGTACTGAAATGTGTATATTGTTCATCTGCTTCTAAATAAGATTTTTCTTTAAAGGATTACTATAAAGAATTTTTACTTTTAATTTTTAGTCTCATAATTTTGAAATATTGGCAGTTAGAATTCTTATTAATCTTAGTTGTATATCTTGAACGTATAAAAATCAACAATATGTGATGATAAAAAATTAATCAGTATCTTAAGAAATTAATATTATTTAAACAGTCAGGTTATTAAAATAAAACTGATTAGAAGCAAAAAGTGTTTGTTAAATTTTCACACAATACGACAAATTTTACCAATAGCTATAATTTAAAATAATAATGCATAGCAGTAATATATATATATATATATATATATATATATATATATATATATATATATATATATATATATATATACATACATATATATATATATATATATATATATATATATATATATATATATATATATATACATATATATATATATATATATATATATATATATATATATATATATCATCTAAGCTAAAATATTATTATAAATTATAATCATTATAAATAATATTCAAACTAGCAATAAATAACATTTCGTCATCTACGATTTAATAAGTATAAAGCTTTTGTTCATAAGGTAAATTTTGCTGCAAACAAAAAACTGTATTAAAAATTATCAACTCTTGAAAAACATAATATGTTATAACACATTGAAACTGAATGATTTATTTATATTTTTCAGTTTAGACTAACGGAAAAACTTAAATATTTCAAGCCAATATGGAATTATATGTTTCTCATACATTTTTTTGAATTGGAAGAAATATGCTTTGTTTTTTTTTTATTTTTATTTTCATTTCCAAAACTTATTTTATCAATCTATTTTTGAATATGATCCATCTGTATATAAATATATGTGTTTTGAATACAAAACATATTTTTTGAAATGCTTGTATCGAAACTTGAAAAAAAACTTAAGTACATATTGAAATGGAAATACGTTTTTTGTAGATTGTCGAGTTTGAAAGTAATATATACTTTTCGAAAAGTTTATTTTCCAGAATTCCCAAAGATAGGAATACAACAAAAATTTAAAATAAATATTTTTGCGTGAATAATAACATTTTATTAGTTTCGGAGGGTTATGATTCTGGACTTATATAATCTGCAAATTTTGCAAAACGGAGCAAATTTATTTTTAGAATCTTATGGTATTAAATTCTATAATAGAATTCTCTCTCTGTGTTAACAAAATTTTAGGAATTGTACTTATTGTATATAAGTGTATATTAAACTTTTATGAATGACACATTCTTAATATTACTATAAACTATGATATTGACTAAAACTTAAAAGCTCCATGCACGGTAAATTTTTTATGAACTTTGGCTTATCAAAAAGTACATCTTCATAAAATCATTAATTTCAAGCAGATAATAAAATATTACGCAGTAAATGATCTAATAAATGTTGTTGTCGTGTGCCAGCTAGTCTGTCATTATGGAGTGCGTTGCTCCACTTTTCCAACTGAACCATATTTTGGTGTGGAGTGCGATTTCCTTAGTATACACATGCTATAGGTACCCATTTATAGGGTAGGCAACCATTCACAACACTTTATATGCACTTACACTTATTACACAACACTTATTACTCAACCATTCACAACACGGAAAGGACAATGACAGGATAAATAGATAGAGAAAGTACATCCATGCCCGTAATGGGAGCTGAGCCCAGAACCTCCCAATTAAGAGTCTGGCTCGCTGTCTACTAGACAAGTTGGGTGGTGGTCTAATAACTGAAATTATTATAAGAATCATTTAGCATCAATTATGAAATGCCACACGAGAGGATTATGCTTTATTATTGGCCAATGTTCACTAATCGAAGAGAAATTAAAAGATATTCTGAAGGCTCACAAAGAACTAGTAATAAAACACCCTACTTTTAAGTTAAATTTCATGGGTTGCATTTTAACTACTATTAAACATCAGATGTAAGTTGTGGTTTTGCATGAAATCAATAGAATTTGGTTTGGGGATGAAATGAATAGAATAAGTTTTCCTGGTTTTATTCTTGCGATTTGTAAACACGGCTCATTCTCAATGAAAGCTCAAATTAGAAGAAGCTTTTTTAAGTGGATATCAAAGTGCTTTTCAAAGTATAGAATGTATAAAAATATCTCAACATAATACACACATTTCGTGAACATTTCTTCTCCGACTGTTATAAATTAATTTCGATTAGTTTCCAACTTCGATAATTATCCGATTTTAGAAATGCATTGCTTCCACTCAAAATGAATACAATTTTAATATTCATTTTCACAAATAATAATGAATGAAAATAGTAAATGTTGTGAATCCAGTAATTGCTTATGAAAAAAGATTTAGAATTTCTTTCGAATTCCATAACTATAAACAATCTATCTATAATTCATACATAAAGTGTGACGGATAAAAGATAAATATTTTTTCGTTGGTACTTCATTACATTCCTCATCTATCATATGTTTATTACCTTTATATACTAAAATATATTGAAATACACATTAAAAGTATCATTATATTTTATATATATAATAATATAATTTCAAAGGTAACTATACGATAAAAAATAATTTTCTGTATTTTTTTTACTTTAAAGTATTTTTAAGGTAAACTTTTTTTCCACTTTGAGAAAACTCCGTTAAAAACTTGCAACAAGATTCTCCTTATTCCTTGAACGAAATTACTTAACTACTGGTTTCCAGTTTTGTTTCAGACTGGGAAAATTTAAACAGCATTCTCTTCATTCCATTAGTTTTATCAAAGACCATAGAGCTATTGGAAATTTTACAGCATTGATTTCTTTCAACGTAAAATGTGATTTTGATCGAGTGATACATGACTCAATCACCAATCTCCCTTTTTCAATACTGTTTGTGCCATTAACATTTGGACTCTCCTAATAACCATTCTGAAGGATGGGTATACTTTCATGTATATTAATGAAGCACTTGCAGTTAGACTGACAAAGATTGTTATTTCCACAAATTTCGTGTTGTGATCCAATATTATGGGAACTTATAGCAAATGAACTATTACTTTTACTCTGGATTAAAATTGGAACTTAGCCGCCAAGGCATTTTCCATTTCCCTTCAAGAAAACATTAACGATTTCGTCTTCATTTTTTTAGAAAATAGTGATTTCAATTTGAAGAAAACCACCATAGCTGCACTTCATACATAGAAGGAATGAGCAGACAATAACAACTTTACAATCTCATTGTATTAAGCACATTTGATGATCAACCTATTACGTAGATCCCAAATCTAGGGACATGTCACTAAACTCTGCAAACATTGGGAGCCAATTTTACGTGCAGGCGTTGTTAACTCAAAGCTTAACTGCAAGACATATATTTAAGATCCAGGAACGAAGAAAGGCAGGCATTTAAGCAGAGAGATCCCGAATGGTACCACAAAAATGAAACAAGGCAGCAAAAATATATCAAACTTTACTAAGGATTGATAGTTCCTCTGAGGTATAAAACACAGCAATAGAATTTTATTATTTAAAACAGTTCTGGAATATGCATTTACTGATAGCCCATTACTTTATAAAAGGACCTGATCTGCAAAAGTTAAACTACATCCTTCAATAATTCAGAGAAAACTTTTCTAAACATCAAAGGATCATTTTGTATATTCTTACCAGTTCAATACATATTATACCAGGGATACCACTGCCTTTTAATTGAAGCCAATCGAACTTGCATATTTAAAATGACTTGTTAATGCAACCAAAATTGAAAAAATGTATTTCACGAAGTTAAATCCACCAACGACTATTCATTGTTGATTCTTAGAGAAATTCCAATGAACATGAATATTTCAAAGGAACCCATAATATTCATCTTAACATGTACATATCAAAGACGGATGATGTGTACGAAAATGGATAGAGTTATGTACCGCGTTAAAAGTCACATAACTGGAGTAAAAAAACTGTGCTTAAGTAACTCAATCTTCCGAATTGAATTTTCAGAGATTTTCAAATCTTTCGTACTCTAATATTATTCCTAACACCATATAGTTCTTCAGTTATCGAGTTTGTAGGTAATCACAAGCTCGCACAACATACGAGTCATAGTTCGAAACATCCAAAAACACTTAAAATGATATTCACATATTGATCTATTGTGGATGAAAGCACACGCTAAGTTCCAGTAGAACGAGGACGTTGAAAATTTAAGTAAGGCCACATTTCTGAGATATAGTTTCTTTCCTATTTCTAAATTTCATCTCAATTATTAAATAAAAATGGAAATGTTCATAAAAACTGAAAGAGAAGTGGAAAAAATGCTGAGTGGAAAGAATCAACTGGCGATGCTATACACAATGTTTAGCGGAAAGTTGGTCTCACCTTTCTTATATGGTCAGGCAAGAAGTTGTTTTACACCGATCAAAGTTTTTTTCCTTTCAGTCTCAAAAGTAATGGTGTATGGTAATGGTCCAGACAGTAGTTATAGAATAATAGGCATCCTTATTGATTTTATGACTGAATATATATTTACCATTTTTTAAGGTACATGCATAATTTCGCTATCTGAAAAATAAATCAATATCTGGTAACATAAACAGTTGTTAAACAAATTGCCTGCAGCCAATAATGGAAAAGGTAAATAAATTTTTAGTTACAGAGAATATTCCTTTACGCATCACCTAATGTAAAATAATAAAAGGGCAATAGAAAATATTTTGCACAGCTTCCATGTATACGTTTTTAATTTATTATTCATATAAGCTTTTTATAATTTATTTTTTATATTTCAATATTTAAGCTTCTTGCAATTTTGTAAACTTTCTCAATACATTTAAATGAAAGTTGCAGCAATTTCTGTCAAAATAACAAAAACTTTCTATTATATTATGATTTATAATCTTTTATAATTCATAATTTATTAGAAAAGTTATTATTAAGTTTATGTTTTATTTAATAACTTTGAAAAGTAAAATTTTCTGAATAATGAATGGCCCTTATTAGTAAAAAAAATACAATATATTTATTTGTAATTCATAAGCATAACAATGTCTATTAATTTTAAAGTAATTTATTATTCAAGCCAGAATACAAAATATATATTTTTAAGCGTGATCTTCATGTTCTGGATCTACAGATAAAAATTTTCATAGATAGTTTTATACATATTCTTAAATTTTTATTAAAAAAAATTAACTACTTATTCATCTTATTGTTCACCTTATTTTAATTCTGTTGGAAATTAAAATCCTCATCTTATAACTATTTTAGAAAATAAATTAAGGTGAATAATTTAGTCAAAGATTTATTTTAAAAAAATTATCTAAATTAAAAAACCTTTTATAACATATTATGTTTTTAATTACATCGTTTTATTTACTCATCTTTAACACAAACAAGTTAAAAAATATATAAATTACATATATGTGATAAAAAAAATAGATGGAAAAACTTTTTTGTGTTTAGTTACATGGCTCCACGTATTTGGCCATATATCAGACCTAGAATATTAAAAGCTTTTTTAAACGTATACTTTCATTCATTTCAAGGATATTCATTTCTTAAAAATGCATTATTAACTTTTACACTATCTTTCAACAAATACTTACCCATCCATACAAGTATAGTAATTACAATGGTATTTCACTTTAAACTGACCTGTTACATTAGACGTAGTAATCAGCATTGCATTCGTTCTGTGTACCCAAAGTTTAAATTTTTCAAATTTCAAGAAAAGTGATCGGTCATCACAAAAATTGCCTATCTGACACAATATTTGAGATAACGTGAAGTGCCCAAGCTAAAAATTGGCTACGTTTATCACAAATGAAAGGTAAGTAGAGACATTTGTAATAGATGCTTATGCTGTATTAACCTATAAACTACCCCAGTAGACCCATGGAATTGAAAGAACGAGGCTGAAGATTGTTGTCTAGGAATATAAGAAAAAGCCATACTCTACGTCTGTGAGAGGTTTTAAAATGTATTTTTACTGCTAATTCATTAAACACTGAACCAAAAAATTCCATTTACTTTCTCATTAATATCATACCACCACGTATAAGCATTTATCATTAAAAGTAACATATTATCTTGTCTGACTTTGGAAAAAAAGTCCGCTGTATTTAACGTAAAACAGTAAAAATATACACCATAAACCCACGAATGAATAATCAACCGCTGATGTTGAGACTGAAGTGTATAGATATACTGAACTGTATAAGAAACACCATTTGCTACACTATATTCTGCCTGTTATATATTTCAGAGGAGATGTGCAAGTATGCTTTCAGACTATATTCTTGGAACTTCGGTTTCAATACTGATAAATTCAAAATCTACTATAAGGTACAAAATCGACCATACCTTTTTTAATAACCATGCATGTCCTCTATTTTGTAAGTTTTATATAAAATGGACTACTTTTATTTTAAGAAAGATAAGTACAGATATTTTATTGTATGGATCACTATGTCTTGGTAAAGCATGGATGTATTACAGTGCTTTTACACTCCTCTTCATAGTCTTGATATTAACCTTGCTTAATATCTATTGATAATTCTCAGCTTCGAATTAAGGCTATCGTAATCATCCTATATATTATAACTAACTTGTCTTCTTCATGTTGAATACTAAAATAAATCTGTCACTGTCATATAAAGACTTGGAGTGAGTATGTCTTGAATTTTAATCACTGTCACCATTATTGATTGTGATGTTTCAAATACTTATATATGATTAATATAATCTCCTTTTCTATCTCCGGTTGACCTGCACCAAGAGTAAAATACCTGGAAAAATACTAAGCACCAGTCTTAACAAATGCAATCAGAATGTAGAAATCAAAAATATAGCATTTATTTATTATTTTATTTTTTAGGTTAGATATTATATTATTAAGTGTTATTTTTTTAAGTTTGATGTTATCACATCTAACCTAAAAAATAACATGTAACCAACGTTATATAATCACCTATATGAAAATCTAGAGACTTACACTTTAAAGAATATCATCTGATTACTAAAGTAATTTTAATGAAAACTATTACTATTTAGACATAAAAAGCTTTTCTCGCAGTTAACAAGAATTCCACAAAATTGCCCAGTAATACATAATACCCATCAAATAGTTCAACTATTTAACACCAGGAGAAATACGAAAACTCCTCCCAATTTTAATTTACCTTAATAGGCCATCTATGTACTCTTTGTACCTTATCAAACTCTAATCATTTCCGTTAATTATTCAGTCCATTTTCCTACTTCATTTAGCTATCATGCTAATTTTACTCATTTGTTATTTAAATTTGTGCTCACTAGTACAGTAAGGTTGCTGCTTAATGAGATTAATTTACTCAATTAAGCCTTATTTATTCTGTTGTGTTCAAACGACAACGGAATGAAATATAATCTCTATGTCTCATCTTTTGGGAATTAAAATATTAATTTTTTACCATAATTAGCTGTAGATTTATGTATCTCTAGAATGTTCATTTTTATAGATTGGTTTCATATATATTACTTTTAATTTTATAAATTGGGTTCCGTGATTATGTGATTTAATGTTTTATATTAATTTCAATGTAAAAATATGTTCAAGATAAAACTTTGAAATCCTTGTTTAAAGTACCCCTTCTGATTATAGTAGTCAGAAGAGGAAATATAAATTTTTATAAAGAATAAAAAAACTTTATATGAAGCAAAAATATTCTAAGAGTTACCTAAAATTCACCTCACTGACTAATAGAAAAGTGTAGTAATAAGCCAACAAAGTCAAAAGTACAATAAGAGCCACATATGACTCTTAAGATAAATAATACATACGTGTGAAAATCCTCTTAAAGATTTCGAGAAGTTGACAATAATTGGAATATGATTCATAAAAAATAATTTGCCATGAACAAAATTAAAAAATAAGTTATTGGTGATTGATAATTCACCCAGAAAACAATAAGCTAGAGATAGTAAAAAAAATTCCATTGAAATGTTATGTTGTTAGCCATGCTGGGTATTTTGTCATCTACGTATACACACATTACTCAATTAAAACATACTTGGAGTCGTTGTATTCGGTAGATCCTATTTTTATACAACGTAAAAATATAATGGCTGAGTAACAATAGAATTTAATAAACATTAAAAATTCTAGATTTGTTGTAATTAGTACAATAAATGCACAATAAATAGAAGCTTATATGATAATAAACATTATTATTGCTTAATTCGCTAGAGTTTCTAATCTAGTTTTTTAAATTTTAGAAAATTAGTATATTTAATTTTTATTAATAATATTAATGATATATTTGTTATATATTTTGTTTACTTATTAAATCATTATTTATATATTCTTTTATTTCTCGGTCATATGTCATCTATTTTAGAGAGAAAATTTATTTTTTAATTACATTAAAGTATTAAATATTATCTTCAATGATATTCAAAATGAGGAAACATTCTTTTACATGTTGATAACTATACCTTGTTTATTAAATTACATGCATTTTCCTTACAAATAACAGCATGGATTTTTTTTTTGTCTAATTATGGGAAAATGTTGTTTCAAAATCATTTCCTTTAATAACGTTTCTTAATCATGTTTCTACTAAGTTGCATAATTTCCACCAGAATTTTGAGTTTTTCTAAGAAACTTCATCAAATTAGAGAGAAGGGAGGAAAACTAACTAAAAGTTCTTTAATCCGACGGATAATCAATTAAGAGATAAATCTTTCAGCTTCAATCATTTTCCCATTTTAATAAACTTTGTTTGAAGAAAATTGCTTAGGTTAATATAATATTGATATGTATGGCTTGTTTCTCTCATCTGGAATCAAATCAGGTAGCTCAGTTGTCACTTTAACCTTGAATTTAACACTTCATGGGTTTTTTTCCTACCTCAGGTTTAAAAATTGTAGTGGTTAAAAATGCCTTTAAAAACTTTAAACCACAGTATAATTAGTAAAGAATCATACTAAACCATATGATCATCATCACTTGCATCTCAAATCAGATTCATTATCAACAGATTGCCAAAATGTTCCAAATAGCAAATATTTAAATGCAATTTCTCCTAAATACTAAATAAGATAATTCAAAATAATTTAAATAATAATGCTAATTTTAATACTGCTGTTGTCATAAAGTGCTATGTTAGCATAAATGTGTGTATACATTTTAATGGATATTATTGTAAAATACATTAAATTGCATTCTTGCAAAGTTTGCATTCTCGCCAAATTTGACGAAACAAAAGAATTGTTCTTAAAATAGATTTGTTTTTGGTAATGCAGATAAAGAAAAAATGGACATGGTAACCATATTTGGTTAAGTATATTTGGAGAAATATCATACATTTGATGACAAAATTGGGCGAAATTGCTCTAAGGAATAAGTAAGAGACAGTGAGATTACTTTATAAACTGATAATATATAATCATTGTCTTTTCTGCAGAAATATTAATCACAACTATAATTTCTCCTAACCATTTTATTTTTTCTCAAAATTGCAGTCAGGTTTGCATTCTCGCAGGATTCGGCGAAACAAAAAAATTGTTCTAAAAAGATATTAGAAAGATTCCTTCCAACATTCCCTGAATAGGAATTCCTTAGAATATTTGTCCATAACTCTATTTCTTTTAACCTCAGCTCCAAACAGGAAAGTTCTTATTTTAATTCCATCATCAACTTGCTTTTCATTTAATAATATCGTTAGGTATAAATGTAATCATCATAAAATGCTGAAGCTAAACAAGTTTCTATCTAATATTGCGATAAGGTAAGAATGACAGCATTGCAAACTTTCCGTTTCTTTGCTTGTTACCTTTCAAAAATAGAACGAGGAAAAAAAGAAACCATATTATGAAATCACCATTACCAGTTATCTTTATATTGTTCAACACTAACCAGATAAAAAAGATATCATTTTAAAATTATTATGCTCATCTTGATGCCTTTTAAAAATATTGAAAGATGAGAACGTTCACACCATATAATTCTTATACGTAACTTCCTTCCAACATTAAAATCAACTATAAAGACTCATGCATCATGAAATTTTCATAAAAATTTCAGAATCATCATGCTTCTTCCCTGCATTGCAATTTAGAAAGAATTATTACACACCAAATATTAAAGCAGATTCAACTAAAATTCAGACTGTTACCTTTGCTTCAATTCAACAGTACAGCCAGTTAAAAAAAAATGAAAGACCCAACATTAGTTTGCCTTCGTCCAATAAGATAAAAAGAAGAGAAAATCATTTAAAATTTTTTTGTATTTAATTACAGCTAGTTAAGAATGATCATCATGCAGAAATTCTACCATTAAATAGCTTACTTTAAGCTATTGATTTAGATATAGAAAAAAAACTGCTTTTGAGTCCTCTTTAAAATTCCTATCAATTTTTTTAAACAACAATATCACCAGTTAAAAACATATATATATATATATATATATATATATATATATATATATATATATATATAATATATATATATACTTATATATATATATATATATATATATATATACATATATATATATATATATATATATATATATATATATATATATATATATATATATATATATATATATATATATATATATATATATATATATATATATATATATATATATATATATATATATATATATATATATATATATATATATATATATATATATATATATATATAGTATATATATATATATATATATATATAAGATGAGCTGTAATTTACTTTTGAGTATCATAAATTGCAACTGAAATTAAACTCAGGGTCACAACTAACTCACAAGGTGACTGTCTTCTTGATCAAAAACCCAGGGGTGTGAAAAGTTTGTCCCCTTTAGATATTCAATCTGATTGAAAACTCCCAGGATTTAGTTTCCAAGCATGCTTGGTAGTCAATTTTATTCACCAACTGAAAGGATAAAACACTTTACGCTGATTCGATTTATTACTACCTGATCCTCAGATCTTTGCCTTCAAAGCGCAAAACTCTATACTATGGCACGAGCATCAAATCATAATTTCTGAGTTCCTATATTATTAAATTTCTGTTAAATCGTTAAATTGAATTAATCGTTTTATAAATTACTGTTAAAATATACTGTTAAATGTGTTTTATTTTTAAAAAATAATCATTAGTAGTGTTTTAAGTTTTCTTTTCTATTAATTAGTTTATATTTATACTGATAATAAGCGCAGCATAAATGCAGTAATTGCATAAATAATGTGAATTATTTTAATACTATTTAATTCAGAGAAATTTAAATATAAAAGTGAGTTCAATTGCACATTTTTTCCTTAAGAATTGTACAAATCAATGTAGAAACAGAAATGTTGGCAAAATGCCTTGTTTAAGTTTAAAAAAATATGGATGATATTCACAGTAGATACTTTCTCTTAAAATGGAATAAACTGTGTTTCGTATCAATTTACGAGAGTCATAAAATAAAATAGGAAATCATTTTTCAGACCTAAGCTTCAATTATATTATCCTGTTAAATTTTTGCTGAGTTTATGTTACAGCTCTTCTAAATCATCCCAGGCCATATCAGAATTTATGGATTTATTCAATGAGTTGGAAAACTTAAGGCACAAATGAAATAAAAATTTACAAGAAAGATGGAAAATTTTATTAGATCAATAATTCTTTGTAATGTGTAAAACAGAAGTTGTATCTTATTTCGGAACTGATGAAAGAAAAGCAATGAGTTTATATTTTTTTGTAATCAAGATATTTGGTAACTAAGAGACAAAAATATAACGATGTAATTAGAAAAAGATTGTAATGTTGGACGCAATAAATTACACCCTATATTATAAAAAAGTAACTAAACTATTAATATTTACAAATGCCGAATATTAGCGCCTAAGCCATTAGTTCACGGACTCCAATACTTTTCAACAATGAAACCATATTGAGAAAGAACAACACAATTACTTAAATGTTCAAAAATCTTTGGTTGACCAGAGTCCCACAAAACACAGTCCGGGGAATCCATCACACCAATTCTATAGAGATGGTTCCGCAAACAATCATGTCCTGTTAGACCTCTTAAAAGGGCCACCACAGTCTTTCTTGGAAAAACGGGAACAGCTCTTTCCTCCCCCATGGATATACATCTCTAAATTATATTTCAATAGCACGTTGAATCATATCTTGTTTAAGAGTCTTCTTGAGAGTCAGGTTAAGAAACAATTTAGTTGAATGAAATGAAAGAGGACGATTCATGCGTTGATCTAAGTAGTAAAAAATAATAAAAGTAACTAAGTAATAAAATTGTATAAGTATTGAAATATAAGATTGAAAAGAAAAGTAAGTTGGTAGCTAAATGATTTCATTTCAAGATCAGGAGGCTAGTAATATTCAGGTTTTTATTTCCACAATTCTTGGGGTTTCATTCGGATATGAGTATTTGTAGACTTGGAATCTATTTCAAATAATTATTTTGAATCGCGTAAAAATTCACAACAAAATTCATTTATTTATTTAAAAAACTGGGACACATGGGGCATGGTGTCATTATTTCCCGACACTTAGCACAAATTGCTAAAATGATGGGACCTTCATAATGTAAAGCAAATAGTGGTCGTGCCATTTGACCTTGAAAGTGGATAAATTAGAAGCGGAAGACCTTCAAAATTGGCCATCCACTGTTAGATGTATAACTCCAAATAAAAGGATATTACAATATGCTTTATATGTGCCAAGTACACATAGATTACATGATGTATTTTCATTTGGGTTGGGATTCATATTCCCTACCTTCAGACAGCGAGAACAACAACCTAACATAACAAATCACGGCGTCTCTCAAAAAAATTCATTGTAAGAAAAAATAAATTAATTTTGAAGGATGCCTTATATAATAATAATATAAATTATTTTTCATGACTATGAAATGCAGTGTGAAAAATTTACTTTTAGTATTTTAAAAAGACTTTAGTCCTCTTAAAACACTTAAGGCTATATGATAATTTTAAAATCATAAATGGGACTGAAGTTTTCAAATGCTTAGTATCACACACATCATATCTTTAATGTTCAGTGTTACATTAGTTTAATGAAACAAAACAATGGGATATTTGGAAAAGATTAAAATTTAAAAAGTACCAAATAATTTCGATAGAAATTTAAATTGGGCTAAAATTTTCAAAATCCCATTTTCTTTTATTTTCTTCAAAAAAAAAAATTGCTAGAAATGTGTATGTGTTTGACATGTTGATAAAATTATGTTAAGGCTTGACTAAATAAGTGAAATAATTTAAGTGGACAGATACATTTTTCATTGCATTTTATGTGATTAATATGACTCCTTATTATTTTTATTTTGACTATGCAAGATTACAGAAATTATAAAATAATTGTCTGAAAAATTATTGAAATATTTGTAAAAAATATTTTAAGGGTATAATATATAATATTAAAAATAAGGTATAATTTAAATATCTATATCATGTTGAACTCACAAAAAATTTTAAAATATTTTTATTGATGTACTTATTCTACGTGAAGAACCTAAAACGTCATTTTTTGTATAGTATTTGTATTTGTAAAAGCGTAACAAAATTTAATTTATTCAAAGTTGAACTTAAGATTTTGATTTTAAAACGATAATAAATATCACTCCTAAAGGGCTATTTTTATGATATTAAACTTTTTCATAAAATGTTAACAAAATTAATATGTATTATCTCATTTGACATTAATATCTTTTTCATTCAAACTAATATACCTATGCTTTGTAGTACCAAAATATCATCTGCAAGCGATATTTGTAAATATTCTTAGAAATCGGGAACCATGTTTTATTTATATCCTCAGGAAAATTTGCTGCGTTTCATCGAATAAATTATTAGCATAAAAGATCAAAAACATTTCGGATTAGTTTATGATCACACTATATGTTCAAAAACATAAATTTTTACTTGTTCACTTTCAATTTTACAACCAAATATATGACTGCAAATATAAATCTTTGCAAATACAGCATGTATATAACAGAGGAATTTTTATTTTCAACACACTTTAATGTTGGACAACAAATTTCAACAAACTTTCGTTTTTGCTTCGTGGCTTTCAAATAATATCAACTTATAAGTCATTCTTATGGCAGTATTTTTATAAAAGATTGCACGTGTGTGTCAAATAGGCAAACTAAAAACATAAAAGAATCATAAGTAAGTATTTTTAAAAGAGGAATGTAAAAAGCTTAATTTAGCAGCTTAAACCTGAATAAAGAGTTCCTAATCAAACTGAGTAACGTAAAGAATGATTATCTTGAGAATAAACTGAAAATTGACTATATTATATATATAAATTCTGTGAAAACGTTTCCAAATTTTTACAAATTGTTTTTGTATTTGAAATTATTCTTTGGATCGATGTATCTTTGCGATTCTGGTTTTTCAACCATAAATGCCATAAAAACCAAACATCGGTTGTGTTTAATAGATGATCATTTAATTTCGTGTTTACGCATTACAATAAGCTCTTACCAGCCATAATATGATAAACTTGTTGCCAGTATACAATGCCAAATTCAGTGCCAAATTTCAAGTAAACGAAGAGAATAGAATGGTCAATTTTTGATATATGAATACTTTGATTATTTTCGTCAGTAAATTATTATTTTGTAAATATCTTTTTTTTTATTTTTATAAAAATTAGATAATTTACCATTTTTTTCTTGTTACCCAAAATAAATATATAAACATATTCGTTACATTTATTTAACTCTGCCATTGGTAGATCATCTTCGACTTTTTAAACGTGTAGTAGACCACGGATCCAAAAAATTCGACCAACCCTGCTATTTTGTAACAGTCAATATATACGTCTTCAAGGAAGATTTCACTGTTAGATTCTCTTCTCTGAAGAAAACACCCAATAGTTAAATAGTTACATTAGTTCCAGTTATCCAATAGCCATAAAAAAGCAAGAGCTTGCATATCTTAACTAATAATGATTCCAATATGGATACCTTCTTCCCAGCAAACATAATGATACCAGGTATCCAACGGGCTGCTGCTGGCAGTTTTCTTGGCCAGCAAGCAGCAGCCCACTGCTATTTGGCTTCATCGGATCTATCTATCAACAAAGTGGTTGTATTCACTGAACCCACAATATTGTTCGCTGCTGGCCTAACACTGAATGGTCAGCAATGACGTATTAGCCCGTGTGACTCATGTAATTTCTAGTATATGCCCTCTTATCCATCGGCTCTTTGCAATCAGACCAGTTGTGTTTACCCCTGCTGACCTAGGATTAGTTACATATTATTTATTTCTACAGATAAAAATGAAAACTTTATTAATTTTTATCTGTTAGTAATTTTTGTGTACAGTAAATTTAATATAGAAATATTGGAAATCAATTAAATTAATATTGTGAACTTGGTTTGGTTATTCTAGAATAGCATAATGTTCTTTCCATATAATTGTTAAACGACATTAAGTGCACTTTTAGGCTTTAAACAATTATAGAAACAGATTTAAGAAAGGAATTTTACTTAAAACATTTAAATAATTTTTAAATTATGTACTCATTTTCAAAATTATCTTGTTTTATTCACCTAAAATTTTATTACATTATTTTAATTTTTTAAATAATTCTTGTATTATCTATCTATCTATCTATCCATATCTATATCTATATCTATATATATATATATACACATATATATATATATATATATACATATATATATATATATATATATATATATATATATATATATATATATATATATATATATATATATATATATATATATATATATATATATACATATATATATATATACATACATATATATATATATATATATATATATATATATATATATATATACATATATATAATATATATATATATATATATATATATATATATATATATATATATATATATATATTTGTTATTGCTAAAATTTGAGCTTGAAGATATAAAAAAAATTCTAAATAATTGTTTCGATAGTGTAACTTTTAAAATTAAATTACAGCACTCACATATTTTGTTTGCACATTAAATAATTGCTTCATTTGTTCAATAAATTTACTCCATAAAACGAGAAATTAAGAAAAGTAATAAAATGTTTATATTTTAAGATCGGCATTTTTTATTGTTTGCAAATTGTTTTTGTTGTATTAATTTTTATAAGCGAATTCTTTTTCTGAATATATCTTTATATGTTATTTACATGTATAACTTTGGAATTAAATTTTCATAAAATTTGGGAAGGGAAAATCCAAATATTGATATATTAATGCAAGTAATATTTTTTTTTATATAATGGTACTCAAAATAAGAAAGAATCTGCAATTTTTTGATTAAAAAATTTGCATTATGTAATAAATTTACAAGTTTTCTTAATTTATTCGATTGAAGTTTTCTTAATTTATTCACCCCTTCGAATCTAAAGTACACTGAAAAAAAGTTCTAAGATATGCCACAACTTTTTAGTTTCTCCTCGTTTTACACTATATGAATATCTTCATTTGGCTGTAACATTCTCTAAAAATAAAAATATAAAAAATAATATTAACAATAAATGTATAATTTCTAAAAAATATTTTTCTTCAATACTTAGGGAGATTATATACAAGACAGCAAAATATTAATTACGAAAATCATGAGCAGTAAAATTTTGTGATTAACAACAGTTTCTTGATTAATACTATTAACGGTGTATAAATTTAAAATTTATTACAAAAATGTATTTTGTATTTTTAATAAAGTTAGAGATTAACACTTTTTATAAATAAGATAATAAAAATGATCAGAGGGAATTCCTGAAAACAAATCATTGATTATTGTACAACAAAACAAAAAATCATAAATTTCTCATTCATTAAAGCTATAATTAGGTAACATTTTCTTGTGGAAATTTATTACAATGAAATGGTTATTGTGGTTCAACTTTAATATACTAATGTTGTTAAATTTCTGAAAAATATTATTTCGATTAATTTACAACTAATTAAATAGTCTATCCATATTATTACTTAAATTAATTGGGAGAAACTACATATAAATATTTATTGATATATATATATATATATATATATATATATATATATATATATATATATATATATACATATATAAGTTGTTTAATAAATATTTACAATGCTTTCATTTTAAAATGATGTTTCGGTATTTCCTATTAATCTAAAAATCTGTATCACAATAATGCATTACATACAAATAGCATCAATATATATATATATATATATATATATATATATATATATATATATATATATATATATATATATATATACATATATTTATATATATATATACATATATATATATAATATATATATATATATATATATATATATACATAATATAGATATATATATAATATATAATATATATATATATATATATATATATATATATATATATATATATATAGATAGATAATATATATATGTATATACATATAATACATAGATATATATATGTGTGTATAATACTTTAATTTTGTATAGTTTCTATATTTATTTTCCTCAATTTATTATCAAACCACAGATAAATTTTAAAATTAATGATATTGAATTATCTTGTTCTGATTTCTCTAAATCTATTTTAAGTTAAGCATTCTCTTTCACATTTGAGATCTACTAAAACATTCATTTCTTTTGAAGCATCAGAGATTTTATGTTTCTGTGAAATTCCAAACTACAAATTCTTTTGTGGTTAATTTAAAATTCTTAAATCGAATTAAAGTCTTTATACTTGTCTCTTGAAACTCTTTTATTTCCTTCAAACTCTCTAATGTTTTTAAGAGACGTATCACGTTGAAATAAAATAATAAAGTGTTTTAATAATTGATGCAAAGAATAGAGTTAAATTAACAATCGCCTGTGGTTGCAAAGAAAATCAAAACAGTCAAAGTCATGAACGTCATGTTAGAATTTTTTCTAAGATCTTAATGGATAAAACGTGTTTCATCATATAGAGCGACTTTAGTTACAAACACGAGCCGAAATGAATAAATCATTAAGTATTTTTTTCTCAGAGATTTGAAAAACATTTGAAAGAAGCAAGTATTTTGTGGAGTAGCGTGTTTTTATTATATTATTCAATTTCTCATTTTCAATTCAGTACATTCATTTCATGCGTAGAGAGTTATAAAAAAATCTACAATATATATATATATATATATATATATATATATATATATGTATATATATATCACTTTTGTATCTATAGATATAGATTTAAATAGATGATATAGTTCAGATTTTATTAAAAGTTCTTTTACCTGATGTCCAGCTGCCTTTACCAATTCCTATTGAACTCTATGATGGGCGATGTGATGGCATCTCATATAATGGGACACCCAGCAGAAATACTATCTTCACCCTGAAAGTAAGGGATGAAGACAATAAAAAGAGAGAAGGAAACATCCTTGAACGAATCAGGATTTGATATCGCGATCTACTGTTTCGACGTTAATGACGCTGACCACTTTACCATCAGTTGGCACCTTAATGAAAATAATTATATGAATAATAATTTTAATACATTTTAATTAATGTTTAATTTTATGTTTTATTCAATTAAATATGTTTACTATCTAATAATATTATTTATTTTTTTTATCAGTTTAACAAGGAACATTGCGCATTAAAGGTAAATATTAAAATAATTTATATCTGAATATGTGTAAAAGTTGAAGCCAATTAAAAATTAAACAAAGAATTATATAAATAGCTCACATTAAATTTACATTACAAATTAATAATCTTTAGCTATTAATTATCTGGAATTTTTATTATTTCAACATCAAGTGACAGTATATATATGAGAAATAAAAACGAAAATTAGGAAATATTTTATACAGAGAATACTTCACCACTTTATTTATTTGTTTAGTTTTTATTTTCTAGGTTTCATGAATTTGTTTCAAAATATTATCATATAAAATAATTATAATGTATTTTTATCAAATTTTAAGGGAAGTAAGACCTGATTAACCTTCAAAAAATCAATTTTTCAATTTTAGTTATTTTAAATAAAGTATACTTTTCTGAATCTAAAAATGTATAACACTCATTTATTTGATGTTTTTTAATGGTTTAAATAATCGAAAAAAAAAACGTACACAAACAGTGCCACGCCCCTTGCAGAAAAGTTTCGGTTTCAAATATGACCATTGCAGTACCAATTCAACAGAAAAGTAGTGAATAAATGATCATTTGTATAACCTCCGTTATTTTTTCTGAATCTGGCATTAACATTTAAAGATAACAAAAATTCCAAGCTGTGTGAATGATTTGTTCACATTGCTTGCTGCGTTGTTGTGTTTACTTTATGATTTGCCTTGTGATTATTAGTTCGATTTATGCTGCTTCATTTTTAATCTGCTGATTAATTATTATAATTAATTCTATAACTCTGTTTGAGTTTAAATTCTTATCAATTGTTTGTTTATCATTGCCTCGAAGGAGAAGTTTCAACAGTAGGAAGAGACATCAGAATCAACATACTACGAGTATATGATCAAAGCAGTGTACCTGAAGCTGAGAGTGCTTCAAAACAAAAGCTTGAAAATTCTTTTGTAATGAATGATGACTTTGAAAATAATTCAACTCAAGATGTAAATATTATTATTAGTGTTAAAGTTCTAAACAGTCTGATTAACGACATGTTCGTGTGTAAACAGTGCAATTCATCGGAGTCTTTCATTGTAAATGAAGAGTTACATAGCCGCAGAGGTCTTGCCTCTTTTATAAACATTCACTGCAAAGTCTGTCAAAACTCTTCCACAACATGCACATCCCTCATATCTAGTTTAGGATATGACATAAACATTAGACTGGCATATGCAATGCGTTGCATAGGGAAAGGCAGAAATGCTGCACAAACAATTTGTGCCATCTTGAACCTACCTCCTCCTCCACGAAAATTTGAGAGGCTCAATGACAGCTTAAAAAATGGATTGACAGTTGTCTGTAAAAGTCTATGGACATTGCTGTAAGTAATGCTGTTTGAAGCTAATGATAATGTCAGAGATATTGCTGTATCTGTGGATGGCTCGTGGCAAAAAGAGGCCACACTTCACTCAGCAGGGTTGTGACAGCTATTTGTGTGGATACCGGAAGGTGATAGACTTTGAATGCTTGTCAAGTATTGCTTCAAATGCAAGAAAAGTGAAAAGAGCTGCGAATTGCCAGAGAAAGAACTACGAAGGTCAAGCGGTGGCATGGAGACAGAGGGTGTCTTTCGCATTTTCAATCGTTCCATATCTTCGAAATGTGCGCTATACCAAATATTTAGGAGATGGCGACTCAAAGGGATTCTTGAAAATCAAACAAGCAAAAGTGTATGGTGACACAGATGTTGAAAAGTTAGAGTGTGTGGGCCATGTCCAGAAAGAGAATGGGCTCACGATTGAAAGCAGAAGAATGAATTCAAAGGGATGAAACTCTCAGACGGCAAAGGCAATTTCTGGGCGAGGTCGGCTAACTGATGCTGAGATTTTACTTTTGCAGAAGTACTATGGTCTCGCTATCCGTCGCAATGCTAAAACCTCTGTAGATGAAATGGCAAAAGCTGTTTGAGGCTATATATTTTCATAAACTCTCAACAGACAGAAATCCTCAGCACGCTCTATGTCCTACTGGGGAAGAGAGTTGGTGTAAATATAACAAGAGTGTTGCTCAAGGAGGAAATTATGTCCATGAGCATTCATTGCCGGAAGCAGTGCTCTTGGCTATCAAAAAAAATCTTCCGTGACCTGTCGTCAAAGAGCTGTTGAAGAAATGCCTCCATGGAGGCACACAAAATGCAATGAGTCCTTCAACAACTGTGTGTGGGAAAGGATTCCCAAGAACACTTTTGTGGGAAAAGAAACCTTAGAACTCGGAGTAATGGATGCAGTCATCTGTTTTAATGAAGGGGTTCTCAGCCAGAACCTTGGTGCTGAAGGAGCTGGAGTATTATTCCTGGTAAAAATATGTGTGACGCACTGCAAGAAATCGATCGCATACGTGTTCGAAAAGCTGAACATCGCATCAAAAAAATGTATAAAGATGCAAGATCACTGAACAGGCAAGAAAAAAAAGAAAGAGGAGGCATTGGAGGCTAATATGGATTCAGATTATGGTCCAGGAAGTTTTAATTTTTGTTTAAAATAAGAATTTAGTACATTTTTTTGTTTTTGAGATTTTCTCAAATTGCATGTTTTTATTACATAGGTACGCTCGTAAAAAAACTAATGCATCAAATCTTCTAAAATTTTTGTGCTTATGTGTGAACTTTATGTGCATGTAGTAAAGTGTTTAAAATTTGCTTTTTGCCAAAAATAATTTTTATGGAAAAAAAGTTTTGTGAAAATTTTTGAATTTTGAAAAAATTTTCAGGAAACGTTTAACATATTTTGCTCTTGTATAAGTTATTATGCATATATTGCAAAATAAATTACTTTGTTTAATTCTTTAAACATTTTTAATAAATGTATACAAATTTTGTGTGAAATTTGCATCAAGAATTTATTTTAAGCGTACCTTAAGGTAACCTACTTTTAAAAAAACTGTAATGAATGCAATATTTTCAAAAAGTCATAAAAATTAAATATATGCATGTTTCTATTTAAATTTGATTTTGCTAGAAAGCTTATAACTAGTACTTTCCATAAATGCTATACTTTAACTCATAAATTATATATACTAGCCTTAATACACACTTCCGTTAGGTACAAAATATCCAAATTTGTCAATGTCGACAACGTCTTACTTCCCTTAAATTGTATAAATGATAGTCACATCATTTATTCTGATAAAAATAGTTAAAACATTTTCCTTTTAGAGAAAAACCAAATATAATGACACATTTAAGAAAAACACAAAGTAAATTTACTATGTTTTATGCGCTTTCTATTAAAATTCCTGAATATGCAATTTGCTCACACTTTAAATTATTCAGTAAATTTTCATTTCAACATAATTAAATAATAAGAAAAATTTTATATAAAATGCATTCCGATAAATAATATGTTATCTTCATTGTACACCGAGTAAATAATGCTCATAAATCGGCCGAAAGGAATAACATTATTATTTTTGTCTTAAACAATTTCATTACAAGGAATAAATGTTAGTTTCCAATAACTATGATTTAAGATTCGAGCTCATTATCCATAAAATTGAAGACCAAATTTTTCACCCTCAAAGGATAATTTCTTCAACGTATAAATAATTAAATACTTCATAAAATTAGTTCTATATATATACTTACCTAGATAAAATCTTATATTCATGAAAATCCAAACATATACAAAAATGATAAATAAATATATTATTTCATAACTGAAAACGTTTGTTTATCTTGAATTTATTAAACACTAAATAAGAAATTGAAATATTTGCTGTAAAGAATACCGTAAAAAATATTTTGGTAAGTATTATTTTTAGATTAATCAAATGATAAGTATAATATACACATGTACAAAGTGTATCCAGATAATTGATGTTTCTAAAGTTTTTTTCGAATTTCTTGTCAAGAAAAATGAAATTAGTTTTGAATTCAAAAACTAAATCACAGAAAAAGCTGTACAAATTTAAATGCATCACTTTCAGAGTAAACTGGAATGTATTTCTAGGATACATCTAAGTAATATATGTGTAAGATAGTTCTATTAATGTAATGTTATAATAAGGTGTCTTGGTAGATAAAGGCTCTTTTTTGTCTCTGCAAGATGTTGGGTTTTATATTTTATCCAACTAGAGATTTTGTCGTGTCCTGAACACAATTTGGACTTGCAAATTACGCAATGATTGCAATGTCTACCAAGTGAATTAATACCCCCAAGTGTGGAAGACCCTGTTTGTCAATCTGTTACTTGCTCCCTGTTTCTATTGGGTTGTTCGGAAAATAATTTCGTTTTTCCTAAAAGGATCAGCTTTTTGCTAGTAAAAACCAACCACTTTAAGACTGTAGAATCGTGCTACTACCATAAAAACTGTAAAACCTATTGGACTAGAATGAACAATGTGCAATATAATATAATATTTATTTGCTGCACGTTTTGTCATTTTCATGAAAAACGAAATGACTTTCCGAACAACTCAATAAATTAAGAAGGCTTACGCACTTTCAGAGAGACTTGGAATTCAGGCACTGGTTTACCAAATATTCTATTTAATACTGAAAGGGAAATAATATATTAGTGGTCAAGTATTAAAAATAATACTGAAATTTAATGTGTTGCGGAATTATTATTTTAAACGCATTCAGTATAATCTCTGTAAGAAATTAAATATGTAGTTCATTTCTTGTAAATAATCACTTTCATTGTTAAGAGATATAAAAAACTGGATAAAAACCACTTTCACGGCTTTTATTTTAGCTGTTTTTTTAGTTTCAATTAATTGTACCATAAAATTATTTTCAACAAATTTTTTATTTTTTTTAAGAATACATAACAAGATTGCACTTGTAGTTTTCTTATTTCTTTGAATCATAATCAAAGAAGTATTTCTGTTCAATGAACCAATTTCTTTCTAATGACCTAAAATTTTTCTTCTGTCACGAACTGTTGTTAAAACTCATATAGATCATTACTATATCCATTTAAAAAAGGTAAGAACTCTAAGTAATTTTTTTGTTTTCAATTAATGACAGATTTTTTTCAAATTTTATTTTTCTGGTTTTTTATAGCTTCCTAACTTTAGGTCACTTCTTTTCTTAAAATCCATAGAAAAAACACTCTTTCTAGCATTTCAGGAAAAAGTAATTAAAATAAAGTAGATTTTTTTTATTTTTCACTAAAATAATAAAAAAAAAAAACTTTTCCGTACATTTAAAAAGCTTCATCAGATTTAATAATTTTTAAATTAGCATTGAAAAATTCTTCAATAAATCAAGTAAATCTATTTAATAACTATTTACTCATTGATGATTGAGTTTAAATTCTATATTATAGTTTTTAATAAATAACTGATAAATCTTAAATTATTTTAGATTTACTATTTTAATCATTTTAAATGTTATTGATTATGATTATTGTATCTTGACATATAAATTGCTTGCAATTATCAATTATTATTTTACAAGAAAAATTAAAATCTGTCATTAACATAATGAAATCTTGATATTTTAACATTTTGTATGAAGAAATATGAATGTAACTTTTATAAGAAATATTTTTGAATAATGAAAATACAAAATTTAAGTTCAAAATATAGATTTTTTTCATTGAAATTTAGCTTATAAATAAACTTTTCAGTTTTAAAATGTTCCAGATTCCCATAATAGTACATTAATATTGTAACGAAATGCATAAATCAAATGTAGGCTTATGAAAAAATTTCAAAAACTTGATTTCTATTTACCGCGGTATTAAAGTATTTTATTGCACACTTGGTAATCCGGAATCAATAAACCTAATTATGTAATCAACCTGGATTACATTTAACAATAAATTATGTGTTTTAATCAATATACTAATTATAATGTTATTTGGTTTTCATTTTATATTAATTTTCTCATGACGAGGAATTAATTCTTTATTGTAGTTTGAGTTTGAAAATTGTGATGACAAAAATGTATCATTTAAAATATATTTTTTTTACAATTTATTAAACTGTTATATTAAAATTGTTTCTTCCTAATCATGACAAAATCTAATTAATAATTTGAATATTGAGAATTCAATTAAGTTTTCTTTAATAAAACTTTATTTTGTGTGCAGTTTTCGTATACAAAGATGTCTCTATAATAAATTTACTTATAAACAAATAATTTTTAATTATGTATAATGCTGTACAAAAAAATAAAATTGAGTGACATAAACTTAAGATTGTAGCGATTATGACTAAGTTATGATGAGATAGTTAGCAATACAGGTTTGTATAGTAATAGTGAATATTTATTAATTGCCTTATACTGAACTTGATTTAAATTCTTCAAGATATTTAATAACTGCAAGATATTTAATCCAAAATTAACACATTCCGCTTTTTATTATTATTTACTTATTATTATTATTATTTTATTATAATTATTTATTTTATTTTTATTATTTTTATTTATTATAATTATAAAAATTAAAAAAATAGTAATAAAAAATTTAAAACAAGTATTATCTCAATTGTGCTGAAAAGAAATATCAAATAAAACTCTTACCGTGTCTTTGAAACTAGATCTCATTCTCCAAAGTTTCCGCAATCCCACATATTGCGGATAAAATGGAAATGGGCATTGCGTTTCTATGATCAGAATGCATGTCTGTCTTTGTAAGTGCTTGAGAGTTTTCTAAGTTTTTTATAATTTACAACACTTGAATACTGTCTCATATTGATGAAAGGTCCTCCAAAAAATCTATAAGAGATGATGATATATTTACAAAATTATTACAACAATTTCAGTTTTTATGCCGTCCATTACACAATATAAAATGCATGTACTTTTTGCAATTAAAAGTTTTTTATAACTGTTTTCTAAGTGAAAAAAATGTTTATTGAAAATTTTAACTTGTTAAAATTTAATTATCCTGTTGTGGTGGAACTCGGTAATTGTAGAAAAACTCCGAGGAAAACCCAGATTTGTTTTTAATAAATGAAGAACAGAGGCAAATAGATTCAGAACAAATATAATAAAACTTAATAATTAATAACAAGAGAATTAAATCATTCTCTATTAAATAACTGAAGAAATTCTAACTTTAAATTTCTTTTGTTACATTGACAGAATAGTACATCATAATTAAAGTGTGACAAGACGGAATCAGAATGAGAGATCAGACTCACCCCATTTAGAGGTAATATTGTGGTGTCTCCTATCATCCAAGGCTTCACCAGTCTCCAAGGTTGATGATTCTCTTTTCTTTCTACTTTCTTTTTCTGCGCGTCATCTTCGCTTTCCATTTCCAACCGCTCATATTTCATCATCTCTATTGGCTTACTGCTCAGCATCACGCTTGACTTATTCATTCCTCGTGAGCATTCTCTTTGCTATCACTCATCAGAATTAATCGCCTCTTCTTCGTAATTCATTAGTTTTTATCGCCATCTGTTTGTAAGACATTTTTAGCTCCATTCAGGGAAGACGATACAGGGCTCCTACTGGACAAAGCAGTTGTACTCCGTTTACCACTTAGATCTTTTAGCTACTCTCATTCTGCTCAATGAGGATCCAATTTGCAATCCTGAACTCCTTCTTTCTGGGATCCTACATTTTTAGATTCAGTTTTCATTTCTTCATAATTCTCATCTTGACTCCTCCTCCTTTCCCCATTGGTTCTCTAAAGTTCAATAGTACCTCCTATACTTCAATTGTATAGGTCAGAGGTCTTTCCCTTTCAATCCCGACTGGTCAGATTTACATATAAAAGATATCATAAGGCACAAATGTTCTTGAAATTTTCTCAAGACCACCTATTTATTCCAAAAGGAAAAAAATTATTATACTTCTTTCATTGTTCCACTTTTATTATATGCTTTCATTTATTTTCAAACAGTTTGGTTTGAAAGGAAAAGAGGAAAAACTCTTAAATTTAAAGTGACAATAAAAATATAAATATCTATTTACTCAGGGATTGCTTGTGTCGCTTTACACTACAATATATCCCAAATATTCAAATATTCCTTTAATATATTTCATAATATGTGTTTCGCAGTGCATATAGCAAAAAAGTTTGATGTGTTTTATATAGTACTTAATATATATATATATATATATATATATATATATATATATATATATATATATATATATATATATATATATATATATATATATATATATATACTTATAAATTAAAAATGCTGAATGGAAAACTTCAAAAAGCTAAACAAAATTCCTGTAATTTAAGTGTTCATTTAAAGTAAATTCTAAGATATACATCTCTAAAATCAAAAAATCTAAAAATGAAAAATAAAATTATTTCAAACAGGCGAGTGAAAAGGTGAGGCTAAAATGATGATAGATGGCCTTCTCTTCGCAAATAAATTACACAACAAAAATGCCAGGATAAATTCACAGTTTTTCATTTTCATTCAAAGCATTTCGACTTTTAATATATGAATAAATAAATATACTGAAAATGATAAACGTATGAATCATAAATATTAATTAGAAGGCTTCATGGTAACCAACTAATCTTTATGATTTATACGTTTATCATTTCATACGTTTATCAATGAACAGATTTACATAAAATTCTGTTCAATAGAAATAAACTGTACAATTCATTACAAACATTTGACCAAAATTAAATATAAGAAATAAAATAAAAACAGTATAAAAAGAATGAATGAATAAGGAAGGTTATAACTAAAGATAGTTGGTTTTTACTTGGTTAACATTGTATCATCAAAAAATTTCAAATAATATTCCAATAATATTTTTCACACCTAACTTTCTGTAAAATGAGGAAAACTAATTGCGTTGAAAACTACATGAATTCGGAGGTTAAATTTATACAGAGAGCTACGAATTATCATACATATTTAAGTTAAATAAATTGCGGGATATGTAGTACGATTAGTTGTGATTATGATTTATAATATTTCGTTAGTTAAATTTCAATGAATTTTGTTAAACGCATTTGAAAAGATAATTCTATGAATTGGGAATGCTTAATGTAAGATATTTCAAAATCACAAAATAGATTTAAGTATAGTATATATCTTAAATATATTTTAAGATAAACACCAAGTTTACAGAAATACAGCTTCGGAGTTAAATAAAATTGCTTCAAAAATATAAATGTATACATAGTTTAAAATTGATAATAGGTAGTTTGCAAAGAGTTAGAATTGTGATGAAAATCGCAGTTAGGATTTATATTTATCCTGTCTTGGATTTCAATACAGGAGACTTAGTAAATTCATTAAAAATATTTTATCTGAATATGAAAATATATTAAATACTTGACATTTAACTTGAAATTTTCAAACAGATTTGAAAAGTAAAATTTTGTATTAAGAAAGAGGAGCGTATGTATTAGGAGTGGCTGACACATCTATATTATCTTCGTAGTGATAAAATAAATTTAAACTTATGTATTTTAGTTAAGCTGTATGATTTAATTGTGTAAAATAAATATAGAAAAAAAGAAAACATTTGAGAATTCGATTGTTTTGAAAATAATGATTACCTTAAAAATTAACAAAGTATTGGTTTATAAAATGTAATTATTTGGTAGCAAAAGGTTAATAAAATTGTAGAGATTTGTGAGAGTGAAACAACGCGATTCTTTATATTATTTTGAGAAATATATTGTGCAGCATAGATTTTTTAAATTTTTTTATATTTCATTGTATCATAGATATGCTAAAAATAGCATAGTTAATTTCAACACTTAAATGCGTCTTAAAAATGTTAATATATTTGCAATTTTGTATTTTTTGTCAATATTCTTTCTAGGAATTTCATATGTTTAATCTCGTTGAAATTGGGTTTAAAGATGTTCACTGCATCACTAAGCTGAAAAGTACAATTTTTAACGATCATCAAACCATATTTATAGTTATAAAAATGAATTATAATTATAAAGATTATAATATTTATAATAATTATGTAAGAGAACATTTTATTAACATTACTTTAATGAATTTTACACACATACACACACAAACATATATATATATATATATTACAAATCTCATTTGGTATTCTTTTCTTTCAGGGAGTAAAGCTTGTAACCATAGCAACAGATAAAATAGCAATGAGTCAGGATGAAAAGCAACTGTGCAAAGCTTATAGGATGTAGAAGCTTATTCCCAGAAAGATTTCTCACCTCTTTATTTCATTTTATCTTTATATGTTGTTTTTGCAACATATATTATTTTTCTAACATGAGGAAAAGAGTTTATATGGTCAAATATAAATCACCATTGTAGAAAAACAATTACGGTATACAAAACGAAAATTATAATTTCGATTAAAATTTCTCTTTTGTACAGATTCTTTTTTATTTTTCCCTTATGTTTAATCCAATAAATAACCAAGAATAACTTGCTGATAAAATCTCTATTTTATTAAATTGCTCATTTTTATAGAAATTTGTTAAAAATTTCTTTCGAAATTATCTTTAGAGTTTGAGAGTGAAACGATTTCATCTCATGTTCAGAAAATATGAATTGAATATCATCAAAATCACAATCGTTTTTTAATATATATATATATAAATATATATATATATATATATATATATATATATATATATATATACACATATATATGTATCTATATATATATATATATATATATATATATATATATATATATATATATATATATATATATATATATATATATATATATATATATATATATATATATATATATATATATATATATATATATATATATATATATATACACATATATATGTAACAAAATTTCAAATGAATTTTCTTCTACAACAAATATATAATTGTTACTGTAAGATGTGATAACTTACTTCACTTATAACAGATTCTATTTATGTGCTCAACAATTGTCTAAGCAGTGGATGGTTTGACAGATATATACTTGAAAATTGGTCTCGTTTGATGAATCTCGTGATGAATCCAATTCTACACATATATTGATGAACTTAACACATACTACAATGTTCTTACTTGAAACAATCCTACTTTCAAGTTTTCAATATGTTAGAGAACTGTGGCTGCTAGTCACAATTTCAGCGGTTCCTACTTACACCAGTCAAGTTTGTCATGTTCTGACAATTCACTATGGAAAATAAATTTGCAAATAACATGATAAATAACACATTAAATGAAGAAGAACTTGATTCATGTATTGTAGTTTATTTTCCTTAACTTTATTTATTATTATTCCATTGAGTGAACTCATAGGCATTTTATTGACTACGTAAAATGATTGAAACAACTCACCATTTTTCTCTTTTGACTTATTTTTATATTTATTACAGTAAACTTCTGTTCAATATGGGATTCCAAACTGACAAGAACACTATTTTTTTATCCAATAATTCTGTATTCTAATTCTCTATAACATCGTGTTATCTAATAATAAGGGAATTATCAATAATATTTATCACATTCTTACTTATTGGTAAAGAGCGTATTTCCTGTAAAAAGAAGTCAACTGTTAATTCTGTAGAAAAAAAATTCCATTTATTGTAAAATATTGTTTTATTGAATAAATACGCAATTGTAAAACTTCAACAATATTGATCTGTATGAAAAAGGATATTTCTTAACAGACATTTTTATCGGAAAACATTTTGATTTAAATTAGGTTTTAAGTTTAGTATATGCCCAGTTTTACAATTGCAATAATATTATTTAAGTTTAGCATTCCTGACTCCTGAGTTGTGGGTCCTGGGTTCGAATCCCGGTTCGGGTATGGATGTTACTTTCTTTCTCTGTTCTCTCTGTCTTTCTGTGTCCTTACTTTTGTGATAATATATGTGAATGTGAAACACACTATAAATGGGTTTGTGGTGTTATACTCACAACTAGCCTCCATGACTTGGTTCACAGGTGCCCTGTGGGTAAGGACAAATGAGTAGTAGGTTTTGGACTTGTTGTGGCACAGGGTTCCTCACTTAAGTGCCCACCGTTGAAAAAATAATAATAATAATAAAATTGTATGATACATGTTTCAAGAATTGCAAATAATTACTGGAGCAGTATTGATCTATTATATTAATTTCCTTATTTTCACAAAATAAAAGTGAAATCATATAAGTTTAAACATGTAGTAATTAAACATAATGTCTGAAATTTTGATAACTTTCTAATTTTTTATTGCAAAATGTATGATCAGAAACACATTTGGTTAATTTTATGTTTAGTCATTTCTGAGTTAAAATTTCCCGAGCTGGCAGCCGAATGTTTAGCGCTCTGGTCTTCGGTTCAATAGTTCGTGAGTTCGAATCCCACCTGGGTCTGGATGTTTATAGTGGTTCGGAATCCACTTTGAACCGTAGATCCCGGTCTAATTAACCCTCGTGTGCAAAAAATGACCGTTGAGCGCAAACAAACGGAGTTAAAATTAAGTTTTGGTCAAAAGAGATCAGTGTAACTTTATTTGCCTAATCAACTTGGGTTTTCTTAAAATAAAAAAAAACTAGAATTTTATATATATTTTATATAAAAATAATTGAATATAAACTTGTATTCAGTTAATATGGTTAACTTGTAATATGGTTATAGATATCATTTCATTGGAAGTAATTAAATAAAATACTCACCAATTATAAGTAAATTTGAAAATACGAGTATTGAATCAGCAGGTATTTGCAATCAAATTGCTAATTTAATAATATTTGAACTAAAATGTTTTATAAAAGTTTTATCACAAATTACCTCCAATACCAATTATTTGCTTAGTGCTGAAGTAATGAATTATACGTACCTTATATGAATTAAGCAATTTCAATTATTATAATAAAAGAACTTGAAATTTATTTTATTATAAAATAGATTTTTAATGTTATCTAGAAATTTGATTTGAGAATGATTTACTCAGGAAAAAATTGAATTTTTGAGAAATTTATCTTGATATTTATTGTCATATCTGAGTCATCTTCTTATCGTGAGATGTGAGTGTTAGAGATAAAAATCTCATTTGAATTATTCATATATTTTAGAATATTTTGAATGAAGAAACTCTCTTGCACTTAGTACTTTCCATTCTTTTCTTAAGCAAACATATAAATCTCCAAGTACTTCTCTGAGAAGAATTCAGTTAATTTAGTGTTTGTTATCTTGCTGATTTTATTTCTTCTATTAGCAAATGATTTTCTGCGTATGTCATTTGACTTATGTTATTTCATGTAGAAATGTCTGTATCTTATTCTGATGAAAAATCTTTTCATTTGTGACACATTAAATATAAACTTATTATTAATATTTATGAATTAAAATTATTTTTGTGAATGTTTGGATGTATTCATCGAACATCTTAGAATACTTTAATAAATGTATTCTAAAAGTTCGAATTCCAAATGTTTCAAACTTTTATCGAAATAATTATAATCTGCATATTTTGAGTAGGAAAATTTTATTTTTTTAATGTACTTCATTATTTGATGCTTATTTAAATTGAAAATTATTTAAATTAATTAATTCACAATTATTACTCATTTCAGTATTAGTTTGTGATATTTTTATAATACTTCAAAATATAATGTACTAAGTGCATGCGTGATTCTTATGCTGATGAAGTATTTATATTTGATGATAAATATGTAATCTTTTTCTTCAATGTTAATTAACGTATAAATTATATATATTTAGTTAAGAAACGTTTGTACCATTTTGTATTAAAATTGATCTTTTAAAATTCATAGTCAGCTAAATTTAAAATACTTCATCTCTCTCATTTTTTTTCTTTTATGAATTAAAATTCTTAATAATATTTAGATGTTAACTTTAAATATTATTGTTTTAATTATTCCAATTACTGTCATAATATCAAATTGAAAATATTAATACAATTTTAACTTATTTTAATCAAAAATATGTTTTTTATGAAATTTTTATCACAAATAATACGTATTTCAGTATTAGTAGGTTATATTCATTTTTCAAGCGAAACTTTATACTAAACTATGATATTTTCTTTCAAATTTAAAAATTTAATTAAAAATTTATATAAAAAATATATAGTTCATGATTTTTTTTAATTTAGTATTACTTACTTTATCATTAGTAACGTTAAATTTCTTTCAATTTCTGTATTAAAATTATGACATTGATGACATGACATACGTTACATTATGTATGTATCTCATAAAAAAAGAAATAAAGAAATATATATATATAAATATATGTATAAATATAAATAAATAATTAAATATATATATATATATATATATATATATATATATATATATATATATATATATATATATATATATATATATTAGCAATTAATAAATACGAAACTTATATTTGCAAGAATTCTGCTTTTAAAACCTCAATACATACAAATTACTTTGCAATGCACATTTCAGTGAGTAAATGTCTAGAAACAGGAGAAAGACATTTCTACTATTTGAAATACAAGATTTATCCTTTAACAAAGCACTAAATGTAAAGAAAGAGAATATTTGCAAAGTAAACATACAATTCATTTCATTATTTCTAACTTTTACTTTTGAAAGTATTAGCATATTATTTTTATGTTTCAGTATTTGTTGACTTATCCTAGTTGTGAATAATAAATGAGTTAATCATTATTTAATATCAACAAAAGAAATATTTTCATTTGTAATTCAAAATGTTGGCAAAAGGAAAGAAATGAATATGAGAATGTATTTGATTTTTCTCCTTTCTTGATTGAATAAATATTATAAAAGGTATACATTTATTTTATAAGCTCAATTTATAGGATAGATATTTTAGAATAAATTTTTGCTTGCATTTAAAAATATGCTTTTTGATAAGTTTAAGATAAAATTATAAAATGCCATAGTATCAAATCTATATGTTCTTCGGAATAATATCAAATGAAAGGAAGTAAATGCAGTTAGAAAAATGAACTAGAATAATGAAATTCATGCGTATCATTACAAGTAATAAATTACTTCAATATTAAGGATTATTATAAACTAAACAAATCTCTTATAAAAGAAAAAATATTTCGTTTGTAATTAACACTAATTTTATTTTTACAAAGTTTAATGGAAAAACTGAAAAAAAAAAGAAATCTATTTAATTTCATCTGAATATGATTTGTTAAATTTTATTGCTTCTAGAACTAAGTCAAGAAGAAAAAAACATAAAGGAAAAATTCCACATGTAATCAAAAGTTATTCAAAATAATCTTTTTTAATCTGAAATCTCTCTTGTAAAGAATAAAAAAAGTTGTTTAATTTGCACTGGAAATTAAGAGATGATACTTTAATTTAGTAATGTCCAATTAGGATTAATTAAAGAATTACAAAAATGAATACTCGGTAAAAAGTTATTAATCAATTATGACATTAATAAATAAACGTGAGTTAAAGAAAACATTTGATGTTTCCTTATTTACATGAAATTCACCTTTCCTTGAGAATTGATTGAATTTTCTAAAAAAATAGGTTTTGCATTTGTGCTAATTCTGCATATTTCACATACATTTCAGTAATTAGTTGTAAAAATTGTGCGAATATTTTAGTAACTTTTATGAATTACTTTATAAAAATATTATTCTCTTGACTACAATTTTATTCTCTTGTCATTGTCTTACATTGACACGTGTCAATTTCGAAGAAATGACTTTTTTACTAAGATACAGTTAATTATTATGACATTAATTACTGTCAATCAATTAGTCACATTTTTGTTTATTTTAGGCACAATTTTAGTAAGAAATTATATTCGTAAAATATTAAGAGATCCTTTTTTAAAAGACAATGACTTGGGTTGTTTGACTCTTCACACTTAAAATTTTGTGTTTTTAATAAATTTCTTCATACTATACACATGTATGGCTATAATTCTCACACATGATTAAGAGTTATATTTGGAAAATTTTTACATGATATTCAAACTCATCAGTTAATGACATTTTTAATATGTAAGGAAAAGTAAAAACACAAATTTTGCTTTAGTTTATTGGAACAATTTTTTAAGAAAATCGCAACTAAGTTTTTTTCTTCTTCTAAATTATACTTTTCTTACATATATTTTATAACTTTATAACATTTTGAATAAGTTTTAATTACATTATTGCATATTTTTTAATTTCAATTTTCAAAATGTGTAATAAAACATTATCATTTATAGTCCATTAAAAATCAAATACAAGGACTTTGAGAAAAAAGTGAACACAATATTAGTTTGATATCATATACAATTGCAAAGTAGTGCAATTTCATTATCCACTCAAAATTTTGGAATTTAAATTTATATATATACATATATTGTTTTGTTTTTCTCTAAGGCACAGAATCATTTACGCTTGCATCAATCAATAAGCAACATTAATGAATGATTTCTTATAATGTGCAAAACGCATGAAGAATTATACAGCAGTAAAAATATTTTATTACAAAACGGAAGCATTCATGGTATATATTTAAAATGTTTTATTTCCTATGGTGGATATAAGCAGCTTTCGTCAACTCATTAGGAGAGAAAATGTAGACAGAGAAACTCTATCAACTTTGACGTCTAGATAACTGCAACGTGTGTGAAATATTCCTTTTTTTCTTTTGAACTTTGATTTTTTTATGAAATAGGTTTCTATGAATATAATAGTATGAGTATGCATCATATTTTATACGTTGTATTGAATGTCTAATTCTACTACCAGGCAGATAGATACTCATTTAAAATTTTAAACTTATTTTAGCATATAACACAATTATTCACCAAGTAATAAATTTACTAGTTTAAAAAAGAATCTCTTTTTTGATTTCATATCCATTATATGCGGTATATATTAATTGTTCGATTTTTATTCATTGTATAAATCAAAATTCTCATTTTATTTTGGATTCTAATCAAATTTACAATTTGTTATCATTTGGGTTTTTTTATAATTATCTCAATACAATTTTATAACATTTAATTCTATGTTTCTTAGAACATATTTATTCCCTTCAATTATCATACAGGATATATTACTTTAAAAGTAATATTTTTATTATTTTCTCCCTTTACTAATGATTAAAATAATTTATCATTCGGATTATTTCCATTTCTGAATTGAAATTTTTTATAAATTTTTACTCTTTGAAGTCTCTTAAAACACAAGTTCACCTTCATTTTAACTTAACTTCATTTATTAACTGAATCAAACAACTGCTGCATTTATTAATTAATATTCAATTATATTAATTTATGTTAAAATATCTTTTTTATTTGAACCTTATAGCTGTAAAACAGAATTATATGTTTTTGATAAAACTGAACTAGTAGAATGAAGTATTTTCCTTCAGAAGCAAGTAGCAAATGTCATACACACGAGTCAAGCACATATTTATTGAATATTATATCTAAAACAAAAAAGACGCACCCTTTTGCTTTAAAATACTAACTTGGAATGTTGGCAAAGCAAAAGCTTTTGTTTTATATATTCTTCACTCTTACATGTTAAAGATATAAAAAATTAAGATAATTTTACCAATTCTTTTTATCTTAGATGGAAGTTTTATAATTTATTTTAAATTTTTCTTCTAATTTTTGCTGACATTTTTATTTATTTTAATTGACCGATTGTCGGTTTTTACACCCTTATTTAGACATATGAATATATCTAATTTTTTACAATATTATTTTTACACATAAACTAATAATAACAATATACTTTTTACTTACTTTTTACCATTTTCTTACTTTTTATTCTTACTTTTTACCATTTTCTTTAGCTATATATAGCAATTTTTGTTCTGTTTCCTCTCTAACATCCAACATTTCTAGCCCAGGCAACCTGCCCCTGTGATTGTGAATGACGTCATAGTGTAGTTATCAATGAACTTTTCCTATAAATTATATTCGAATGTTATTAATCATAAAGCCATAAAGTTATTTCATCACAAATATGATATTAATTAACTCTGAGTTAAATTCACTTTGTTTAGTTATCCTTATCGTAAACTATGTTAGGAAATGTTCAACTCTTAGTAACTCTGATTCATTTTTGTGAATCATTGATCGACCTCTAATGTTTCTACTTTTCTCACATGGAATTAATGTCTAAAATACATCAACAGTAGCACCCTTATTGTTCTACTAATTTATCATTATTAGCTGGTTTAATTTTATTGTTTTTAGATATTTCATCATATGATTAAACTTCCATTGAAAGTTACATATTATCTCGAATGAACGCAACCTGTTGTTGATTTTTATGATATCTTTTGAAATATAAAGCTTTTTCAATTACAAATGAGTTATAGTACTATTATTACTAATTTTACTATCACAGAAACTCAACAAAATTTCTAAATTAGATATTTTGATTGGACATTTTCTAACGTAAAAAATTATTTCATTTTATCACAAGATAGATTTCAGGTTTATTCCTTTAATGTCACTTCTATCAAAGTAGGAACAAAAACAGAAATCTTTTTTATATATCTTTTAGGTCTTTTATGTTTTTGATGTCTGTTAACATTTAATTTTCTTTATTATCATACAATTTCCTAAATGTAAAGAACAAAAAATATGATAGCATTTCAAAAGTATGAGGTACATTATTTTTTTGAAAAATTCTTGTAATATTTCAGACTTCATAGCTAACACAGAACATTTTTCATGTCTTAAAATAATAACTTATCCTATATAAGGGTAAAGTTCATAAGGAATTTAAGAGAATTTTCTGTTCATCAATTCTTTCATTTTCATTAATGAATCAATGTCTCACAAAAATGAAATTTCGAGATATTTTTTTTGGATAACTAAAATTACTAATTGAGTTTCTTGTCTAAATCCTTTTTAAACCTTTCAAATATTATGTCCATTTTATTGCTATATACTATAACTACTTACATATAGCTCATAAAAAATAAAATACATATTTGTTTGATTTTCCTATTTTAATATGCAAATATACAAATACAAACATAAATAATATATAAAGTACGATTTATCTAATTATATTTAACTATAATATAACATTGTACGCTCATTAAATGCATGTGTAAAAAGATTTCAAGATGACATCAAAACAAAATTGAGTATTCTAAAATATGTGTCCTCCACCCACGTAAGCGAACTAATGAATTGTCAATACGACTGTCAATACGAATTTGAACAAGATTATTCTAATTCAGGGGTTCCCAAGTTTTTTCAAGTCAAAGCACCCTTAAGAGAATTGGAATTTGCTCATTACAACCTCTTTATATGATATTTATCTCAAGTATGTTATATAGTATATGTTACATTTATATATTTTCACGACTGTGAAAGAAAAATTAGGAAAAAGAGGACCTAAACATAATTCATACAATTCTCATTTAAAAATCATACAATTACTTTTTTTATAAACTATGAAAAACATACTAATAAAATTAAATTAATAGTAAAATAACTTTATAAATGCACTTATTATGTGCGTTGAATAGATTTTGAATCCTAGGAATTTTCTTGGTCTGATCGTCTTAGAAATACTTTGAGAACCAGTTATTCAAATATGATAAATGCTCCTTGAAAAGTATAACCATACTATCTAAAACCTTGTCTCCACTACTGACAACACTAGAAAACAATTGCTACAGCATTAGGAAACACTGCTACAACACTAGAAAACAATTATTTTATCCATTATTCATTTTTTTTCCACATTAATTGTTTTTCCTTGAATGCTGAAATCCTCGCTTCAAGTTTCAATACATGAAAGTTAAATTTACAAAGTATTTAGATTTTCGATATATCGCGCAAATATTCTATTTTCAGCAGGAACTAACTCAAAATCCACGAATTTGTTGGCATTTACGTAAGGATTTCCTTTCAAGAAATTGTAAATTTCTCGTCGAAATTTAAAAGTTTGAGATAATACACTACTATGTGAAAGCCAATGAATGCCAGATGCTGTAGTACATAAGGGACGTGTGCTTGGCACCGCCCAGATCTTCATGTAGTTTTTTGAAAAACCTGGTTTAAGTGGTAAAGCTCTTGTGTAGATTTTCACCTTTATTACACCCTCTAGGATAATATTCAATGGAAGTACTTCTCTGTGAAGAGTCCATATACAATCGGGGACTTAACGATGAATCAGTGAATTTAGGTCTTCACACTGACTAAATTTGGATCAACATTATCTGTGCACAAGCAATGCACTTCGTATAATTCAAGTCCCGTTATGTCATAAATGTGTCAAGGATAAGGAACATATCATCTAAACCTTTTCACGCGCACTAATACTTATACAAAACATAAGATCTTCAATGATAGTAAAACCTTCAATGAAACTTAAGTAGCAATCAGATATGCAACTTTATTACTGTCGATGAGTCAACTTCAGGTCCAAATTAATTTCTTTTGTTTTTTCTATCTGTTGATTGTGTTGAGATCCTGAGTCATAACCCCTTTTCTTAGACAGATAATATTGTTCAACAAAGGAATATTCACCACAAATTTCCCTTGTTTCCAACTATCATTGTTTTAGTCATGTATACATCAGACTGCAGAATTAATTCCTCAGCAATAATATGAGACATTTTTCACTTCGGCCACCATTAATGACGCCAATGAGGTATTTTTGGCACTGAGGCTCATGTAAAGAAAACGTTAGTTGAATAAATTGGAATATCTTGTTGGAAGGGGCAGATTAAACCTACTTGGATTCATACAATCAGATGGTAGAATTTTAGTACAGATCACAAACTGTGGTATTTAATCATCATTCCTTTCTATTGAGATGAAATTAAGATCCAAGTAGTTATATTCCTAATTTCGGTATTTGTCCTTCTTTCTATGAATTTAATACGTCTATCCTGACCATTATTACCACTTTCAATATCACTTTTTTCATCATAACTCTATCAATTTTCAAGAAATCCAGAGATTTTTAAAACACGGTTTCCACAACAACCACAAGGGAGATAACTGACTCATACAATCTGAGTATTCAGTGGAAAGGTGGGAAGGATTGTCACCATTCTCGTCTTCGTGTATTATTAGTTATTGAGAAACATCTGCAACTGAGAGGGTAAGCGTGAAAAGATACTGAAATTCTTTACGCAAGGGATTTCTGGCCACTGAAGTAGTAAATTGGTTTTTGTCGAGTGACAAATAACTGATTTTGGGGACATTGACACATTTTCCCTTGCATGGATTGGAATGTTACACCCTTGATCTCTCAACCTAACACCTCAAGATGCCATGTTACACATTTTGGCAATATTTGTTCTAATCCATAAAATATGACATATACAGGAGCGCCATCTGTTTTCATTAACTACAACTATTCTCATCAGGGGATTTATTAGTTTCTCTCTCTGGTTTAGCTCATTGTTTCATCAAACAACTAGAAGAGATTTTAAATCATCAATTTTTTCAAACTGATATCACTAGCACTATACTTGATATACTTGTAAGTAGTATATATGAAATACAGAGCTATGGTAAGTACTCATTGGAGTTGAAGATCTTTCAAGATGAGCAACTTAATATGTAACCGGAAATCAACTTGGTAGTCCATTGTAAGCATCATGACATTTTGACACGAATTTGCTGGGGTTTTTTTTCTTTTTTGTATTGCTAACGAGGTAATCCAAACATGATCACCATGAGTATATTGACCATTTTGTCTATGTTTGTTTGAAGAAATACATTTGTTCTTATTTTTGTTGAAAAAGTTGATTTGTTAAGGGAGTTTTACCAATGTCTGCAAATAAAGTGTGATTTCAGGGACAAAGATATCACTATTTACAATAGCTTACAAATCATCAGTTCTCTCAGCTTAATACTTTTGAACTTTGATAAGGAAGTATGACTGGGCATAATGAAATAACTTCCTATCAAAAGGTGATGTTCTATCTCAATAATTTGTTTGTCCAAATGAATTGCTTCTTTCCCTTATTTAAAAATGTCTTAAATGCTTGATAGCAGTTCGTTTATAATACATTTTTGTTCTACAGTCAGTCAGTTCATTTTCTTGAAGAGAGGGAGAACACGTTTCATTCACTTCAAGAAGCATATCCACAAATTTATGAAATATTTCTTCATCAAAAGAAAACTTCTCCCTTATTTTTTTTTCTCGAATAAACTACTGAGTGTTTTCCATATTCAAGACAACACTTGTTTTTGGAAAGAAATCAGTTACTAGTGATATTGTGTTCCCTTTTACTTTGGGCAAAACAATAAGATTGGTTGGAAGACCTACCTTCAATGGTAATATGAATATTGGTAGTCAAAACATTGATTGTGGATTACCATCAAGCAAAAATCATCGCTAAAGTTCTTTTTTCCAAAGTGAAACATCTACAGTTATTATTCTCATTAAGATATACTTATTACATTATTGAATTTACAATATCCTTAGTTTTTATTCATTTAAAAAATTATTTTAATTTAAATATAGCTATATATTTTTTCACATTTCAAGATTTAAGTTTTTTTGTTATTGCACAGCTCTTTTTTCAGGCTAGCCATTATTTTTTTTAGTATAGTTTTTTGAACTTTATAAAAAAATGAAAGTATGTTTAAAAAGTCACGAGATCGAATTTAAATAATTTATAATTTACAATAGAAGTAATAATTTGAGTAAAATTAATGTATTAATTAATTTGATTGTATTAATTTATTTGATAATTTGATTGAATTTTCATTGCATAAAAGCAAATTTTAATGATTGTTTAAAGGCATTCTGTTTTAACTCTTTTTATTATATTAATGTATAATGATTGATTTAATTGATACTCTTTAGAATTTAATGTTTGTTGCTGACTTCGAATTTATTGGTTGATTTTACGTGCATTTAAAATCTTTTGATTTACAGATTAATATAAGAAAATATAAGACACCTTCTTAAACTTAAAATACTAATTTATAAGAATTTAAATCTGATACTTTTTTATTGTTTTTGTCATAATATTCTAAATTATACAATTAAATACTACTCAATGGCGCCTTGATAGAACTGGAGAGCTGGTGCCTAAAAAATGGTATGATGGTAAATCGGAGTAAAACCACTTGTCAGTTCGTCACTCTAAATAGACAGCCTTTTACCCCGAGTTTGACATATAAAAATGTAGATATTCATTACAATTATTCTACTAAATACTTAAGTTGTACTCTCGATCCTCGTTTAAATTGAAGAAATCATGCATAAAATCTAAAAAACAAAGCCGTTAGGAGACTTTCTGTCTTGAAACATTTGGCTGGATCGAGGTGGGGCTGCAACAGAGAGACATTGTTAACTACTTACCAATTATATATCCGACCAATTATTTGTTATTGTTGTGAGATTCTCATCACAGCCCTAGAGAAAGTAATTAATATTCTTGAGGTTTTCTAGAACCACACACAAAAGCATTGCGAATAGTTACTGGAGCTGTGAAAACTACCCCTGTTGGTCAACCAATAACTTTTAAACATTTAAATAATTGTGTGATTCTTTCTCAGTATGAGGGCATTGTTGAAAAGTATTGGAGAGCCCGTGAACTAATGGCTTAGGCACTAGTGTTCGGCATTTGTAAATAATAATAATACAACTAAATACTAAGAACTTTTCTGCCTTAAATCATAAAATTTATTTATAACTAAATTTTGTATGTTAAAAGTTTTTGATAAAAATTTCTTTCTAAACATTTAATTAAATATCTCCCAGACAGCATGGTAGTTACAGCCCTCAGCTTCTGTCGGGTGGGTTCGGGTTCGACTCCCGAGTAAGAGTGTTGTTATGTGTCACCGGGATGCATTGTTTGTTAATAAAATCTGCTGTGCTCGTCTAGTAATCCTGTTTGTCTACAATTCTTTATATGTATCTCGGTATCTAAGGTGCGATGGTGCCCCATCCCCAGTGGTTCACGTGGTGCAACGCCTTGGTGGCAAAGAGGTCGCTATTTTCGGCCGGTTCCTTTGGTACAAAGGGAGAATACATCCTAACATGCCTCAACCATTGGAAAAAAACCTTTAATTAAATTGTTTTCAATCATTTAAGGCATTTTATCTCAAATTTATATTAGTAAAATTAGTTGAATAAAAATCATTAAAATAGTCTGTTTTAAATAGTTTTAAATTCAAAATAAAACCGCATGTTTTACAATACCATTATATTTCAATAGTTATTAAAATAAAAATTACTGTTGATTTTTCTGATTTAGATTAGTTTGCTAATTATTTCTCATTTTAGAAAATTTTAGGCATCTTTGAAATACGGAATCATGTATCTAAGTTCAATTACTTATTAATTAAATATATTAAAGATTGTCCACGACAGACATTTTGTTAAATCTTAATTTAAATTTAAAATATTAGTGAAAAGAACAAAAAAATGAGTTTCTTCCTTTAAAGAGTTTAACTGAAATGAATGAATGTACAGTCGCATATTAAGTACTTGATTTATTTTTGAATGCAAGCATATTTATAAAGAAATCATCATAAATTACTGTCCATTGAAAATCGAAATTCATTTGTGTGAATACATGAATGCATATTAAGCATGCTTGAATATTTCATTTTATATGTGAAAAGTAATTTTTTCACGAAACTTTCAAAGCAAAGTACCATACAAATATTCTTTTTATTCCAAAGAAATATATTAAAACGTGAAAGAGAAAAGTAATTTCTAAAGCAGAAATTGCTTTAAACTTCTAGTCTATCCTCCCATTTTTTTTTTTTTTTTTTTTTTGGTACACAACATAATAATGTACGTTTTTTAAGAGAGAGAACTATTTTTCTCTGAGATTTTGAGAACAAAAAATTATTGGACAGTGATCTCAATGAAAATTTTCATTTTTAAAATATTTTAAAACAAATTCATCTTAATTCTTCGTATAAAACCACGTTTTAAAATATGATTAATTGCGACATACTAGTAAAACAGTAACATTTTGCATAACTGAGATTTTATTTATTGCTCATAGGAGTTCATAACATTGCAATATTATTCAATCATATTTCAATGTGAAATAAATAAAAAATATTTCTATCATAATAATAATGTCATATAACTATCAGATTTCACTAAATATCACCATTAATAATTTCACCCCACCATTTCCTGATAAATATGTATCTATTTATGGAAATATGTATCTACATGTAAAAATTTCTTATGTGTTATCCATGTGATGATCTTAATTCCATTATTTCTTTTAACACTTATGACAATAAAAGCTATTATTGTATTTCTCGATTTTGGATTGTTTTAATTTAGGCAGCATGCAAACTTAGTGGGTGACGAAATAAACAAGCTTTCAAAATATGAATGCGTTTAACAAGAAAACAGAAGAATTGATGTTTCACTTTAAATATTTGAATAAAACAATATTCTAAAAGTATAATTCAAGCCTAAAAACAAAAATGTAAGTAAAAAAAAAATCTTATAGTTAAAGTAGTTTCAATGAAATAAATAAAAATTTCTTTATTTTTTATTTATTTTCAATACTTCATTTTATCTATGCTTAAAAACAGAATGAGCTAAATATGATGTTTAAAGAGTTAATCATCCTGCGGCTTTGTCAGAATTATTTCAATATGTAAATAAATTGCTATTTAGTTTAAGTGAAGACTTTCTAATGAAATAGATACATCTATATATTTTTCCCACTGCGGGCACCTGTGAACCAAGTCACGGAGGTGAGTAGTGTTTTCCGCGCCATACCACCACAAACCTGTTTATGGAGTGAACCACATTCATACATCATCATAAAAGAAAGGAAAAATAACAGAGAAGCACAGAGAGAACAGAGAAAGAATATAAAATCCATGCCGGAACTGGGATTTGAACCCGGGACCACTCAGCCATCGGTCGGCGTATATATCTATACCTACTTATATCTATATCTATATATCTGTATTTATATATATAGATATAGATAGATAGTACCAACAGCAAAAATGGTTTAAGTTCAAAACAAAAACATTTAATTTCCATACAATCTTGACGAAAAGTCATGGAAAAATATTTTGATATATACGTTTCCAAGGTGCTTGAAATAATATTAAAAAATGAACATTGATAATATGACCAGTCATTTATCAGTTTTAAATTACTGTCGCTGTGTGTGGGTGGGTGTGTGCGGGCGGTACACTAAATACTAATCGAAAAAGTGGGTTCTACTTCTGAACTAGCCTTATACCATAGTATTGAGGGATTTCATTTTAAATTTTCATACATTTCTGTTTTCATGGTATGAAATTTCGGTCGCTGTGGTTGCCAGTTCAGGGTTTGATCTCGTTAATTAACCCTTTTGCTAAATCCTAGTATCCGTAACTTAATCGATTTGCTGATATGATGATTTGGATTATTTATTTATCGCCATTCACGATTATTTTAACTATGAAATGTTCACGTATGTTAATGGCTAAAAATCACATGAATTTCGCTGTTGGCGTTATTTTTGAAAAACGAAAACATTTAATTTCCAAACAGGTTATTTATGCTAGGTACTCCGCTTCAAAATTACATGGAAAAGGACATAATAAAAAAACACTGTGTGTATATTTTAAATTAAAATATATTACATTAAATAATATATGGTACAATTCACATGAGGAAAAACTAACATAAATATACTTTCCAAATGTATTCTAAAAAATGACATTTCTTTTAAAAGATTAATCTTGCTTTATGAAAAGACAGACTTCCTGATTTAAAGAAATCTTTAACTAAAGATAATCCTTTCATTTCCTGCAAAAGCAAATTAACATCGATTTGCTTTTTAAATTAAAGCCGAGCAAATACAGAAAGTGAAGCTCGACTTAAATTAAAACCAGTTCTTAGTCGAAGAAACTCAATTAGAAACATCCGAAAGTCACCTCGGAATTAAAAAAAAGCACAAAAGATGAAAAATGTCTCAAATACCAAACTATTCTTGAAGTGGAAGCATCCGAAAAAGTAATTAATTTCCTTTATTCTTAAGCGATAGAAAAGATTTATCATGTTTAATGACTCGCGATTAAATTATACATATTGAGTAAACTACATATGAACTTTTCTTATTTGCAGAGAAAAAAATGTAACACAGGAAGAACTTAAACTTTAATAACTATGAAATGCAGTGTGAGATGATCAAAGTAAAAACTATTTTTTAATTTTTCACGTCGACAATGGAATAGGTTTGTAAGCTATTTTGTGTTCTATATATTACATTTAACTTCAAATTAAATGTGTAGGCTTTTATTTCAGAATGCATTCAATTTCTTTATCACCTTAGCGATCCTTAGCATCAATTTAATTTCATTCATATTTTTTTTCTGAAAAAGAAGCTTTTCTAAACAGACATTTTGAAATTATGTAAAACATTTTTTTTAATAAATTTTATTTTCGAATGAATACTGTAAGTAAGCAATTTCTAGAAAACTAATAATCGTTATATGTATTAATCTGTACTTTACAGATTAGTTAACTGATATAATTTACCGTTATTAACCAATTTAAAGTATACAGATCCAGCCAAATGATGAAATGAAAAACATAATTCTGGCACAAAGCAACCGTTATCTGTGGTAATCTGTGATTTATAGATTGGTTAGTGGATTTAATTACCGTTATTAAGCAATTTAAAGTATATAAATCCAGTCAAATGATGAAGTAAATAACTGAATTCTGGTACAAAGCAACCATTATTAAACAAATGAAAAACTTTATATTGCCTTCCATAGTACCAACAAACTGATATAATTTACCGTTATTAACCAATTTAAAGTATATAAATCCAGCCAAATGATGAAATGAAAAACATAATTCTGGCACAAAGCAACCGTTATCTGTTGTAATCTGTAATTTATAGATTGGTTAGTGGATTTAATTACCGTTATTAAGCAATTTAAAGTATATAAATCCAGTCAAATGATGAAGTAAATAACTGAATTCTGGTACAAAGCAACCATTATTAAGCAAATGAAAAACTTTATATTGCCTTCCATAGTACCAACAAAATTATATTAAATATTATAAATATTTAACACCCACAAAATATTCCAAAATGTGTAAAAAAGAAGTTTTAGCGTGATCAATTAATTAACCAATCATATTTCCTCAACTCATAGCTCAATGTAATATAATAACATATTTTTTCATTATTATTTACAGTTAATAAATAACTTCTTGTGAATTCCTAACGTGAAATAGTTTTGGGCTCAATATGTTCTTATAATGGATAAAAAAAAGATAAATTTTGTGATATTCTGTTAAGAACAGTGATTAAACTGAGTACCATTCATATGTGTTGTACTCAGTTTAATCACTGTTCTTAACAGAATTTTTATGGCAATTTACCAACACAACACAATATTGTGTTGTGTTGGTAAACTGCCATAAAAATTAAACAAATACGTGGTATGAGAGTATTTGCATAAAATATTGTGTTAGGGAAACCAATATTAGCCGTGGTGCTAAAAAGAGCTTAGTGAATTTTCATGAATACAGATAATTTTCTGAATAATAAGATAAAAACTTATCATGAAAAATAAGATAAAAATGTCTTAAACTAAAACAAGAGCAATTAATGAACCATTCATTTTACAACAAGTTTTTACAATATATTAAATAAATTTGACGAAGTTATTATGAAGTTTTGAGAAAACTGGGATTATAACTTGCATCATTTGTAGTTCAGTAAAATTCTACAATGAGTAAAAAAAGATTAGGTCTTCATTTGAAGATATTTTGCCTTAAATATAAGGCCTATGACATTTTAAAAACTATCAATGACGTAGTTCAGTAAAATTCTACAATAGGTAAAATGTAGTTCTACAATAGGTAAAATGTAGTTCTACAATAGGTAAAATGTAGTTCTACAATAGTTCTACAAAAATACTACAATAGGTAAAAATGTAGTTCTACAATAGTTCTACAATAGGTAAAATGTAGTTCTACAAAAATTCTACAATAGGTAAAAATGTAGTTCTACAATAGGTAAAATGTAGTTCTACAATAGTTCTACAAAAATTCTACAATAGGTAAAATGTAGTTCAGTAAAATTCTACAATAGGTAAAAAAAGATTAGGACTTCATTTGAAGGTATTTTGCCTTAAATATAAGGCCTATGACATTTCAAAAACAACCAATGACAAGTGATGTGCCATTTCTTGTGTGTGTGCTCAGTCGGTTTCTACAATGCATAAAAAAAACAAGAGTTTAATGTGAGAGAATTTTGCCATAGTGGTCAGGACTACAATGTTTAGAGGGAAATCATAGTTGTTTATGAAACTCATATTAGTGAATTTAAATATTCTAAGAAATAAGAAAAATTTGTAATTTTCTAGAGGATTATTTTTAATATTAATGTTTCGGTTTTTTAATAGTAAAGTTGTTTATTACTCATTCTCCTTACCAATGGAATATCACCTAATTAAAGATAGTTCAACTGGAATTTTAATACAAATTAATTTTTTTAGTAAAATATAATTTGGATTAATTTAAACTTTATGTTCTAGTTTTTTACTAAAGAATGAAAACGTTCCTAGTTTTATAAAAAAAAATTACGAGGACAAATAAATTATATTTATGTTAAATATATTTATTTATCAAATTTTATTAGGAAAAATGTATGAAATACATTTAAAGTAGGTTATGAATAATAGTAGCACTTAAAAATGTAAAATATATATTAAATAACTTGAATTTTCTTTGTTTTAATTCATAAAAGGTTATTTAATGCATATGAGATTAGGTAAATTTTAATTAAATAATATCAGTAAAAGAAATTTATATTTCTTCGTTTGCTCTTAGAGAGAGATTTCTCAAAGAATAATGTTAAAAGCTTTTTTATTAAAAGCACCATTGGATATTGTTTACAATATTTTAACGTGGCATTTAAAATCTGCATAGTTGAAAATAATGATATGTTTTCTTAATGGTTCTTTATTTCATAGTTTCTTTTATCAAATGTTAATATATATAACACTATATAAAATAGGTTTATTAGGATGTCAGTAAACTTCAGGGCACTACAGTTATGAAGTTAAAGTATGTACAATGTTTTAGATTGATTTAACTTTGTGTAATTTATTCATTTTGAAAAAAAACTGCTACAGGCAAAGGTTTTGATTCTGAAAATGATATATACAAGGAAAATGTTGTTTGATTTTATCGCTCCTGTGTGAAAGACTGTTATATTAAAAGCATCCTTCTTTTTTAACATGAATGAAGAAAATAATATTTTTGTAGCTTACATTTTATGTTTGTCTATTGTTTAATGGTAATGTTTCATGGATAGCTACTAATAAAGCAGAAAACAACAGCTCAAAGTGGATTTTTGACAACTATTACATTCATGCCATAAGTGTAAATCCTACTCTGGAACTTTTGAAAGAAGGCCAAAACTCGAGCCATTCAGCTGCTATCTTGCTTGTTGGTTTTGAGAGACAGATGAAATATCACAATTTATTCTCTTTTCTAAAGCATATACCAAACATTTGAAACGATTAAAGTTGGTGGGAATAAAGGTCCATAGACTTAACATAAATTTTGAAAGCTGAATTGAAACTAATGTTCATGATACACTAATTCTGATTGAAGGTTTTGGAAATTTAATTTTACAAAATAATTCTATGGTGCATTTCCTAAATTGAAAGCTATTCTTATGTAATTTAATCTATAATGTAAGAGTAATAATATCTTATTGATATGATTCAATATCAAGTATTAAAGAAAAATTTTTTAAATATATTTTTTTTGTCTTAACCACTGCATGCTGTAATAAGAAGTGTTATATGACATTGCAATAAGTCATAGATTCTGAAGGAGAAATATCTTATGGAAGAACACTCCATAATATTTGTGAGTAGATACAAAATTCAATTGTTGAAACTACAAAGTAAAGATCTTATCAACGAAATATCACACATATTCAACTAAGACTCATCTGTTGAATAAGATGACAACGGAAAAGCTGATTATGTTCTGTTTAAAAGAAGCATTATGCATGTGTCATCAGCATTCCTTGTATTATAAAAATGGGCTGCTTTATTTTCTTTAATTATAATTCCAGTTATAACTCGAAGGCAGAGAATGTGTTACTGCGTTTCATTGATGTGTATATTGCTGTTAACACTATACACGACTCATAGCATATTTGAGATTTTCCAAGATGCGCGTTCATACTTCATATAATACCTTTGGGTGTTAATGTTACTATGATGTTGTTACTACATCTAGGGAGTCACTGTTCATTTACATATGTACTTACAGCACCCTGAATTCAAGAGCGATTCATCAGAAAAATATTTTTGACAATAACCTCTTCAACCTTTAACTTGATAAGTCCAATGCAGTATAACCGTGGAAGATCATGTACAAAAAACGCTTCCTCGCTGTCAACGTTAAAACTTCAAAGAATTGATAACGCAGAATGTGAACACCTATAGCAGTGAACTAACATAATAACAATTGTCTAGATAAAGTTGTATGGATTAAATCCATGTTTAGTAGATATATTTCATTCTACATTGACGTTCTTTTCGGTGTCTACTGTCACATCTTTTAAATTTCCGATTGTCTTCAGTCCACCGTTTCCAAAGTATCATCATTGTGCATTTTTACGTTACTTTTGATCTGCTAATGTTTGGTAGAAAAGCTCTTCAAGAAAGATTATCTCCATTCAGACCACTCCATTCAGATTATTTTTAACGTCACTTATTGTCATTGAAGACATACAGTTATGCCTCATCTAACGTTTGCCAGTAGCAAATAACATTAGAAAATTTTCAAACTTCTAATACAATCTTCTAATTATGCAGTTTTATCAACAGTTTAGAATATACTGTTCAGCCCACTTTATGACATTATGATAAAATTTTAATCTTTTGCACAATACACAATACTTTATATTTCTTAAAAAATTCAACTCATCTATGTCCTTCTTTCATATTCTTGCATTTCTAACAAACACGAATTTACTTGATGGATACATGTGTTATTTTGGGAAGAACATGCTCATGAAACTTTAGAAATATTATCAGTATAGATATTCAAAGATTATACAAAGAAGCCATTTTTGATCATAATAATAATTTTTTTTGGAAATGAACAGAGATTACAGAGTAGTTCATATAATTTCAGCATAGTCATTAACCAGAACAACTGGTAACAAATGACGTGACAGTAGCCTGACAATCACTGATAGGTTGTAAGCAATAGAATATTAGTCTTAGAGTCAACTGAATAATTTTTGTCCCAATAAAAGCTTCAACAATAAGGACATCATATGGTTAGTCATTTTGTTGCTAAAACATCGCGCTATGAAGTCTCTGAAACAGGGAATGTATATGAATTCCAACACATCAGTAAAGCGGCTTCACATTACTGATGTGCTGGAATTCATATCCTTTCGCTGTTCAGAAATCGGTTGAGAAATCTGAACTTACAACAATTAGCTCTTGAATCAATAAAATTACTTATATTCTTGGTTATTGAGTCGAATAGTGATTGAATTGCTTGTACAGATATAGTTTCTTATTTGCTTCAAAACTATGTCCTTCTTAATACATAACAGTTCTGGAGAAGAACGACCAGGCAATTGCTTGTTAAACACTTATCAAGCATTGAGTATTAATAAGGCATTCTAAAACATGATGGACATAATAGCATTGGAATATTTTCTAATTAGAAAAATCCTATAATATTGACTGTATGTTGATTTTGAGCTAGATGAAACATAGTGTTTTGCCCTCTTCAAAAAAGAGTAGATTCACAGGCCTTAATATAATACAAGTGTAATGTCTGTTTTTCAAACTGATATTGTTTTGAGAAAGAGGACTAGGATGTAATGGTAATCAATGACGTCATTCAAATTGATGAGCACTTATTAAGGTGTCAAATCCACGCTGGCAATGAACTTTCTCTTTAATGCCTTCAAACATGGATGCAACCATCATGATGCTATAAGCAGAAATTATTCGTTTGGAATCTTGACGTGATATTATTTCTGCATCATGGTTTGCCATTGAATGCAAAGTTAAATGTAATCTTACATTTGCTACATAGCATCAAAAGTAACTAAATGCATACCCATGAATTGACTGTATATGAGGCTGAAAACTTCATCAGTTCCTTCATGAATCCTACTGCCTTGCAAATGACTTTGCTTTTTGTCATCGATCCTATGACGTAGCTGCACAATCCATTTAAGACAAACAGTAAAGTTATTCACAGGCGTTCATGAAAACAAGCCATTGAAATTCAGCTTAGCATTCTATATGACATTCCACCAATTTTAAATTTTAAGACAGTCCATGGACCTCCACAGATTATTGCAGCAATACTACAATATGATATAGAATAATCACGTTTGACAACAATTTTAGCATAAACAAAACCAGAAATGTATTGGTAAACATTCCTTTCTTACATAAGGCATTACAAAAATTTGAAATGAGCCAACAACAATCAAATGCAATTTATTTAAAAAATATTCTTTTTTCATTCATTCTTCCTTTAAATATTTTACTTTTCTCACTACCGCCACCAGTTATACATGAATGAGTTCAAAATATATTTATTTACATACTTCAACATCATTTTTTCTGTTGCATAAGTTTTACTCTGCGTACAGATCCACTTTCTTGGTATAATAATTTAATGGCAAATAATCTGGTTAAAATCGAAGTGCATTTAAAAAAATTATATATTTTGAAAACAAATTATTTAGAATTTTCTACGGCTTACAAGTTCAAAAAATGATAACAAATAAAGCGCTTATGGACCATATATATATCTTATAATATATTATGCTAATATGTTATATAATATATTAATTATATTAATATAATGAATAATGAGATTCTTGCTTTCACATTTTACATCTATTATTAAATTTCTTATAAAAGATTTTCTAAGTACCAAACACAAAATAAAATTAAGGACACTGCCAATTTTTCATTTATACAAAATTAATTTATGCATTTTATGATTTACTTGCAAATCCTACTAAATTTAACATTTGTCAAATTATTCAAAGTAATAGTTAAGTAAACACTGTTTGATAAAATTGTTCAGAGATATGTATAATAGTGCATGAGTATGATTTTAAACTAACATTATAAGTTTATATTTCATTTCATACTTTCATGCTTATTAGTAATTTTCTACTTCTCGTATATTTATATTTTTTCCTTTGCCTTTCATGCTTATATTTCTTGAATATTTTAGCTGAGGACTTAGAAGATTACTTGCAAATAAGTCCGTTCATGATGTCTTTCTACAAACATTAGTTGATATTAAATCAGTATATAAGGAGTCCAGAATATTTTGGTAATTAATTATTTTGAAGAACTAGAATAAAATTTGGTGATGTTACTCATTGGAATATAAAATTTCTATTTCTAACTAAATAATTCATGAGTCCATTTTATAAGATTTCCTGGGACTGTACGTACTGTACGTACCTGGGCCTGTCCTGGAAAGTACAATACTGTTAATGATGAAAGAGAAACTTCAATGCAATGGAATAATAAATTTAACAATCATACTCATTTTTTAATTGAGTGCGTTAGATGATATTTTCTGAAGACATTTAAATTAAAAAGAAATTAAATATTAAAGTTAACTAAATTTACAAGAAGTGTTGGATCTTACAAAGAAGTGGCCGATATAATTGCTAAACCTGAAAATTAAAATAGCTCTTACCAGAAAAGAGATGGAATTGAACTGTACTTGTATGACAAAAAAAGAGCATTGTATTCCATCCTGCTTGCTTTAAATCCGTGCCATACTTCCTCAATCATAATGGAAGAGGAAAGCATGGTGGGCAGTCTCAACAATTAATGATTAGATTTTTGAAAGGAGGAGTGGTTTGCAGACCATGCTATAAGGTCAACAATTGAAGATTCTCTGCATCGGGAGAAACCAGAATAAATTCATATAAAGTGATTTCCTTATGGAAAATCTGTTTTTCAGTTTTCAAATATGACGTGCTACGAATGACGTTTCTCCTTATTGCGTCACCCAAATGCCCTGAAGCCAAATGGCCAAATGCGTCACCCAAATGCCCTGAAGCCAAATGGCCAAATGCGTCACCCAAATGCCCTGTCATGAATGCCCTGTTTCTCAGTTTTCAAATATGATGTGCTACAAATGTCGTTTCTCCTTATTGCGTCATCCAAATGCCCTGAAACGATTGCCATTTGCTTATTCTAATCATTTCTTTTCAGATGATTTTCATGTTCTTAAGATCATTCCTTAATGGTGTTGCAATTTTAATAGCTTAATAGCTAGTATATATATATATATATATATATATATATATATATATATATATATATATATATATATATATATATATATATATATATATATATATATATATATATATATATATATATATATATATATATATATATATATATATATGAGTATATATATATATATATATATATATATATGAGTGTGTTCGCGTATATTGATTTTAAGTAAGAACTGTTGATTGATAGAAATACTATTTTCAAGGAACAATATCTCAAATTTATAGGCAACAAAAAACAAAATCAAGACGCCGGTATACTCAAGCATATTTTCCATTTGAAATTCAATTTTTCATGAAAAAATTGGTTTATTTGCTGGGTGGGAGTTTACATCTATTTCCAATGGATTGAATCTAAAATTCAAGTTTGTGTTTCCATATTTTTGAATAAAAACGAAATTTCGATAGCTTTCATTCATCTTCTTCCGAATCGGAAAGAAATAAACATCTATCATTTCGGTAAAACCACATCAATATTATTGTTTTTCAGAACTGTTTATTGTAAAAGTGAAATTTTCTTCAAAGACTTGAAAAGTGCAATCGATATTTTATGGCATTTTATTCAGTGCTTAAAATCAAAGTTTATTTTTCCTTAATTTGAATATTAGTTCATTTATAACATTTCGTCTTTTAGAATTGAAAATTATTTTTATTTATTGCTTATTTAAGTTTCGGAAATATAATTGATTCATCAGTGATAAAATTATAAGTGTGCATATGAATTTCCAAAGCTGTATCTAATTTAAATAGAATTTCATGTCTCTATCTTACACGTATTTAAACGTAATACTAGATAAATGTGTTGAATACAATTTTGACCAAAACATAGTAAAACATAGCTAGCAGAGTAAATTTTTAATAATTCTATTTTATTTGAAATTTCTCTTTTTTTATGATACAACAAATTTAAAGAATACATACCAATATTACCTGCATAGAATACTTAACAATTTTGAATTTATAATATAACAAAAACCTTAAAATAATTACAATGATTAAAACAAATATCTTCTGTAAATTGCAGAAATCATGAATCTTATTCTACATGAGAAATATAACATTTAAAAATTAGAGATATTAAAAGGAAGATAGATACTGCGTAAGGTCAGAATAATTTACTTACTTAAAAAATTAGAACTTAAATATATAATCGATAAATGAATGGTAGTTAATAATTATATGACAATTTTTTCACATTAGTAATATAATGCTCTTAAAATTTAAAATGAATTGTTTTTTAAAGCGTTAATAAGCAGTTGAGTCTTACTTAAAAAAGTTAAATAATTATGAAATTAAATTAAAAAGAAAATATTGCTTAATAACATAGCATAATTTTTTTTAATTTCATGAACCATTAAATAAATAATTACTAAAACTTACTGAAATGGTCTTTTAGAAATATTCATAAGCCACAAATATTATTTTTTCATTCCTAAATAATTGAAATAGTAAGTAACAGTAAGTAATGATTCTTAAGTGAAGACTTAGCAATACAAAAAATAATTTTAATTAATATTTTTGAAAGTTCTCACATAGATCCCGAAGTTATCATTTAATTTGTTAAGAAACATTATTATATGATTTTTGGTAACAGAATTACAGTATTCAGAAAAGTCTTTTCAAATATTTCAGTAGCATTCCCTATATAATATAGTTTCCTGTAAATTATTACATTTGACTATTTAAGATTGTTTCATGAAAACATTAAGAATTTTGCATCATATTTTGAGATTTTCTTTTTGATTCAATAACATCGTATTTTTTAAAAAATTTTCTGCTTGAAATATTGGAATATTAAAAAGTTATTCAGTTATTCAAAATAAGTATATATATATATATATATATATATATATATATATATATATATATATATATATATATATATATATATATATATATATATATATATATATATATATATATATATATATATATATATATACATATATATATATATATACATACATATATATATATATATATACATACATATATATATATATATATATATATATATATATATATGTATGTATATATAGTATACACACACATATATATACATGTGTGTGTGTGTAGTTTAAATGCACTTACCCTTTGCATAAAATATGTAATGCAGATATGTTATGTATTCCAAAAAATATTTCTTAAATTAAAGCATTTCATTAAGTGGATTTCCATTTGTAATCATATAAGAATCGTTTACGTTGCTTGATTTCCTTCTCCAGAAATTTTACTTTGTAAATTTGACTTTCTTCTTTTCAATAAAAAGAAAATTGTCAGAATGTAATTGAAGAAAGTACTTTATCAGCGCTAGTTGCACTTAAAGGAATATGCTTATTAACGTACAAAAAAGTAATAATAATTTTTTTTAATTCGTTTACACTGATTAAGGTTTTCTTCAGTGCAAATAGTTTAACAATGCTCATATCTAACATAAAATTTTAATGATTTCTTTTTGTAAGTTAATTCATATACTTTTTTTAATTTTTTCTGTTACGTCAACGTATATTAATTTAATAACAATAATAAAATAAGCATTTTTATAATTTTATGATATTTTTAATCAAAAATGAAAGTATATAAGTATTTAAAAGTATATTTAAAGTTTCATTTTATATTATTTATCGTTTATGGGTCATTTCAAACTTTTATTTAATTACATTCAACAACTTATTATAATATTAGTTTTTAAATGAATTTAACATAATTAAGCTCACTTCTTTATTTTTTTTGTCTATTTACACAGATTTCAGTTTAGCTAAATTGTTTTGCTGCTAAAATTAAGTGCAGGAATGATTCGTCATGAAAATGCTTACATATAAAGCACAACTTTATGTCAAAAATTATAACATTTCATGCCAAAACTTGAGTTTTACTCAAGTTTATGTCCGTTAACCGATAAAGTCAAATTCGCTTTATTAATTAGTTATGTTAAATGTATTCAAATAATCATTCATCCAATGACTGATATATTGTAATATTGTACTCATCCTTATAATTAGACAGAATCTGATATCATATTTATCAAAAATATTGTAAAATAATCATTCTTAAATACTGTAAATTATTTTATATACTTTATAGTATATTTAAATAAAAATGCCAGCAGCTTCTCCCATTAAACTGCTGTAACTCTTCAGAGACAGTACAAAGAAAATCACTGTCGTTAACTGACTTCAATAAACAAAAGAAAGCATATTGTTCATGGAAAAAGACTTCTTAAAAAATTTATTCCTATCACATACTTGTAAATAGATCTGTAATTCCATCTGCATATTATAATTTCTTAATTTTCGTCATAAGAAAGAATAAAATTGGTTTCTCTTTTTAGAAGATAAAGTCATACATTTTTTGTTAAGTATAAATAAACACTCATTATAGAATAAAAAGGTTAATCTGTGGTTTGTTTACTCCTTTCTCGCCAAATGGACGATAGACACACAAAGCGTGGTAACCCTGACTATTTCATCCTAAATGCACTCCTTGTGGCAGTTCTGTCTTTTTTGTTACACAATTATATGTGTATTTTTTGTTATACATTTCGTAAAAAAAACCATTGTTTTTGTTTTCTTTGCCATACCGACGGTGAAGTTCGTTAAGAACATGGATTTTGGTTTCATTGCCATGAAACGCCGTTTTTGCGTAGTGTCTCTCTGAACGTTCAAATCCGCGAGACAACACGCAAAAACACGCCAGTTGGCGACTTTTTCAAAAAGTCGCCAAGCAGGGTGCCCAAAACACATTTTCACCAGATATTTTAAGCATTTTTTACCTAAAGTATGTTTGAGTTAAAATAATAGTTAACGTACTTCAAATTAATATTATATAGTATCACAGATGATAATTTTTATTGGTGAAAATGTGTTTTGGGTACCCTGCTTGGCGACTTTTTGAAAAAGTCGCCAACTGTCGCGTTTTTGCGTGTTGTCTTGTGGATTTGAACGTTCAGAGAGACACTACGCAAAAACGGCGTTTCATGGCAACGAAACCAAAATCCATGTTCTTAACAAACTTCACCGTCGGTATGGCAAAGAAAACAAAAACAATGGTTTTTTTACGAAATGTATAACAAAAAATACACATATAATTGTGTAACAAAAAAGACAGAACTGCCACAAGGAGTGCATTTAGGATGAAATAGTCAGGGTTACTACGCTTTGCATGTCTATCGTCCATTTGGCGAGAAAGGGGTATCTAAACCACAGATTAACCAAAATATCTGATATAAGTATTTTTAGTAGAAAATGATTATATATATTAATTTATTCTTAATCAACACACTGCATAAATTTACATAACTAATTATTCTAATGATACAGTTTTCTCTCCTACAAATTTATTACTATTATTAAAGGTTTTATCTATTCACACATAAAAACTTAACAAGTATTAATTCTATTAGATAATAATTTCATGCATTTAAAATATTTTCCGATTGTTATGGTATAGATATAATGCAAAAAATAAGCAATGAACAAAGAAAACACCAATTTCCTCATATATTTAATTATTTGTCGCTGAAGTAATAAAGCTTTCGAAAATGAAATAGTACCAAACAAAGACTAAACTTGGACGACGATGAAAAAAAATCATCTTCATCTTCTTAACTTCAATTTCTCATTTTGTCTATTTTCATTCTTGTCATCATGCATTAAAGAAGTTTTAGATAACGCAGAAAATATAAAAATTGCTAGCATCTATTTTTCTGACTAGAAAACAAATATTCAATATTTTATATGTCTAGATGACAGGCAAATGTGACACTTTCAGTAAATCAAGAAGTAAATTTCGCAACAACATGCAATTACCAAACATTAATTTGAATTATTGAAAGAAGAGGAAAATTTTACAATATAAAAAATAGTAATTATCTATTATTTATTGTTTTCTGTAAGAAGCCATTATATTTTGTGTTAAAATAATGAAAAGCCTAAGTTTTTTAAACCAAATCTCTAAGCACAATGCTGTATATATTCACCAGAACTACTAGTAAATCTGCAGTCGTGTTCTTTTATCATTTTTATTTTAAACAATTTATCACTAAGCAAATGAAATATAGTTTATATTGTTTTATTTTCATTTTGTATTGTAATGACTTGCTGTTCTGTGGTCAATTCTCGTGTTACTAGTTAACATGTATTTACTGTATTTCTCCACGAACTTGCACAAATGGTGAAACTAACTGATTTCACTTTCAAAGAAAATCATTCCACATCTTTATAGATAGATTTAAATAATTTACTTCATTTCCAACTTATTAATCATGTTAAATTCACTTGAAATAAAGTTATCAGATTGTTTATCCCCAATTTATGGATATTACAAGAAAAATAGTGTACTAAAAAAAATTTAAACTTATTTCATTTTTATACATTCATCATCATACATAATATAACAATAATTTTTATATTCAAAAATATTATCAATCGCCTGCCTCATATATATATAAAGAATTAAAAGATAATAAAACATCAATACAACCATAGACTCAATTTAAAGACATAAAAATAATTATTTTAAAATAAAACTCGAAACAAAATTTTAATTTATCAATTTCTTTGCTTAAAAATGATTTTCTTGTAAATGTTTGCTCCCATTATTTGATTGATGAAATTGCTTACTATTCAAATGAAACTGCTTGAACCAAGTAATAAAATAGCACAAAAACATTTTACTTATTTAAAACAGGTTGCACTCATTATTTAAGTATTGTGATGATATTTTATAATGCATTTGGTATATTTTTATAAGATATTTTCTAGATGTTATGGAGTAATTATATTTAGGAAAATAGAAAAATTAATAAAAACTCATCAAATACCATAAATATAAAATGCCAAAATGTAATGATTTCTCTCCTTTTGTTCAATAGTAGCAATTATCGAAGAAAGAGCATTTATACAGAAAAATTATTGAATTATTACCAAAATTATTGAATTATTACCAACACGCTTTTTATTTACATTTCATAGCTACGAAGTGAATTGAATACGTTTTATTACATAACACGCTTTTTATTTACATTTCATTATTGAAAAAAATTATATTTGCTTTAGAAAACAAATATTTCAGAATAACTTAAAAGCCTTTTTTTTTTAACAAATTTTATCATATTAAATTTTATTAAATTTTTGCATATCAGTACTCTTCGAATTAATTAAAAATTTTCATTAACTCTTTTATCCATTGAAACAAACTAACAATACATACAACAAAAAAATTATAATTGTCTTTTGAAGTGATAATCAATTTTATATGGATTTATGAAAATTTTATTTTTCATATAACTTAGTTTCTGTCAAACATTTAGTAATGCAAGGCGGCATTCAAACTTTGAATCTATGGAGTTCTGCTATTTTTCTGAATCTTAAAATTGAAATTATTAATTTGGAAACTTTGATGCAAATCTTTAAAAAAGAGAAATCGGTATAAAAAAAAAAGTTTATAATCGTACTAAAATAAATATTTTTGAATTATCTATATGTGTTGAATGGCGTAGTGAACAGCCTATTGATCAGAGGCTATTGTAGGTATTTTCGTATCCCTTATGCAAATTTCCTTCCGGATAAACTATTGAAAGATAGCTGGTCATATTCCTGTACTGCAAGTTATTTAACTTGGAAAACTCCCGAGCACTCACCTCGAGAAAAGGGAGAAGCAAAGTACTCATCTTCCACTGTTTAGTGGCTGGTATCAAGAGCTCGTTTACTCCAAAGTTTTATGCAATACCAGTAGGTCTCAATGATCAAAGTATGTGCATACTTTTAATTGTTAAGATTACGTACAATATGTGCAGATCATGAAACTGTTTAAAATTTTATTCAGAAAGTGTCTACTTTAATTAACACAAAATAAATTTAAAATTAGGAAATATAGCTATTCTTTCCTTATGAATTTTTAAAACATTATTATAACATTCATTAAATAAATGACAATACAATATTATCTAGTTTATATGCTCAACAATATAGCATAAGTAAAAAGAACAATTTCATTTGCAGGCATTATATATAAAAATGTAAAAATCTATACAAGATTAAATTTCTTCTTAACTTTTTATCAAACATTATGTATGAAGCATCTTCAAAAAATATAACATCTTTAATTAGGATTTATTGATTTTTATTATAAAACTATTCACTTTTTAAACAAAGTATATTAATTATTTAAAGAACCAAAACTTAATTATCTCTTTCTCACAAAAATATTTCTATTATTTTTATCAATTTCTATTATATTTCTAGCAATTTTTTTTATTATTTTTATACGATTTTAAGCAGAATATATTTTTAGAAATAAAGATTTTGGGAAAAAAATTTTTAATTAATAATTATTTAGTAAAGAAAGTAGGAGATTATGAGTCTTAGACTAAGCAAAAGATCATTTATGATCTTTTGCTTAGTCTGTAATCTATGATCCAAATTAATATTTTAACATTCTGGAAAAGTAGAAATTCATTCTTTTTCTCAAATCAGCATTATGCTTATAAATTGTTACCAATTTCATTTACAACAATTACGGACAGCTTTATTGAGAGCATATTTGTATCTGTTGCACTATTTCTGTAATAATCTTTAGCTATATTAAAGATATTTTATCTACACCAATTTTATTTAATTTTAAGTTAATATATTAGTTTTTAAAAGTATTCCTTTATTTTTGAAAGGGAGTGTTCATGATTTCATTCCGGAATCTTTTACGCTTTATTTATACTATGAAACTATTCATATTTAACAAACGTGTCTGAATTTCAAATAGCTACTATTAAAATGAAAAATAGTACGGTTAATTATGTTTTTGCTTAAATTTGCTATTAAACTAAAACTAAATGTTAAATTATTTATATTCGAAAAATCAGCAAATGTAAATTGTCTTAAATAAAGTGTAAATAATTATGGGAATAAATTTAATTTATGTGATATGCATTTTTTGGAATATTGCTAAATATATAATAATACATTTTATATCATTAAAGTTTAAAAACATTATTATTCCCATGAAATTAATTACAAACAGTAATATAGTTTTTTGAAACTTTTAAGAATATCGTTAATGGAAATTAGAAAAAAGCAATAAAGAATTATTGTTTAATCGTTAAATTGCTTTTAGAAATTTATTTTAATGCACCAGAGATACCGTTTACTATGGATTTTTTTAACATCCTGCATATTACTATAAAAAGGAAAAATAATGTTCATTTAATATATCTATTTCGCTATAACATCTAGAAATAAATAACCAAGTTACTTAAAATAGTCACCAAAGCATTGCGATTGGAGATAGGTAATAATCTTTAAGAAATTATCCATGGTCGAAAATAGGTCATATTCCTGTAAACAATGATGTCACTTTATGGGACGACACAAGCACAATATCAACATTCCTTAGTAGCTAAAAGTAGTAGGTGTGACATTTACTAGCAGCTATACAGTTGAACAAATCCAGATAACAGGATTATACAGGACTCAGAATTTGCTTGAAATGATTTTATCTATTACGTCGAATCATTAAGATCCTTTTATTTACTAAACAATAATACCCAGGATAAAACTGCTACCAATTAGAACAGTTATCAGTAACTGTCATAAATATTTGGTAGCAAATTATTTATTTTGATTTCATTTTATTGTTACAAATTGCTCTTAAAATTCATGTGTGATAAATAATTCTTTGACAATTGATTTATATAAATATTTTGTGAAAAACATTTATCCGATTATATGATATTTTTTGTGAAATTTGATAAAATAAGGAAACAATTTTCAAAATTTGAAGGTAATATTATATAGATAAATTATTAATATATATATATATATATATATATATATATATATATATATATATATATATATATATATATATATATATATATATATATATATATATATATATATATATATATATATATATATATATATATATATATATATATATATATATATATATATATATATATATATATATATATATATATATATATATATATATATATATATATATATATATATATATATATATAACAGATATTGATAATTTTTATGAAACTTTCATTTCAAACATATATTTTATAAATTTTTCTAAATGCATTCATTCTTATCGTAAAAATATATTTTTATATTTTTATATTAAATTAACAAATGCTTATAGGAGTTTCAATATTTCATTAACCATTATATATAAATGAATTGATACATGTTGTTATGGAAAAGCATTTAAAGTATCTTTCATCAATTCTGAGCTGACATTTTATTTTTTTGAATTTTTAGGAATATTTTATGAGTTTTAAGTTAGAGTAGATATAACTTTAATAGACTTTAAACTGTAGTAATATTGTAATTCTTGGGTAAATAGTTAAAAGTTTAATAATCTCTTTAACTATATATTAAATTACGTCTTACATAAAAAGTTTTTAAAATATATGGATAGTTACTTTCTACGTCGTAATAATTTTCTAATTTTTATAGAATTTATTAAAAGTTATATTAGAAATATTATAAAATTTGAGAATCTTAAAAAATTTAATTAAAAACATTCTCTGGGGAATATATTTAAACATATTTGGAAGAGCATTGAAATGATTTAAAAAGTAGTCTACTGCAAAAATCAACCTTAGTTTCTTCCAAAAATATAAAATAATTTAATTTAACAATTATTTTTACATAATTTAACTGAAAAATATTATTTTTTAGATTTTAATCACCCAAATATTAATGGACTGATAAATTTAACAATGAATTTATGAGGAAATTATAAAATCATGGTATTATAATTTGAAATTATTCAAATTTCAAAAAATCAATAATTCTCCAATATCCAATTTATGATAAATGTAATAAAATAATCAGTAATAAGCAAACTTGTTATTTATGTTTTTCATTTTTTTCATAAGGGATATAAAAACATGCATTTTATCACATCTCAGTTAATGGAAGCATTTGACAGTAAAAAGTACTCAGTTTAAAATACAAAGTGCAAATATCATTTATTTCTGGAACGTTTAAAATATTTATTGATAAACAACAAGCAGAAAAATTAATCATTTAAAAACCTTAAAATATAATATTTGTTATTTGATATTGAATATTGCAGTCATAAGTTATTGACTGCCACACCCAATTGATTGTGCAAAAACATCTAAACAAGTGTTTTTATTTGTTTTACACAACTTTTCCGATTGTACTGATGGTCATTTAAATGTAGGTCTTGAAATTATAAGATAAAAATCGGAATAAAAAATTATATACCTTTGTCACTTTTTATAAATAATTATTTTAGACACTTTAAGTAGATTAAGCAGAGAGCTTTTACGTAAATTCATTTCTGTGAAATTTCGTTTATATATGTTTTTTTATTAATTATTCATAAAACTTTTGAGATAATATTTAAATAATTAAAATATAAAATAATGTTTACAGTTAATGTTTATTTTATTTCCAATCACAAGGCAAATACAAGAATAGCACAAATTAAACTATGAAAAATCACAAAATAGATATGAGACAAAATAAAGTGAATACAGTTCATATGTAAAGTGAATACAGTTCTGGTCACCTCGTTTACGTAAATGAATACAGTTCATATACGTAAACGAGGTGACCGAAGTCATTACCCCAAAAGTTCTCTAACATACCAATGATTCTTCAGAGCTGCTATGCTATGCAGAACAGCGGTGTATTTGATTCCTATTCATAGGCTCTTCTAAGTTGCAGTGTGGGCAGTCGGGTGAATTTAAGATGTCAATGCGGTATAAGAGTTCCGCCAGACAGTCGTGACCCGTCAGGAGTCGAAACTGTGCCATAACTTCATGGCGTGAACCATCAGAGATATTCAGAAGTACATCTTTCCACCGCTTGGGTTTTATCCTTTCTTGTAGTTTAGAAACTTGATTTCTTTTAAAGACTTGTATTAGATGTAACTTAATAGTGTGGTAGGAAACCTCTGCGTATCTGGGTTGGATACGTTCTGCGCCCGTCTTTGCGAAGAAGTCCGCCTGTTCATTTCCATAGATGCAACAATGCACAGGTACCCAGTGGAACGTTCTTTCGTGATGTCAAAATTCCCAAGAGCTCACTGATAGAGAGATTTTCATAAGATGGGAGAGAGATTAATCTTATGGTCTGAATTGCTGCATGTGAATCAAAGAATAGAGCTACTCTGTTAAAAACATCAGGAAGAAAACATGTCGAAAGTTGTAGAGCCTTTTGCCCTATGAAATACGTTTCCAAGGTGCACCACGGGGAGGGTGTTAGATCTACTTGTGCTATTAATATTTAATGCTTAAAGTAACAAAATTCTGATATAATTTACTTGAAAGCTTATGTTAAAAATATAATTTTAATAAATTGAATAAAAAATATTGATAAGTAAAAAATATTAAAATATTAATAATTTATTTGGAAGTAGGTTCTTAGGATGTTGTTTCAAGAAGGCCATAAAATAAGATCTGAGCAATTCTCAGGTTATTGTATTATCGGAATGCAATAATTCCTTTTGAGTTGAGATGGGCAAATAGCAGCAAGGGGACCACATGGGGAGAGCAATCACTCCTGGGAAATCCACCTTGAACAGATATTTCTTTCAGACAGTGACAAAAGAATCATCTCGTATTTTCTCTAATTATAAGAATTGCCTCGTTATAAAAGCTGTCTCGAGACTGCAGGTTGGCTGGATTCGCCTAATTGTTTAAGTCATCCTTCTCATTTTCGAAAGGTTCAAATGCCGAACTTTTAACTGAAAGTCCTTCATTTTCATTAAAGTTGATTGGGGCACGTTAAATAGATTATCGTCGTAATGTCTTCCTAGCGAAATGACTCCTGTAGGGTTAGCAGATCAAATGTATTTGAGTCTTCTGCTTAGTACATGCTTGTAAACTATAGACTATTCTGAGCTAGATTCGGAGAAGTATATGGTGCTGGAGCAAGAACAAGTAAAACTAATGAGGCTTTGATGCAAATTTCACCAAGCACTTTCATTTTTGCTCAAAAATGTAGGAACATTTGATCGGATACTTCAGTCTCGTTAAACTGATATTAAAATTAAATGTGCTTGCAGATATAAATGATATGAATAGATAACAATAAATGAATTTAATGAAACCATCCAATTTGACTTTACATACATTTAATGAATTTTATTTCACAATCATCCATTTTCTGAGGTACAAAGTTAACTAATGAATTCAATAATTTTGAAAATGTGCGGATCTTAAATATACTTTGCTTCAATAATGTGGCTATCGCACCAGAGCAATTTCCAATAGTTGCTTTGAAACATTTTATTATACACTTGCACACTTTATTTATTCTATGTTTTATATTATTCTCTCGTGAACTTTAACAAAAATAACAAAATCTTGAGTATTCTATGTTATAAAATAAGGAATATATGTCCGAATTATATATAACATATGTCCGATTTTAAAGATGAAATCCTTTTACTTTTCATCATGCAAAGCTATATATTTGATAATCTAGTATTAACTACAGTAAAAAATTGCTTAATTGTACAATAAATAAAAATTATTAAAACAGTTATAAATGTCTACACATTTGATTTCATTTATAGGTTGGAAATAACAACTGATTTTAAATTTTTATTACAAATGCTAAGTTGATTTTTGTTATATCATAACGTCAAATATTTCAAATTTTCAAGTGTGCTTTCAAAATGACGAAATTACAGATTATTTACATTTAAGAAATATAATTACGAAATATTTTGTGACTATTAGTACTAGAAAAATGTTTCATGATTTGAATACTAATTAAATTTTCTTACATTATTAATAAAGGTGTTTTTTTTAACTAAAACAGTATAAACATCAGCAAATACATAAATAATGTAGACAAAATGTTAAAAGCTAATTTTTTGTTTTAGATTGCATTTTTTTATGATACATCTTATTTTATAAGTGACGTTTTTTATAATATGTATAATAATCAATTATTTGCATTAAAATGAAAAAAAAATAACATCTTAAACTTTTTTAAAATTAAACTAGTTAAAAAAAGTGGAGCATGAATGAAGAATAAAGATACACCACAATGTTAAAGCTTTACTTTTGATAGAATTAATAAATAAAAGTCTTCAATTATTTTGAAAGATACTATTTATCTTTGCACTTACCATGATATTGAAACTATTAGGATAAAAAAATAATTTTTAACATGCAATCAATGATAAAATTTCAGAATGGAATATATTTTAATTTTATTTTATTGTTCATAGGAAAATGTCAAAAAGACAAAATACCCAATGAAACCAGCAATATAACTAACTCTATTTACACGTTTTCATTATAACGAGAATATTTTCAAAAATTGAAACATGATTAATTTTAAGATTCAAATAAGTTACTAACGCAAGACGTATTTTTATAGACGTTAAATTTTCCTTAAATAAAATAGTTTGCCTATAATTAAATTGTTTTAATTTGACAGAAAAAAATTAAAATTATAAAATGAATATTAATTTATATATATAAATGATGGAGAGGAACTGAGTCCTTCTAACAATTTTTCTTTACCATCAAATGGAGCCAGAGATACAATACAAAGAAAGAAATTATTACATAAAAATAAAAGTTAAGAAAAAAACGTATTCAATGCAACGCCCAAACAGCAAACATTCTTAAGTCTTTAATATTTTTCTTTTTTTTTTATATAAATTTTACTCTTTATTTTATTTAAGATTGCCTTAAATAAAAATATTTTAATGGGTTAAAAGGTGTAGTAAAATAAGTATGAGTTTGAAAACAATGTATTATAGTAAGTGAACTGCTCAGAAATTAAGAGATTACGGTTTATTTTAAATAGAATGAAGTAGCATAATTCCCTAGATCTGGATGAATTTATATGATAATTATATTGTTTCTAAAATAAAAAAAATAGGTATACGTAAAAGTAAGATTTTTCTGAATATTATATATCTAACATTCTTATAGAAATGAACATTTGAAAACGCATCAAATTGAAATTTATCAACAGTATCAATATGTTAAGTATATATTCTCACTTACTTAAATAAGGTAAATACATAGCTACAACATTTGGAAAAGCATTTTCTATTTTATCTTGATATGACATTTTAGATTATGCATTGTGACATCTCCATTTATCCATATGTGGATGCCATCTACCATCAAGACATCAAAACAGTCATATTTGAAATACATTTTATGTAAAGAAGAAATTTTTAGTTTTAGTTTTCTCATAGGAGAGAACAGAAATGTTGAATAACTTAACTTGATTAAAAAAAAAAAAAAAAAACTCATATTGAAAAGTTTTATGTTTTTTCCAGATTTTGTTTCTTATAATCTTAAAAATCTTATAAAATCTATCATTAAAAAAGCGGAAAAGAGTTTCACACATTATTCGCAAGAAAATTTATAAAGCAAAATAAAAATTCCATTCGATTTTAATTTATAATGCAAGTTACGAAAATAATGATTTTATATTAATTAATATGTATACTATATGTGGAAATTATAATTTAAATAAAATGATATTTTAGTAATCTAAATGAAACAAAAAATTTAAATTATAAAAAAAAATTTAAAAATATGTTTGGAAGAATAAAAAAAAATATGTGAGGCTTGTTTTCATTATAATAAATAAAAGAGAGTTTACTTAAGTAAATTTCTGTTTTTATTAGCATTCTGCAAAAATTTAAAACAATTTATTTCAAACTAATAGTTTATTTACATCTTTCATTGAAATTGTTTTCATTTTCTTTCCTATTTTTGTATTTAATGCTCCTTATTTCATCCTCTATTAGTCAAAAATATATTTAAAATAAAAAATGTATTAAAAGTTTCAAACCCTATTCACAAATTATTTTTAATCAAGTATTTTAAATTGTATATTATAAATTTGAGTATAAGTAATACTAAAGGCGCATTTCAATTGGAATCTCAAGCACCAGCATTTTTCCCAGATGTTTTTTAAAATGTCTTACACTTACTATTACAAAATTTTATTATCATTCCATTTCTAACATCTAGCAATCGTGGCCGTGATGACTTGATTAGTTTAGGAGACGCTCTTACTATCGAATGCTGCTTAAATAATGATTTAATCAAAGTAACCAAAGTAGTTATAATCGCCAATGGCGTTTCTGTTACGACATTAGATAGTTAGTTACAAATAGGTGGTAATTATAATTCCCTCCAAGTGAAATGATATATCTGAGGAGTCAATTCATTTAAAGGGTGTATTCAGCTTTTTCCTTACTTTTAAATAACGATGACTCTCACCTAGCAGCTTCAATATAACTGCTACATTCTATCTCTGAGCTAGGTACCGAAAGATATGCTGGTCCTCCCTCGCAACTTGCAATCTCAATACTTCAAATTAACATTGAAGAAACATGGAAAATATACTGTACAGTGAAATTTAGAAAAAAATTGACAGTTTTTTGGCTAAGCTTGGTTCTATTCATGTTCAAAGTAAAAAGACAACGCTGAAAACTGTATAGAATAACCGAAAATAATCCGATATCAATAATAAGACACAAAATTGGTGAGAAACTAAAAGGTACCCTAAAGTATAGACTACCCGTAGAAGTTTTAATGTAATTTAAATAATAAAAGTGAGGATGGAATAATTTAAAATCACGTTGTTCATTATTGAAGTATAATATTAATATAATGGAGTTGATAAATTCATGTGTGTGTGTGTGTGTGTGTGTGTGTGTGTGTGTGTGTGTGTGTGTGTGTGTGTGTGTGTGTGTGTGTGTGTGTGTGTGATATGCATTAAATATTTTATGTACCTTTTATTACAATTCTATTTATCATGTAGTCAAACACTATAATTTATTTATTGGATTAAATTTCGAATCCAATACACAAATTATAGTATTTATTTTGAGCAAAATTTAGGATAAAGAATTTGATTTCAGGGCATTAGGATATGAGGTTTAAAAAATATTTTTTTCAATATGATTAAAAATAATTTTAATTAATATTATTAAAAATAATTGAAAAATCTTTTAAAAATTCCTTATTTTCCTGCACATTATCTAGAATATTTACCGTTTTTAAAAAATTAACCTAAAATAATAAATTTAAAATAGTTATATTTTATTCAATTTAAATAATGATTTTTTATTAGTAAATTCACAACGTTTTGAAATCTTTGCATTTTGCATTTTATTATGAATATGGAATTTCCTAAACGTGTTATGATCGAAAGTTGATTAGTTACTGTAATTGAATTAATTTAAATACAGCCTAAGTAGGACTTAATTAAAATTTAAACAAAATCCAACACAAACATTAGATTATAGAACACCAGTAATTATATTAAATCCCTAAAAATCCATCACTGATCAAAATACTTATGAAGGAGTTTGAATGAGATGAATTTACTTTTTGAATATTTTCCTTTGCTTGCCTTGATTATTCAAATTAAAAAAAAATTAACACTTATTAATCTTAACATCAAAATAATTGTTTTCGTGAATGCAAAAGAATTCTTATTTAAATTTCTCTGTGTAACATAATGTTAGAAATAATTATTGAGGATTAATGTTTGGTTGAAAGGTATATAATAACGAGTTAAATAATGTTTGATTAATCCCTTGTAAACACGAAATTATGATTATCTTTTTCCAATAAATAAATGAATTCAATTTTGAATACAAATGCAATTAAATTGAGAATATGCTAGAAGTAAATAACTCATCTGTTGTTTAATTAATAAAGCTCAAATCAAATTTAGCATTTGAAAGATTTATTCCTCTGGTAATATGCTTAAAAATATTTAGCAGTGGGAATTCTAAATTTGATAATTGTTAACAAAAAAAATAATAATTGGTTCTCTTTTGAATTTTCTTATTTTTACGATTTGTGCTGCAAATAAATTTTGTATAAATACTTTTTTATTCATTTCTAATAATTTCGTAATGTTTTCTTCAAAATGTTATTAATACATTAATTTTAAATTTTTTAAGAAAATTTATAGTAAATAAACTTAAAAAACTTACATAAATGAAAATTGAAATGATTATAATTTTTTTAAGTATGAATTTTTATAAATATAGAGAAATACATCTGTAAATTTTCAAAAAATATTTAGTAGTGAAATTAAATGTTTCCTAAATTGTTTCACGAATAAATTTTAAAATTAAATAAAAATAATAAGAAGAGAATTATCTTGAACTTAAATTTACATTTAAACTTGAGTCATTTTGTACTGCAATCGTTTTTATTTGAATTTTTTAGTACTTTTAGGCTTAAAATAAAAAAACATTCTTTCTAATTTAAAAGAAGACTCATAATAAGAATTTTTATATTTTGTATAACTGCTGAAAACTGTAATTAAAAAAATGTTTTCATGATTTAATAATATGGGATTTTTTAAACATTTATGTATAAAATTATGAAAAGTTTGTTAAAATATTTAAATATTTATGGTTTAAAATAAAACAAGAATATATATTAATATTAAATAAAATACAATATCAAAAGTTTTGATCTTCAAACATAGAATGAAAATTTATTTAAAATGTATTCAAACTAATAAATATTAATAATTTAATTTGGGATTCATATAAATATTGAAATATCAGAAGTTTAAAAACTCTGAAATTTTCTGGAGAAAGGAATCAATAAAATATTTACTAATTTCTCTTAAAATTTCGCAACCGTAATTGAATATTTGAAATGCAAAGAAGTTACTATTTTCATTAAAATTTCTTGTATTAATTTTGAAAACGTGATGTTAATGAAACATGCTTGTGGAAGAAAATTTAAAAATGCAATATAGATTATGTATCAACAAAAATATATTTATTTTATATATAATAATAAAAACTCAAATTCTATAAAATACAAATTTTACATTTATAGAGACTATTACACTATAACTACAAGGAAACAAATTATTATATTTTTGAAAATGCTCAAATTTTAATTAAAAATGAAACGTATTAAATTAAATTCTCAAAATGAAGAATTTAAAATGAATTTTTTGTTTTAGATGCATATATTACATTGTAAAAATATATTACTGCTTTAACATATATAGTATAATATTACAGTAATTTTTGAAATTATTAAATTTCAGATAAATTGAGCTTATTAATATTCTACGTATTTTACACCTAAACTTTTTATCAAAATAATTTGATATTTATTTTTTATTTGTTCCATCATAAATTCTAAAATTCCTCTTAAATTAAAATACAATCTAGCAGAAGAAATAAAAAAGGTTTCTTGGGATGCTTATTTATTGTTGACATATCTTGTTACAGAAATCTAAAGCCCAAGAGGATTTGAGACTTTTGACAAGCAATGTATGTTCTAAGACATTGAAACTCGTTTGAAATGTCTTATTGACATCATTGTTTTTTTCTCTTACACTACTGTACGAAAGAAAAATGTTATCACGGAAACAAAATAAATATTGTTCTGACTCTCTTATTTCAAACGTAATGCGCTATTTCTCATAAGATCAAAGCAAAACATAAAGGCATTTAATTTTATGATGCATTTATGCCCATTTGTACATACATCATCGAATATTCTGAACCGAAAATTAAAAATATTGTATACTTTAAAAAACTTAAAATGCACTGAAACATACATTTGAGTAAGTTAAGGAAATATACGAGAGTTTTTCTGAAATTTTTGAGACACGCGCAGACGAAAATTTACAAAATAAAAATAACGGTTTAATTTTAAAATATGAAGTATTTTAACACAAAAGACGATTTTTTACTGACTTACTTCAAATTGTTTAGCGTAGAACAAATTTTAAACAGAAGAGAAAATGGAGTGGACGCGAGAACATGTTCGCGCTATGAATTTCTACGATTTTAAAGCAGTATTAAATCAAGAAGAATGCGTTCAACGGTTGCAATCAGCATTTGGTGATGAATCTCCAGCTCGTGCTACTGTATTTATATGGTTTATAGAATTTAGAAAAGGTCGCAATTTTCTTCAGGATGAAGAACAAACAGGAAAGCCACCGTCGGCAGTAATCCCGGATAATGTGTCTACCATACGAAAAATGTTAATAGATGATAATCGCTAAACCTATCAGATGATATAGAAGGAACTTAACATTGGATCCGCAGCCATACACAAAATCATTCATGGAAAATTACATATGAAAAAAGTAGTTTGCCGTTGGGTTTCCCATAATCTAACTAAGTACCAAAAAGAAGGGCGTGTCAGAATCAGTAAAGAAACTCTTAAATTGCGAAAAGATGGTGGCCACCGCATTGCTTCTAAAATTGTAACAGGTGATGAAACGTACATACCGTTTTTTGACATTCCAACGCGTCCAGAAAGCAAAGTATGGATCTTTAAAAATGATCTCACGCCGACAACGGTGAGAGAACAACTCGCACTGAAAAAAGTGATGTAAAGTCAAGGTCATCAAGTGGAAGGAAAGAAGACAGCAACAGCAAACTGGTATACCACTAAATGTCTTCCAGAAATTCTGCAAGAATTGTATATTAGGGGACTAATGATTCACAATGACAATGCATCTTCTCATACAGCCGGATTTAAAGTTGAATTTCTTAAACAAAAAGAAATTAAATTGATCGAACATCCGCCGTAATCACCTGATCTAGCTATGTGCGACTTTTCATTGTTCTTTAATCTAAAAAAAGAACTTATTTGGACTTTGTTTTCATTCAGAAGAAGAGATTGATGTGGCTATAAATGCATTTTTTCATCTATTCAAAGAAATGAATGACTTGAGGCATTTAATCTGTGAAAAGTTCGTTTACAAATGTGCATTGCTGGAGACTACTTTCAACACATCTAAAATTTTGTAAGAATAACTTTAAAAACCTAGTTGTATCTCACTCAAAAATTATAGAGTGTTCCTCGTATATATATATATATATATATATATATATATATATATATATATATATATATATATATATATATATATATATATAAAATAATATATATATATAATAAATCTATATATATATATATATATTTATTAGATTTATTTCATTATTCATCAACTACATACAATAAATGACATATAGTATAACGAAGGGGTTATTGTTGAAATTGGCTTCCTAAATTCGTATTGCTATCTGCCAATTAATTCCTGTTCCCTATTGATAAACTGATAAGTCTGGAAACTAATGTTCTCTGTCTCTCCTTAAGCTATGTTCCAGTATAGATTCGACAATCCCATTATTTCCTACCGGAAAACCTATAATCTGTTGGAAGGGAGTCCCTCCTACAGTAAAATGATTACCTCAGCACTTTTCTGCTGCAAATATTTTCCTTAATAAATCTTTTGTTTTAAGCAATAAATTAATGCATATTTGTAGTTTTCTCCTCATATATTCTAGTTAATTGTGTATTTTATAAGGAAGGTTACTCTTTTTCACTAGAATTTGCTTCAATATGTATTAAATTACATTTCAAATCGTGGATGATGAACTGATCATCATAATTCAAAGTGAATGAAAAAAAATAATCATCTTAATTAAATAAAAATTTATTCTCTCCTTGAATAATATTTTAATGCGTTTTCTATAACACTGCGTCAATCATAATATAATACATTATGTTACTGGAATTATTTGTACACATCAAATAAAGGAAGTTTTTTGAAAGTATATCTAAATTAAATTGCTCAGTTTTTCAGTTCTTTATATTTGAAAAGTGTTTCTAGAAATCTGAAATTCTTTGGATATTTAATAACTAAGCCAAAAGAATTATTTTTCACAAACAACTATTCTTTATGCTTCATCTTGATTTTCGTAAGAGTAATAATTTAATATTAAAAATATCAAAAAGAATGAAGAGATCTAAATATCAAGAAGGAATTAGAGATTTATTGATTAAGACTCATTCCTTTATATATAATACAAATTAAAAATATTATTTTATTATTTCCTGTTATTTTTGAGATTAAATTATTACTTTAGTTTTGTTGAACTAAAGTAATAATTTAATATGAAACATAAAATGTTAAATTCCCAATACATATTAAAATAATAAACAACATAGCTAATAAACAAAAACATTATTATCATAAGTAAAATTTTATTTCTACTCACCATGCTTTTAATTGGAAAAATCAATAACAATTTTAAGTAAAAAAATTAACTCATTAAAATTTATTTCTGTAAACTAAAGGAAACCGAAGAAGTAACAATATTTAATTTAAAACTTCTTGTAATCGTATTTCATGTTTTCCTTAATTACAATTTATTTACATAAGCAATTTTCATTTCTATGTTCCAGTGAAGTATTAATACAATTCAATTAATTTACATATTTGTGTTTTCCTTTAACGACATATTTTCCTTAATTCTCGATGGATTGATATAGTTTTCTTTAGAAACTGAATCCATTTATGTTTACTGTAAAAGAAAAATTTATTTACAATGGTAAATATATAAGCACTTTCAATCCACAAGGACAATATATGTGTTCTTTTTTAATCAACGAGCATAATAATCATATTTTATTTAATGCAGCATATACAAATGTAATATAAAGATTAGTTAATTACTCAAAGTAAACATTTACATTTTTGTACAAATATTTATGCTAAAGAAGGAAATATTAATCTATATTGAAGCTCTTATTTTTTTCTCGGTACTAATGAATGATTTCGTATTAATAAAGGTAAATAATTATAATTTCTTTTGACATTATAAAACATTGCAATTGAAAAATATACGAAATATTGTTAATTTTCACATAGAGTTTTCAGCAAATTTTATCTTTAAAAAAATAATTTAGTAAAATATACATGATGCAAATATATACACATATATGTTCTTATTTTAGATATAAATATATCCATTTATAATAATATAAAATAATTTAATAAACTATCTACGTATATATCTAGTTATACACAAAATTATGGTGAAAACAATTTTCCACTTCATTATGCATTTTTTGCAGATGAAAACTGAATACGTTTTTAACTCCTGCTTTATTATATTTATTTAGCCGTTTTTTCAAAGAAGAATGAACATCACTAAATGTATAACATATGAAATCCAAATAATCTATATTATTCATAATATTTTCTCTATTATCACTCTGCTACTGCAAAGTAAAACCTTTGATTCATACCTGTTTTAATTAATTTACTGGCATTAAATAACTTAATTTCATCATTTACTCATTAGGTGAGATGATATTTCAAATAAGTTTGAAATATTATGCTAAGTAACTTTTCTTTTAATTTATGACAAAAGTTATTGGTGCAAATTTGTTTAAATGCAGCATTTCATATCAGAAATTATATTAATGCAATCGTTTTATCTATTAGTAGTCAAACAATTCATAAAAATTGTTTTGTGGAGCACATTCTCCTCTGTATGAAACAGTTATTTTTTGTTTTCAATGCAATCAGGCATTTAGGTTCATATTGTTTCAAAAGTCTAAAGTATTTTAAACCTTATCATATTAATGTATGTAATAGTTCTAAATTAGTAAAGTAAAATAAAGATAAATATTATATATATATATATATATGTATATATATATATATATATATATATATATATATATATATATATTAATTTCATCATTTACTCATTAGGTGCGATGATATTTCAAATAAGTTTGAAATGTTATGCCAAGTAACTTTTCTTTTAATTTATGACAAAAGTTATTGGTGCAAATTTGTTTAAATGCAGCAGCATTTCATATCAGAAATTATAATAAATGCAATAATTTTATATTATAAAAAATTACTATTTTTTAAAGTTGAACTGTCTCAATTGATAAAATTTAAGAGGTTATTATTTATATATTTACTAATATTTATTTTTTAATCAAAACTTAAAGCTAAATGTACGTTTTAGACATGTGTTTAGTAAAATAAGTGAAAATTAGTCTTTTTATTCTGAATCTCTAACAGTTAATTAAGTGTTCTGATGATTTAATTCTCTGAAATAATATGTAATTAAATTGTATCAAATAATTTATATATAAAATTATTTTTCACTGATTTTCTGATTTTAACGTTTACAATTTCTATTCAAATATTGCAAATCTGATCAGTTTTGTAAAGTCTAATATACGTGTTTGTTAATTTTGTATTCAAACTAATACAGATTTTTCCACGATTTTAAAAAACCTTTAACAAATAACAAGATGATATAAATTTACCAAACATATAAAATTCTCAAATTAGGTTAATTTTCTTTAATCATACGGAATTTCTGAATCATGATATAGAATATTTGTTAACGTTCCTTCATTCAATTCAATTTTTTACAACCTATTATAAAATGCATTTTTTAAATGTATACATTTTTCCTATTATAATATAAATTTTTCAAGTATAATCTTCCTCTTTACATGGTGAATTTATTTCTTTATAGAATAAATATAATTAAGGCATAAATTAATAATGAAAAATAAAAAATTTCATTACCTATAAATCGAACAGCTTCAGATAGAAATGTATTCTAACATAAAGCTTTTGTATAATCTTCAATAATCTAAGACTGCCAATACCATTTCTTTCCTTATCTCTTTTTATGATTGTATATTTAGATTTTGAAAAGTCATTGATGTAAGCATTTATTTATTACATGTTTTTTAAAGTTATTATCCTTACTCACGCTTTCGCACCATACTGAGGAGTACAAATAAAACAGCTGGTATAATATATTATATTAAAAACACTTCATCATTTTTGGATGTAAAATCGACCAATTTTTCAACTTGTTATTCTACTTTAAGTAATTTCACTTAGATTTTTATTTGAGATGATTATATTAAAAAATAATATTTTTAAAATGTGATATATAATTATATCTTCATTTTATTTTAAAAGCTTTTCCCTGAAAAGTAGTGCAGACCACATGATAAATGGAACTATATGTATGCATGAAGTCGCTGATTTTCGCAATAAGTTAGTCTTAAATCACTGAAATTTTAAAAAAAATAATAATCTAACTGAAAGGAAAAATGCTGCAGTTCATTTATCGTTAAGTTTTGACTACTAAAAACCTTCTTTTTTTTTTACAAGGAAATTCAAAAGTTAGTGAAAGAATCATTCAGAAGTTAATAGGATTTTATTAAATAGAACTTACTTTGACCATCATTTTTATTATAAAAACTTAGGTTAGCACCATTTTACCTGCATTGTGAGAATTATTTTAAATTCTTAGTTTTCTTACTCCTTTACATAAAATTTGTGTAAAATGCTATGAAACTGTTTAAGATACTTTGTGCTAATACGTGATCGAGTTCTGCTACTTTTAATGAGAGCATTTTAATCAGCAGCAATGTATAATAGAGAATAATTTAATTTTTAATATATATATATATATATATATATATATATATATATATATATATATATATATACATATACAAGATTTATTTAATTGTGATGGCATTCCGAGATGTTTTACACAAACCTCATCTGTATTTTAAAAAATATTTTTAATGTTGGTTACTATGAATCACAATTTAGCTGTCTCTGGTAATATACGGAGAAATTAGTGACGCTAACTTGAAGCAGTTGGTCTCGCGTTTGAATCACGATTCGGGCATGGACGATTCTTTCTTTCTTTGTGTTTGTCTTTCTTTGATACATCACTTTCGGGGCAAATATGGCACACTTAATGGATTTGAAGAGCACCCCACTGTATGAAATGCCATCTCTTCACACATTGTGGAGATAAGTATGGCAAAATTCTAAGGGCAGCCGGGCATTAGAAAGATATTTTTCTGGGTATGATGGTTTTGATGTATTTAAACAAGAAAAAGTCTACATAACTTAGTGTTAAAAGATGTAGATTAAGTATATTAGGAGTAAGTTTTTACAATTTTTTTTCCTAACTTATTTTTTCTAATTTCTGTTTTCATAGAATTCAATTCATCTGGAACATATTGATCTGAACTGCAGACAAACAGATGTAATCAGACAAATGAAAGCTTAGAAGGCTTTCTTATAAACTATTTTTAGCTGATAGAATCTTGAATTTCAAAGAGCAGCTCAAATTGAAAAATAATTAAGGCAGAATATTACTTTTTCACAGACATGTGTACCTATGAAATGCTTCAGGTAGATTATTATAAGGTTTACATTTCCCGCTTACAGGTGTGGCTTTTGCAAGAATACTTTGCTTAACTAAAAATTTATTCAATAATTTTGAACAAATTTCTGTTCCTTAACATTATCTTAAGCAGCAAATGATATTTAAAAATGTTTTAAACATAGTATTAAGCTGGGGGATTATTTGATAGTTACTGGATTCTTATCTGTATCTTTATCTGAAGACAGGATATACTGGACCCATATTCCATTCTTAGAGTTGTGGTAGCGTAGTGGTTAGGGTATCGGCTTTCCGTCCAGTAGAGTGGGGTTCGATTCCCAGTGCTACCAAATTCCCACCGAGTACATGCGATATACGTGCTCGTTAAATCAGTGAAATCGAAAGTGCTGTGGTCAGTCGCTGAGCAATTACCATGGCTGCATTAGCCTTGAGAAAATTTCCAGCCCCCCTTTAGATCATTTCCAAATTGAAGGAATGAATACTCTGGTGGTGCCATCCATAGGATTATTTGAAGAACAAAGTCGTACTTTCACCTTCGTGGTGGTGCTTTTTAATCGAAAGACGCAATCTACTACATGAATTCGCATAGCCAAGGGATAGCGAGCTTTGCTTGCTGAAATGTCATTAGTAAAAACAACATCATTTCATTCATCTGTTCTACAGTCCATGCATTACAATATTTTTTATAGATAGCATTAATCAAATCAGTATCATTAATTTTTGAGAAACATCATAAATGTCATTTAAATATATCAGAAAGATATATTACGTATGTTTATTTACTACATAATCAATTTAATGGTATCTAGGCAAGTCCTGCTCATGTTTAAGTTCGTTAATATGATCTGGAAATACAAATGAAATTTTAAATTTATAATTTTTTTATCAGGTATCAACTACTTAAAATATTCTTATAACTTTCCAAGATTTTTATTCTTCTGGCTAAAAAGATAGCCATTTTTATTTTTGCTAGAAAATTTTTTCAAATTAAATTCCTTCCCTGTTTTTATTTTATTATTTTTTATTTAGTTTGTGGTATTTAAATGATTTTCTTACGATTGTAGTTTTTTTTAATTTCTTTAAATTCTATATTAAGATAGAGTCTCTTCTTTACTTTCTCTAAGGAATTATATTTCTGAGAAATATAGAGAAAGAAAATGCAGCATAGAATTGTGAAGTTACAGTTCTGTGAACTTTCTCCTACATATTCTTAATCTTATCAGCAAATTTTTTGTATGATGATCGTAGCTATCTTCAGATTAATTAATGAAATAAGAATTTAACATGACATCATAAAATCTGTTTTAAAATTGTGAAACAGTTTTAACATTTATCAATTTAGTTTAAAACTAAAATTAAATTACCTTATACTAATTACAATACTAAAAATAACTTTATTCATATTTTCTATTCATGCACAGTAATTAAATTTACATGAAAAGGTGAATAATAAAATATTATTTCTTAACCAAATCTCTGAGGAAATTTCTTTCTTCCTTTTTCCCCTCTATTTTATAAAATGAATCCGTAATTATATTATTCATTTCTAATATTATGTGAAACAAAGAAATTCAAATAACAAAATAATAAATGTTTCCCTTTTGCTGAGATTAAAATTATTTTGCAATTCTCAAAGCAGTCTTGATAAAAGAGGTCTCATTAAATTTACTAAGGAAGCACGGTATACAAATTTATGATATTATTAAAAGCATATATTTTTGAGCAATAAATAGTTAATTTGCATTTTATAGGAAGCATTTCAATCTAATAATTAAAATATCTTAAAAGAAATCATAATATAAATAAATTATCTAAAAACGAGCATTCCATAACTAATATAATTTACATTCAAAAGCATAAAGCGTGATCGTAAGCTGATATAATAAGGCTTTTACAAATTATTTTACACATTAATAAAATAATATATAACGCCTGTCTCACGATAATATGCTAATATTTCTCTCCCCAAATTAATACATTTTAAAATAACGCCTCTTTGAAAAATTTTGAATAAATTTTTTAAATATTTTTTTGCATATCTTAACTATTTTTTGTTTCTATATCAAATTTAATTATAATAGTTTAAAAAATATTGAATTTATACTATTTTAGATGTTATTGAGATTTCAGACTTAATTATTGCCCTATACAAAAAGCATCTATACTCGAAATGAACAAAGAAACCTACGCCCCCATTAAAGCACACGAATTTTAAAAAAAAAATTCTTCATAAATGTAACGAATAATTTTTATAATTATAAATGTTTAGTAATTATAAAATTAATGAGGAATTTGCTTGAAAAATAATTCAGATAAATTAAAAAATTTTTTAATTCATTTACCTTTTTCATGTAATTATGAGTCGCATGAACCTTTATAAGTACAATATATATATATATATATATATATATATATATATATATATAGATATATATATATATATATTGCACTACAAATGTTTCACAACATTCTTATTGGAGTAGGAGATCGAGAATTTTCAGGATATTTTTCTTGTTATATTTGACAATGGTTTAATATCTATTTAAATTTTTTTCTGGAATAGACGCAGTGAATACCAATCAGTTTTATCTATTTGGTTATCTGTTACATGATGTCAATATAGTTTACATGCCGTAATTGACATATTTAAAGAAAAACACATTAATTTCCTCTAAATTACTCTAGTCGATTAATGAAAAATTTATTGATGAAGATGAATACTCCTTCTAAAGGTTGGTTTGACTATAGTAAAAATTTAAATAATTGGGTTATGGTATAAGAGATTATGATGGCATTTAAAATAGCTACAAAAGTGTTAAAAAAACACAATGCATTTTAAGAAATTATTTTAGCCTTACGTGTTTCTCCATGAGCTTGGATAAAATCTCCAAAGAATATAAAAATAATTTATATTTAATTATCTTATGTTAGTAGCAACTCTAAATACTTATATAACCATAAATCACTAATATTGTCAAATTAAAGCTTATGTAGTCCAAATCAGCATCAACTCTGAGATAAAAAAAAAATTCGAAGTGGTAACTGATTTATTAAACATTTATTTCGATGAATATTTTTTATATACTTACGTAAAAAATAACATTAAAAGAGACTTAAAGAACTAGACAAAATATTAATTATAGGGAACAAGTTTTAAAGTAAGAAAAGGTGCGAGTATATATATATATATATATATATATATATATATATATATATATATATATATATATATATATATATATATATATATATATATATATATATATATATATATATATATATATATATATATATATATATATATATATATATATATATATATATATATATATATATATATATATATATATATATATATATATATATATATATATATATATATATATATATATATATATATATATATATATATATATATATATATATATATATATATATATATATATATATATATATATAAAAGTTTGCTAGTAAGAAAAAAGAAAAAATAATCTTAAAATATAATACTAGAGAGATCGAATACAAACAGACAATACAAATAGATGAAAAAAAGAAATATATACTACGAGAAATCTCCCATGTCCATTGCAAACATATGAAAAGCACTATTTGCAGAACATTCCAGAACATTTTCCACTGGAATAAGAAAAGACCACATAGTAGAAATTTTTCGCTCGCTCATAAGAATTCAGAATAAAAATACATTGAAGATTGGTTAGGAAACATTTATAAATGAATTACAGGCTCTATTTTAAATGAATCAGTAAATTCTGATAGTAAATGTTTTATTCATACAATATGCTCTTAAAATTTTTCAAAAAGTGTACTGAAGTAATTTGTTAATTTAATTTAAATCCTCAATATTAGAAAAAATTCGATTCGATGTTCAAATTATTGAAATATTTTTTTTTCTGACAAGATAAGCCAATTTGTTTTGTATAATTAAAATATCTTTGCATTCAAAAGCACTTTTCAGTAACGCATATAATCAAACAATATTTTATATAATGCAAATTAGTTTATAATAGATAAGCATTTCATGAAAGAATATTTTGTTATAAGTACTTACGAAAAGAAGAATTTTATTTAATCACATTTATTGGAATACTTCATTGTAACATTGTTGAAATAATTACATCTAAAAAATGCTAACACAAACGCATATATACCCACATATCTATATGTATATGTATGTAAATATAAATGTATATAGATATGTATGTGTATACATATTATGTATTACGTTAAGAGTGTGATTAAAAAAATCAACCATATTGATTGCAAAATATAAATACACAGTTATTCAAACATTTCGTCGTAAATAAGCATTTAAATTTAAATAATTATGTTAATGATTTCAATATAAATTTTTAAAATAACGATTCTATTAGTTTCTAGAAATATTTTTCGCTCCATGCATTGAAAATTCGTCAACCAAATAATAACATTTAAATATTTTTCAAAAACAATATTAAAATAACTTTTGCGGAAATGTGAGTGTCCAAGTTAAAAATAATTATTTAAGTAAATGTTAAGTATGATATACTGAACTATATAATTTGTATGATGCTAACACACGAAAAAATAATAAATTTAGTAAAGTATAAAAGTAACTAGAAAAACAAGTTTCGCTCCTAATTAATAAATATGCTGTACATATTTTTATTGCAGTAATTTTTATACGCAATTGAAAATTATTCAAAAAACTCAGTTTCAAATTTTATATATTTAGTTTTTCTCTACATTTTTACCTTATTTTAATGCCTCTTATGATGTTAAAATTTTGCGGTATTTTCCAATGAAGCATGTAAATATTCTATATTGCTTTAATATTTTGAAAAAAGAAATAATGTTTGCTTCTATATTTAAAAACAATGATAGAGAAAACGCACTTATAGATAATAAAAAGACCATTCATTATATTATCTCAATTTTTCCCACTTAAAATTTTATTTATGTTACCAAAACAATCAGCTCTAATTTTATAAAAGTACTTTTTAATGTGAAATACCAAAGATATTAATAAAATTACATTGCAGGGAGGAAATTCTGAATCAGATATAAATTACTTTCCTATAGATAAGTTAAGGTTTATTGAAAACCTATGCTTTTTATCTTTTGTAAATGCGTTCAGATTTTGCATTTATTATGATAAATGTACATAAAATTTAAAACTGATAGAAATTTTTATTCATTATAATCAATAAATACAGAATCTGGATACATATAGGGTTTTAAGACTTTTTAATAACTTTTTTCCACTGTTTTTTCTAAGAATTGACATTATTAAAAATTATTAGAACTTTCATGGTAGATATAATGATTTAACAAGCATATACAAAAATATGTTTTCAAAATATTTTTAAAACAAATGAATAAAATTTCTTAATATTAAAAATTGTTTATAAAATTAATTATATTTATTTGAGAGCATTCTTATTAGTAACAAAAATAGAGACGAAATAACTTTCTTATAAATAAAGTATGACGATAAAACTTCGGAATGTATAGTAACCTTAACATATATATATATATATATATATATATATATATATCATGAATCCAAATGTTAAATGTGTCATATTCAAAATCAATCTAATTATTATTGATTACAATATTGTAAAAACAATGTAAATTTGAAACATTTTATTTATGTCAGCTAATAACATATACACCTTAAATTAATTATGTAGAGCTTTATTTTTGTAATTCAAATTCAGACTTCAGAAGAAACAATAAAATGCAGCACCCTGAAGAAATCATGCAAATCATGTGAAATTTACGTCCTGCATTTGAGACGATAAGATATGTAAATAATTAGCATTTCTGTGCATACGCACATCATGGACCACTGTCGGGTCACTTGTAAGTGCTATATCAAAAGTGAAGAGAGATTGTTTGAAGTACGGCAGTTGTTTTTAATTGAGTTCTTTTTGTGCTTGTTGTTAAACTACATTTTATACAGGATTTGTTCTTTCAAACAATATTCTGTGTTCATCAGAGGAAGAATCGTACTCTATAGGGATTGCTGATCATTCTTAGGAGAAATCAATGAAGGTGTTAAATGAAAATAAGCAACGAAGGATATGTAAGCTTTGGATGCAAGAAGGAACAATCACATGCACCTCGTTGCACAATGCGAGGTGCATGTAGCAGGGATGCCAAGCAATACATTCATTGCTTCGTTACATTTGAACTAAATCCACAGGTATTTGTGCAGAAAATGATACCAGTGAAAGACGAAAATGGACAAAGGAATGAGATGACATAGTCGTGACTGACGAATACCATTTAGATTGTCAACACCAGGATGTTGAGATTCGAATCTATATCACTGAAGTAAGAGACAGCAAAACAGTTACACTGTATATCAACATAGTGGTGTCGCACCCAATATCATGGTTTGAGGCGGTATTAAATTTCTACACAGCATTCTTTTAGTACCCATTGACATTACACAGAATAGTTAGCATGTCTGATGTTTTGGAGTAAATGACCCTTTCTCAGTGCTTGCCCTCACCCATATACTAACAGTATAATTTGCGATTACAAGTGACACGCAATGTTCAAGAGTTCTTGTAAACCTATATAAACATGTCTGTTCTCCCAATCGGTCAAAAATTGAAAACGTGTTGTTTTATGATTGCTTAATAATTTGTTGGGGGATTCACCACCCGCTGCCACGCAAGGTCAAATTTGGTAACATTTGAAATCCACATATGCTGTTATATCCTAAAGATACATCCATAGTCTCTTTGGTTCTATGTCAAAATGTGTAATAATAATTATAGACAAAATTGGTATCTACACTAACTATTGATCTTACTATGATTCACCCCTTACAGGAGACTAATTCTTATCATTTAATCGCTGTATGAAATATTCTTATTCAAATAAATTTTGTTGTGGTATTTTTGGTCTTTAGTACTGGTGGTAAAATATAGGAAATTTATATTCCTAATATCATTCTGAGATATACATTCAGAAAAAAATTTAAGTACGGTTTGACATGGGTCTGATATTTGATGCATTTTTTGTAATATAGAAAATATTTGGAATAAGTAAAAATGGATTCATTATTAAGATTTTTGTTATCACAACACCAATATTATTATCATTCATATACTTGGTAATGAAACATTAAAGTATAAATCCTTCACGCAAAAATTTAGGAAACAATTATTAAGAGGAATATTTGCATATATTCTCAAAATAATAAGTTCGTGAAACTCTGGATAAAGTTTCAACCACATCTTACTTTTTAAGAACTTTAAGTGCTAAGCGTTTTGATTCCATTACTTAGACGATTAATCAAGCAAGAATTTCTAGAATCCGAAGCATTTCAGTGAATTGATTAATGAATCTGAAATTCAAACTAAACTCTTAATTACCTCAAGTATTTCTAGGTTATCATAGTATATCCCTTTTAAGAAGTCTACGGAGAGTTAATTCACATGGAATCAAATGCTATTTGAAAAGGAATGAATGCAGTTTAAATGCTATTCGAAAAGGGACATGGAATACCAACTCAAATTACAAAAGGGTTTACATTTAGTAGAATAAAGGAATAAAATATGTGAGACTATGAAATATATAGTATTCTTAATGCATATTGTAATTATTTGTGTTATAAAATTTACTTTTTTTGTATATTATAACAAATAAGTCAACTATTACTTAGTAATTCTTTTCTTACTGTCATATTGATGATTATATTAGTTTTTTCTTTGAAAATTAAAATGAGTTTCAAATATGACATCACAATAATATAAATTTATCTTAAATTACGAGAAGTTTTGATATTTTAATCAATTGAATAGTATTATTTATTGACGATTCCTCTTCAATATATAGAAAAGTAGAAACAAACTGATTATCATTTTGACAAACACTAAATGTTATTAGCTTAGTGTCATAAGTAATTCCAGGAGATAAAGGGATTTACATCAGTATTTAATATCTTCTTGTCAAGTAAAATTTAAATCACTATCAGAACTTTGTATCCATGTAATACAAAATGAAAGCTAAAATTAACAATAATAATAAGAATATTAATCTTAAATTTTGTGTTTATAAGAAATTGTACAGAAAAAGATCAAATATCAAATTACTGTCTTTAAAGGAAATGGTAAAAGCTTCTACGTTTTCGTAAAATATTACTCTGATTTCAATGACATTTGAAACAAATTTTACCTCAAACGAAGCATTGTGGTTACCAATTTTAAGGTGTAATATTACATCAGACCGGAAAAAATATGATACAATTTATCACCGACTGAACATTTGCATTTCTTATTTCAAGAAACGTTTTTATTTAATATTTCAGAGTTTTTACATGTTTACTTGAAATTTAATCTTTGAAAAAAAAATTCATTTACATCAAATTAAAAAATAATCTTCAATATCTGATTTGCATGTAAACATTTTCAGAAATAAATAAAATTAATTGGATGTTTAGATTTTCAAAAAAAATTATTATAATTATGTTTTCTTAATCATATCTGATTATTCAAAAATTTCATTTTAGTCTTAAAATAGTTGTGAATTTTAAATTTGTAAGAAAAACATAAATGGTATCATTATTACAAAGTCATATGTAATTTTAATTTCAAAAAATGTTTGAAAGCTTTTTTCCAAATAATATTATTTATAATAGATATTTTTTGAGTAAGATTATTCCTAATTGATATTTTCTGAATAATATTATTCTAATCGATGGACACATTATAATGAAATTTAATCATTCTTATTTTCAATATTTTATAAAGATTTCATGTTACTTCAATGTATGTCTACGTATCACCAAGTTTTTAATTTTAAAGAATAATTATTCAGACACTTGTCACGATGAAAATGGATGAGAATATAGGAAGACGTTATTTTATCAGACATAATTAAAATCTCATAATAATAGAATAAAAGAATTATTATGTGAAATGAAACTATCGTACCATACAAATAATTTTATAAACGTTAAATTAAAATGAAAATTTATCCAAATTAGGAGATATCGAGTGGACTTTATAAAACATTCAAAAGATGTTTTTAAGGTTGAATAATTAAAATTAAAATTTTATTATTGATATAAAAATACGAATTTCAAATAAATTTCATACAAACTACTGAAGATCTTTTGTTGCCTTCAAATGAAAACATTTACGACATCAACATTACAAAAATCCCATTTTAATTAGCCAATTACATCCATTTACTTGAACACCTAAAAGACAAGGCACATATTGTGTTTTGTATTGTATGTTTATCTAAAAAAAGACATTTAACAGAGGGTTAGACCAGTATCTTAACAGAAGGTAAGAATATAATAGGGGAAACATAAATAACTTGATCGAAAAAAGGAAACATTTCTTCAGAAGGTATCATAAAATAACTATCTGAGCTGATAGCTGAATGGTTAGCACTCTGGCCTTCAATTCAACAGTTCTTAGGTTCGAATCCTACCTTGGACATAGATATTTGTAGTGGTCCAGAATCCTCTTTAAATTGTAGGTCTCAGTCTAATTAACTCTCGAGTGCAAAAAATGAGACATGTTTGATAGACAAACAAACCGAGCGATAAAACAGCTGACAATCTCATAATATTTTTATTAAATTGTGTGTGTGTGTGCATGACATGCACAATTTTTTATTTTGATTGCTGTAAAATGGATTTGTATCTTTGTATCGTAATTGTATCCTTTTTCAATGAGACTTTCTTTAATAAAGAATTCGAATAAAATTATATCAAACGTTTATTTTTATTTTAATAAATAAAAATAAATCATAGATCAAAAGTTTAATTTTAGTAAAGGCTGTGTTTGCAATTATAATTTAGAAATTACTGGGAAATATAAAAAAAATATTTATACTTTAATATTTTTTGCCATTTTATAAATTTTCTGATGAAATTGTCTTAAAACTAAAAGTAATTGTAAAAATAATTGTAATTAAAACTAAAAGTGGAAAATGTGGTATATGAATATACATCGTGAATAATACCAAACTTTTTGATTCTGGCATTATATCTGATAGAACTAATTAAATTATCAGTTGATGTTTGTGATACATATAATAAAAATTATGTCATAATAACCTTCAAACCAAAAATAAAATATTAAAATTTTTTGTGATTATGTGATGTATGTATCATTAGTTGCAAAGATTTGAACACACTTGAAAAATTCATTTTTTTGGTAATAAAAAACATTAAGGATAATTATTTTAGCAAATGTCATGTTTTAAGAATATCACTATTTTATCTACTTCATACAAAATGGATTTTGTAGATAAAATACAAGCATGCTTAAAACTCTATTAATTAATACAGTTTTTTCTGCAAAGTGTATTAATTGGAAGTGATGATTCTTAATGTCAAATCTTTTAGTTTGAAATAAACCCATTTTCTAGGCAAAAAAATCTATATTTTTCAAAATTGAATACAATCAAGGAAAAATTAGTTGATTTAAAAATTATCATGTTGTAATAACTCTCATTACGTGAATTCAAGCAATTTTCTGATTCTTTCATATATTCGATAAACTTTTCTTCTCTTAAATAAAATTCTTCCTTTAATAGCTTAAAACATGCTTTTTTATGTCTTTGAAATCTCATAAAAATTGATTATAAAAATAAATATGCATATTTTTAACTCTTTATCTTATGTCATGACGCTTCATTAGTAAATTTATATCTAATTGCGCTGTTTTCAATTATTCTGGAAGTATGTATGTTTAATACTGGAATAACTTACGTCTGCTTTCTTCAGCAGAAAACAAAAGCATAAATCATAAAAAAAAAACGATAACGAATTTAAATACATAATTATAACATAGATAAAGAATTAAATGAAAGAGAATAATTTATGGTATGAAGGAAATGATACTTAAAAACATGCAGTAAGATTTAAGAGGTCATGATTCTGTACTCTTTTCAGTTTTCTATGTTTCCTAGAAATAAATGTTTGTGCATCTATGTCAGATTAAATTGCTTGCACATGCTTTAAATACTGCGAATTAATTAGATGTAAATTACATTCAGGCAATTTTTTCATACCATGAAAAAGTGTCGTAAATGAATTGAAATATTTCTAACAAGTGCATGTTATTTTTATATAAAAACAAGTCCAATTATTTGAAAAATTTACACAATTATCATATGCAGTTTAAATTATAAATTTAATTTAATATTCGATGCACACGTATATTTGAAATGTGTAAATGTTAGATTAAATAAATAAAGCTTTTAAATGATAGCATGTAACTAGGAGCAATACCGTGTTATTTTATATGATTTCCAGAATGACAAAATTACTAAAAACATCATAATTAACAGTGGTGTCAATAAGAGGAAAACACAGAGAATTCTAAAAAAATTTAATATATATTGCTTATAAATTACTTGAATACATAACTAAAGAATTAAAATTTGTAACATTTTAACAGCAAATTTTCGAAAGAATATTAATTCCTAAAATATTCTAAATAATGAAGACGTTAGTTAGCGTTCATATATATCTATATCCTAATATTATAAAACTGCATATATATATTAAATCAAGCAATTACCTAAAACTGTTGTGAAAACATTTTAATGGCGTTGTTGCTTCAAGGGTAGGGCTTCAAGTATATCAGTCTGTATGAATGTGTATCAAGGGAAGAATTACAATTGACTCCTAAGAAATCCTGCAAAAATGTGTTTACAGGAGGCATTGTGCATACAAAGTATCCACCTCAAATTGTTTAACAATGCCTGGGATCAAACCTGAGACCTTTCAATCTCAAGAGTACTATCCTATTGGTGAAACTAAGTGAGCCTTAAGTATTCCTATTATCAGTTTCATCAAGGAGCGTTCATAATGGTGCAATAATTATGTTTTTATTTCCTGATGTGATATTAAAATAGAAATCAAAACAATACACTAATACGTTCAAAAATCAAAAAAAATTACATAAGAATTCAAAATGAAAATATGAAGTTAAGTAATTTCATTTAGATTATTTTTAAAAGCTTCTGGATGCATATTTCTGTTATAAAGACGCTAAACACAAACAATATTTTAGTTCGTTATCTTTAGCTGCATATTGTTTAATTATTTATAAGTGGTGGTATTGTTTTATGAAAACACAGTTGTTTATAAAAGTAGATCAATAAACCTGAATTCATTTCTCCGTTACATAAGTGACGGAATATTTATCCATACAGATTTTTTTACTGTCAACACTACATTTCCCAGCTAAATGAGGTGCAGAGCTAACTAACTTCAGATTACAAGTATAACTGCTTACTTTACTACTCATCTGTCCTGCGATACAACAAAAGAAGAATATAAATAAATACGATATTCAAATAGGATATTAAATTTTAAAAATAGTACTATTACATCAAACAAAAATAGTGTATAAAATTAGATATTATTTATATAAATTTAAAAAAAAACATTATAATTTAAGTTAAAAATAACACTGAATTTATTCCAAAAGTTTAATTTACTTAGTTTAATTAATTGTTTTTAATTTTATTGCTTTTAATTAGTGTAAATTATGTAAATTATCTTAATTATAATTTAAATTCATAGCTTTACGGCTCTTAAATTTTATTTCAAATGAAAAATATAATAATAATAGTAGAAAAATAGTATTAATTTTAATGCCCAAAATGATGAAATAAATCTAGAAAAAATTTGTTGATTTACATAATTAAAAATAGATCAATTTCAAATTCATTAAAAATTCATGTAAAAATATGCAAAATATTCATAAAAAATGTGTCTTTAATTTTTGTTTGTGTATTTTATGAAACATATTTAGAGATTTTATAATTTAATATGTTTCATACCTTCATTAGAAATTTCTTTTAACTGATGTCAAGAAAGTGAAATTTTATCTAGGATTTCATAAAACATTTTCACCAATCCATTTATATCAACAATCGAATTTTCTAAAGATCTTCATTTGAAAATTATATTTTGATATTGTTATTTCTATCAATGGATATTAATAAGGTGATACTACAATATAGGTTCAAAGAAGATTCACAATTAAAAGGAATCAGAACCCAAAATAATGCAATATAAAGTTTAATTTAATAATTTCCATAAATTTTATTTAGATTACATTTTAGTCTTAATAATCTATTTATAATGTTTATAATTTGCAAAAATGAAATCCTTTTGAGGATATATTTTCTCCATTAATATTTTTAAAAAGATATTAAAGACACCAAAATAGAAAAAACTAATTTATAAATTTGAAATAAACGTACGTGCGTAGGATAATATTTCAGAAAATTTATGCTCTTTTTAAATGTGAGTGTAAGCCAAATTCTCTTTACGATTAAGTTAAAAGGACATTTTCTGATAAACGTACTTAATATCCCTATGCTAAATGTGGTTTTCCTTATATTTTGGGAAGAAATATCTTTCTGGAGACAAAAATAAACGAATATTTTAATACTTGTGCTGGTTTAAAAACTCAAATTTTGCTTTCATTCAAATAATCTAATTTAACACTTTCCTTATGTCTAAAATAATTTCATTCAAATGCCAAATTTCTCTTATTTATTTCAGCCTGAGAGAGATTTATTTTCATTGAAATAAATACAATAAAAAATGCAAAAATGGCATGTGCTTTAAAACAAATTCTTTATAACATCAATTTTTGAGGAAAAATTTAAATTTTCTCTAATAACATCACTGCATTTAAATTAATTTTGAATCATTCTTGGAAATAATTAAAACATTTTTGAATATCAGAAATATTTCTAAGTAATTTTAAAGTATTTAAATTTTAATTTAATAATTCAAATTGTAAATATACAAATTTATCTGTTTAATTACAAACTAAATACCCATTATTGCTTTTGTTGTTCAAATTAGGCATTATAAAAAATTAACAAATTCATAAATATTGTAATATTAACAAATATTTACAAAACATTATAATTAATCTATGTTCACAAACTAATAGGTATAAATGAAAGTTTTCCATTAATTTGCAAAATAATTACAGTCAAATATTAGTTTCATTAATTAATATAATTAAACTATAAATATTCCATACACAGTTTAATGTTTAGGGATGTATTAAGAATTCATTTTAAAGCGAAATCCAAAAGATAATTATTTTTGCCTGTTTTTATAAATAAACTTTGGTTTCGAACATTAACTATAGTAATGTCATTACATGCAATGTATTTTTGACAATTAAAATATATATAGCATAATGTAGGAAAATTTGAACTTATTTCTTTTTAATTTAATTCTTGAAATAGTGAATCATTATTTTTCATATTTGTATTTATTCAATTTTTTTCATTTGTTTATATTATGTTTTATATTTGTGTTATAGAGATCCTCAATATTTGTTTTTATTATTTATAGAACGATAATAAGTTTTGATTTCTCTATAAAAATATACAATAACACATTTCTTAGGTCAAAATGAAGTGCTTACAAATTTATTGGAAGCAAATAATTGGAATAATTTAAGAACACAGAAATTTATCTTTCCTCGTGAAATCAATAAATAATTTATTGAAACAATATTTTATTTTATTTTGTGTTTCAATGGCAATCTATAAAATTTATCTGCGAGTTATTCTTTTTTACAGGTTATTGAATTTAAAGATAATAAACCATTGTAAACTAGTAATAAAATATATCTTAGAGACTTGAACTAGGCATATGATACGGAAATATTTTTCAAAAAAGAGAATAAAATCATCAGAAGTGTCATTTTGATGAATGCGACAGACGCCTACGATGGTTCATATTTTCTCTCTATGTGTCTAGATGTCCCATTTATTTCTTTTGTCAAAATTATTTTTTATGGGAGAGCTTTATCTATACCAAAAAATTAATCATTGCTTATCAATATTAAATTTAATATTGATTAAGAAATAGAATGAAAATAATAATAGCTATATATAGCTTATTATTATGGATAGTAAATGCTAGCTAATTTTAAAATTTAGAAAAAATAGACTATGCCATAAGAAAAAATATTTAAATTTTTATTGCTTACATCGTTTTCTACACACTAGTTATTTAAATTTTAAGTCAAAATACTGAGTTTTGCCTAACTTGTTTAATGCTCTATGGCTGCTTTTTACATTAAAAAATAAACCAGATTAAATAAATTAACCTATGATTAAATTTATATACTTAGCCACACTAGAATATTCCGTATCCGAGAACAATCCATATCGGAGATGGGAGTAAACCATCTCGGATAGGAATTGAGAAAAAAAGTAGTAAATTGTAAGTCTCCTGTAATTAACCAATAAATTGCCTTTAATTGAACATTATTGAGTTGTTGAAGTAAAACAGGGAAATAACAAAACATAAGCATGGTAAAATTAATGAATAGATTTTTATTGCAATTTTTTATAAAAGTACGCAAACGAATTCATATAAGTCATATGCTTATTACATCACGAATACTGTAAAAGCAATCGCTGACACAGTATATCATCTTCATTTAAACATTGAAAAATTAAAACCCAATTATATACTTCGACCACCAAACTATCTTAAAAATGAGATATTCATGATATATATACATTAATATTCTAATATTACAAATAAATAAATTGAAATTAAATTTTAAAAAGTAAACATTCTTACGAAATAAAAATGTTCTTCATTTATTTAATTCACAGAATTATATACAAAGTAACAAATATGTAATAAACTTGTAATTATTTTTCTATTATATGGAATAAAAAATATAATGGTATGGAATAAAATTATATGGAATAAAATTGTAAAGAAAATAGTTAGTTTGTGCAAAATATAAAAAAAAACCTTATTTTAGACTATTAAGTGATTGATCCAGGACACATGATACATACCGAATTAAATTAAGAATGTTATTGCATATGCATTTTATCAACAAACACTTACAAACTGAAATATTGAAATATAAAAAAGATTTACTTTGTTATTAAAAAAACGTAAATTACCAGTAATAAACTGATAATTTTAAATTAGAGCAATGATAAAATTATATTAATCAACCAGTTCCTTATATCAAAATAAAATGATATTGTTTGTTTGCATTTTGCAATAGATTTCTTCTGTCATGGATTCAAAGTCTTATTTCACTGTATGACAGAAAAAGCCATGAAATTTTATATATTGATGTGAATTAATAAATTTAACTAATTAAAGATAAAATGCACACTTATATACGATAATAATAAAGTTTTTTAAAGTTTATCCAGATATAAATTAAACTCTCTTCAGAATTATAAAAGATGTTGTGAATTATATTACAAATGTATATAGCAAAGGAATCCCATTTAAAAAATAAACATGATTGTAATAAGAGAAGGCCATTAGAGAAAAGAAAAGAGAAAAGATAGGATTAAAAGATTAACAAATAAAGCTAAAAGATTAAGCAGATTAGAGATGTCAGAGGTAGAATTTCTAGTTCAGAAGGTCTAAAAACACTGAAATGTATTTCCTTTGCTAACTGAACCGAAAAAATGTTCGCTGTTTAAAGAATAAATATCTATAGATGATTTTCCCATATATAAATCATTCGCTTTTTCTTTATACCAAAAAACATCTCTGGTGGCCATCCAAACTTCAATGCAAGAAAGACCAAAGAAATCATAAAACACTTATCAAGCAAAGGAAATGTTACAAAAGACCAAATGATTGAAATTACAGTCACTAGGAATTATGGATTATGTAAAATCAGTAGTCAGTGCAATAAACCCTGTTGCAAATATTTGCTATTACATTCCTTAGCACTGAATAAAAAAAGGTATGAGATGTATTCTTACAGTATAGCTGTCCCAGCAGCTTTCATACAGTGCTGAAGTTATTTTGATTTAGCAATAGATATTGTAACTCGGACCACATATTGGGCAAGAATAGGCAACACGTTTCGATTGGCGATAGATTATAATAATAAGCAAAAGGAAAGAATTCAAAAGCAAAAGTAAAGAAGACGTTTTGGATATTCAGTGACCCTTGTGGTTATGTATTTTTTTCTTTTATATATATATATACCTGGCAAAAAATACTGATTGTATGGGATTATCTCAGACAATAAAACACTTGAATTGTTGAGCTGGAAGTTAAGTGTCTCGGAAATGCGTAATAGAGGGATGTTGGAGAGAAATCCCATATCACTGATACCCATAATACAGAGTGTAGAACCAGTGCAACGATGCATTACAGAAGAGTTCACCTGTCTCTCACTGCAAGGTATCCAGATTCGGCATAAATGCCGTATAATTCAGGATGCCAAATTCTAAGTTTGGTGATTTTTTGGTGGATTTTCTTTTGTATTTTACAACCTGGTTTTTATTACGTCATACAGACAAAGATCAATAAGAATTATGTTGAAAATTCAATTTTGACAGTCCTTGTGCTTACGGCATCAGGGAGAGATTTGTAACATTTAGTTCTGTTTTCGCATTTATAAGAAATTTTTGCGAGGAATTTTCGTGAGAAGTTTTTTTAGTGTGTTTTATAATTTGCTTGACATTTTCGAAATTTAAGTTCCAGTTTGTATTGCTCTTTTTCATTACTTTTAATATTAGATTTTCATAGAATTCGTATTTACTTTTTTGAAGTTCCAATATTTTTGTTATTCTCACTCGTTTCCAAAGTAATTTCGGAATCGAATACGAATAAGAAAATTATTCGTATTTTCTTATGTTTCACTTTCTGTTCCAATGTTTCATTTTTCAAAAATTCTAATTATTTTAAATATATATATATATTCACATGTTCTTTATTTATCAGGTTTAAATATTTACAAGTGTAAAGTTTTTAAGAAACGAATTTATTACGTGACAGTCACAACATAATCGCGATGTATTACGTGACAATTATGTCATCTTTGCGACAATTCTTCGTCGCCAAAAAAAATTGAGACCCTGGATTATACAGTAGCTGTGACCGAGTTTCTAATCCTACCACCATGATATTACAGATAAACGTAGAATTTCTTAGAAAAACAATGTCATTCAATTCTGGATGACATTGTCAAATATGTTCATGTTCACTTTTATATTACAGTACCACTAAAACCCCTTTTGGTTTTGAATTAAGTATTGTTGACTTATCCTTTTTAAGAATCTGACATTTTTCAGATCAACTCCAATAAATTGTTGACAGTTAAAAAATTAATGACTAGCAGGTGATCTGAAGATAAACCCTCCAGGGAAAGACAGAGCAAAATCCAGTATATATTTTGGTGAGGCTGGATTGCCACAACATTTTTTAAAAGTTGGAAAATTTTTTGTACCACGTTGAAACGATAAATATTCTGATGTCCACTTGAGAATCTGGCCAGGGCAGTTTGAGATTTTTAATCAAATTTTATTTCCAGAAGAGTTCCAAGAAAGGTTTAAAATTAACATAGGTGCATAGGTGGAATTTGCCAGATGGAATGTAGTCTAGATTTTTCATTAGAGTAAAATTCCTGATATGTAAGTGATGAACCAGTGGGTGTATCTTCCTGATTGTCCTCTTTGTCCAGTCGATCTGTGGTCTCATTGCCACTAGTATTTACATGGTATGGATTCCATTGGAGATGTTCATCATGGTCTTAGGAGATCATTTCTAATTTCAGCAGAATAGATAAACTTGTTTCATCATTTGTAGAGGACAAATCACCAAGATGTTGTAGTGAACTGCGGCTGTCGACAAAATCCATTGTTCTCCAAAATTGCAGTTGCAGGAAATGATAGCAGCAAGTCCCACCTTAATCACTATCAAATCAATCTGAAGACTGGATAAGTGTCATGGTTGCGTTGCTTTGTTGAATTAAGGATAAATGAAACAATGGACATCTTGTGGGCATTCCACTCAGTTACATACGACATTGAATGGTACGAGTGGACATGCAGTGATGCCTGACAGGCTGAATTTCTTGTGCTGTGGTTCATGATATAATTGAATAAACCACCACTGTATGCCTGTTATACAGTGGTGGTTTATTCAATTATATCATGTTATACAGTGGTGGTTTATTCAATTATATCATGTTATACAGTGGTGGTTTATTCAATTATATCATGTTATACAGTGGTGGTTTATTCAATTATATCATGTTATACAGTGGTGGTTTATTCAATATACCTGTTATCACTTACAGTGATGTAACGAGAAGGATGAGATCTGGCCTTAAACATTAACCTAGCATTTGCTTGGTTTTGCCCAATATGGTGACTAATTTCTCTTAAAGATAATCCACAATTCCTATTGTCAGAAAAACTATTCTTCCTCGGTTTGTTGAAAATAAACTCTAACATCTTAGAACAAAAAATTGTTCTAAGGATGCTACGTAGCATAGTTAAAGAATTTACGCGCATTTACCGAATTTCACATCAGCTCTCCCTTTATTTTGCTTGCAGTTGTCACTGCAGTCATCTGTGGTGTACGTATGTGCTTCAATGTCATTAATAACTTGCTTATATTACCAACAGAAACATATGATGCTAATTTCAAATGATTTGTATCATTTCCTCAAGTTATTGCATTTTGTGTGACCAACAGTGTTTAGGTCATCAATCATTATACCTAAAATTAATTTTCATTTTTTATACAAAATATATAATTAATATTTTTGTTCCAAATACATTTTTGTAAAGAACCGCTTAAAAATCAAATTATTTGGTACATCCTTTAGAGTTTATTTTCTTACATTGATATGAAGTAGTAACAAATGTGCTTTGAAATTAAATATTTAATATGAAGTAAAATTTCATAATATTAAATATTAAACTACCTTTATTTAATAATTATATTAAATTTTAATTTGAGTTATACGGAGATTCCTTGTAAATATCATAAACATTATTTTTATAAAAATGTTTAGTAAAATACTTAATTTTTTTTTAACTGTGCTTCTTATGTGTACGTATTTAATTTGAATTTCCGTGGAATTGTAATTTTGTCATTGATACAGTTATAAATTTAAATTAAGATCAATGATAAATTTTGTCAAGAAATAACAATTTAATTGAAATAAATTATTAATCAATATTTGTCTAGGATTTTAAAATAAGACATTTTAGAGTGATGCAGTATAAATTACTTCTCAAATATATTAAATCCCTCACTATTGGCCACATGTATCCAACACTCTGAAGTAATCAAGCAAATGATGTAAAATGTATGTTCTGATTTTGTGGAATGAGATGTGCAATCCTTCGTACTGAAGCTTACAATCACAGAAGATATAGATTTAGTTTGCCAAATCTCTAAAATTTGTCAGTTTAAAAAATATTTGGCGTATAAGACGCAACTCCTGTTCAACTAATTATAAGATCTAAAATTGAATTTGAGCTGTGAATTGAAAACTGTAAGTGTCCTTCAAAATCACCATTTCAACTGGGACACTGATATACAAATATCGTAACTCATCTACGTCTCCTATGATACAATTCGATGAATAGTATCAATGTGGAAACTATTTGCAACGCCCTTGTGGGAGTTTTTATTAAGTCTATATTGTGTTTTTTCTTATCTAAAAATCTGTTTCACATTGATATACCACCACCATACATTTAAAAGTTCAGAACATTTCCCTCACGATTCTTGATTCATGCCTTTTAGTGGTCGGACTGTGTTAGTAGACGGAATGGTATGAATTACGTTGGAAGTTCACTATTGGAAAGATAATTCTATCCGCCATTCTATTATATACAGCTAAAGTGAGCTGGTAGACAGGGAAAAGTAACAATACTGAATGTTCATTTCCAAGAAGACATGCTCTGATAGAAAAACAATTTATACATCCAAATTGAAGTGCGTCATACAGAAAAGTGGATTAAAGCATTTTTGGATATATTCGTAATATCTGTTTTATTTCCTCTTAGAACATTTTAAGAGTATAGTGCCGGAACAATAGAATGTGTGTGTGTGTGTGTGTGTGTGTGTGTGTGTGTGTGTGTGTGTGTGTGTGTGTGTGTGTGTGTGTGTGTGTGTGTGTGTGTGTGTGTGTGTGTGTGTGTGTGTGTATTACCTAAATTTTTATAAGTTTAAATTTCCTCTTGCAGTTTTTAAATTTAGATGAATTTCTAATCAGTGTATTTTAATAGCTAAAAGTGGTATTAAAGCAAAATATAAACAGTAAGTAAAATATTGTAAAAACATTTCTTGCAATATATTGAGTTATATGCTGTTGTGTTGCTTATGACACTCGCTATGCCTTGGCTATGAGAATTTAAGTCAACAGGGAGCGTCTTTTGTTTTTATCGGAGAACCACGAAGGTAAAAGTACGTCTCATGCTCTTTATTTTTAAAATACTCAGATAGATGGCACCGTCAGCGAATCCACTTCCTCAATTTTAACATTGATCTGAAGGGGGAGGATATTTTCTGCAGACCATTGTACCCATGGTAACTGCTCAATAACCGACCACAGGACATTCGATTCCACGGACTTAACGAGCAAGTGTATCGCATGTATTCGGTGGGTCTTTGGCGGCATTGGGAATCGAACTCCACCCTTTTAAGTTATATTTTCTGCAAGTTTTATACTAACACGCATTTATTTTAATTTATTTTGCACTTTCTTATCTAACTCTTTTTGGTTTACTTAATAATTTTTAGACCACATTTCTGATGTTTTTTTCAAACGCAGTGTAAGTTTTAATATCCTCAATACTATATATGTAATTATTAATTGCACCTAAAAATTATTTTAAGACAAAACCTAAAAAGAATGCATATTATATATTATAATCAGCAATCTTAATACTCATAAACCATAAAAAATTTTTAACTATGATTTTTTTGTTTAAGAGAAATCATAAAGAGTTTATTATATTACTTTATATAAAATTTTAACTTTATATTACACACATTATAAGCACATATATTATTTTAAAGTATAGACTGTACTGTGTATATGGGCAGCATATATGTATGTATGCACAGTGCATAATGCATATATGAATGGATATGTGGACAAATCGATAATGTAATTGCTTTCTGAAATATTCAATTATATGTAATAGTTAAATTTTCCTCTTTTAAGTTCATTTAATTTAGGATAAATCCAGTCAATTATATTTCCTTTATTTTACATAGCATTTTCTGTGTATTTAAACTTTTAAAAAAATCTTCCATAAGCCTTTAGTGAAGTGAAGTGTATGGGCCTTACATTCGTACTGAAAAAGAATGTGAATATGTGAATTAGTGTCGGTATATTTAAGTCCAAATTCTGTTATAAAATTTTATCTTTAGAAGATAAGCTATTAAACCTGCATTCAGTTTTCAAGCTTTTAATGAATCAACATCATCTAAGAAAAATTTAATACTTACAAGGTACAAAGAATTTGTTTCTTGTAATTTTACTTAATTAACTTATCGCAATTTTTATTCTTGCATTAACAGTTTTTGTAAGTTTGTGATATATATATATATATATATATATGTGTGTGTGTGTGTGTATATATATGTATATATATATATATGTATATATATATATATATGTATATATATATATATATATATATATATATATATATATATATATATATATATATATATATATATATATATATATATATATATATATATATATATATATATATATATATATATATATATATATATATATATATATATATATATATATATTATAAGAATGAATTCTTGTGATACATCTTTTGCATTTAATAGATAAACTTTAAACGCATTTTTATTTAATTTAATATTGTTAATAAATGATTTGATGCTTATGATAGACTAAAAAATCAATTAAATGCATTCAGTTCCCTAAATCCCTTTCATTAGAAATGTCCTAGGATACTTTTCTTAGAAAAGAAACGGAAACCATCTAAGTGAAAGATTAATCCCTTAGTCCGGATGTTCCGGAGTATGAATTAATGAATGGGACTTATACATCTCCTTCACCACACACACACCCACACACAATTGCATTCTGGGAAATTAGATTAGTCTAGAAAGATATTCACTTAGATCATGATACAGTTATTTTTAAGAAAATCGTTTGTTCTTTCAAAGTAAATTCCTTAAAGAAAAACAAATGAATATTAATAATCTTTTAAGTGCCACGCTTATAGAAACATTCTCAAATATGACTTGTTGAATTTATTATTTTAATCCCATTCATACACATGTAAATTAAAAATATGATAAAACTAGTATCGTGTTAATCCAAAAACAGAAAAAAATTTTAATTTAGAATTTTAAATTTTTTTCTCATTTTGAAGAAATTTTAATGATTTTATACTTTTTTGTGTTTACAGTACAAAATGTATCAACAATTTATTTCGCAAAAAATAGTCACATTAATATGAATTACATATGAGCTTATAATGCATTTATATATTTAATCATAAAAATAATAATGATTTATTAAGACCATTGAAAATCAGTTAAGAGATAAATTTGTTGAATATTATTTTAAAGTATAATTTAAATAGGATCTAAGAATATTATTTAATAGGATTTATTAACTATTTTAATAGTATCTATGAATATTTTATTTGTATATAAGTGCTTAATCAATGCTGCTACATTGAAGTATTTTCAACATATTTATCTCAATATTTAATTTAGCTTTTTAAATTTGGCAAATAATGCATATCAAAACAGGGACATTATGTAAGCAAATTTAATATGATAAATCGATTTAAAATGGTAAGAATTTATACATAAAATTGGAACATGCATCCATCTTAAGTTAAAGTTTAATTCCACAGAAATTAAAGATGCAAAATTAATTATCATATATTGTTGTTACTATTAAAGATCAAGTGCTATATCTTTTCAATATTAAAAATTGAAATAATTTTTTCCATAACTTATGGTAAAATTTAATGAGTGTTCTTTTGTTCAAAATCAAATTCTCCTTAGATATTTTTAAAATCATAGTTATTGCATTACATTTTTTCACTTCCTACAAATATGTTACATTACTATAGAATACTGAAATTTTGAAATATTTTAAATTTCCAGAAATATATATCTTAGCAACAGCAATACTTTCTTAAAATTCACCCAATTTTTAACGTTTCTATGCAACAAAAAATTCATTTAAAAGACATTTAGCAACGGAATTCGGATTTGATAAAAAAAATAAATCTAAATTTAATTCTTCTTTATATTAGAGTAAACTTTTTGAAAGAAAAATGAATAAACGATTCTATTCGGGAGTCATTTCTTTCTCAGTAGTTATACAAGGAAATAAAATAAATGACAGTCTTACATAAAATGATGGACACTTTGCATGCTAAGAAATAGTCCTCTAATATCATTACTTCTGTCAAATGGATCATTTATTGATAATCGTGAGAAAACTATACACTGGAAAAAAATTATTTTGCACTAGATAGGGAAAAAAACTTGAGACACCATCTTGAAAATAAGCTTTTGCATCTAGTAAGAATGTCATGGTTTTTGTGGTATCCATGGTTACCTTTTAGACCATTGAGACAATATGAAAAAATTGAATTCATGAAAGGGTAGTCACGGAAATTTCTAATATAAAGTGAAAGAATTATTACTGTGATTTTTTTGTGGACGAGAAATAAATAAAATACCAAGATTTTAAGTATAAAACCTCAAAAATTTATTTTAAAAAAATTTATATCTACTTTAATATTATCACATTCAGAGAGTTTGAAGTTGTTGTTTTTTTTGGTTCAGTAAATTATTTCTATTTTCCTTCTAAGTCAAGATCTAGTTTATTTCACGAAATTAAGGGATTTAGCAAACATTTTTAAATTTAATTTTCAATTGAAATATTCTGACTTAAAAGTCACTCATCTTCTAACTTTTTTAAAAAAAAAATTCAATATAATACAATATATTGATGGTGAATATATTGGTCACGAAATTAAGGGATTTAGCAAACATTTTTAAATTTAATTTTCAATTAAAATATTCTGACTTAAAAGTCACTCATCTTCTAACTTTTTTTAAAAAAAAATTCACAATATAATACAATATATTGGTGGTGCTTTTTCTTAGGGAAACGTATATTATTTGGAATTAAATATGCCGATTTCGATTCTCTTAGTTATAGGAAATTGACATGTATCAAAATTAAGGATTTAGTTTTCTGTAAAGTATGGATAAAATTTGCATAACATGAAAACGCTTTCTGTGTAAGAAAATATTCAAAACATCTGTCATCAGACATCAGACAATTCTTTAAATAATGTCAACTAGGTACTATTTGTACCTTACTAAAAATATTTATTCTATTAAAATGTAGTTTCTCATGCAATTTACTCGTGAATTTCATTAATTTAATCATTTATAGTATCAAGTTATTAGAGTTAATTATAGATTTATTACCTTAACTTTATTTACAGTGTCTCACAAACGTGATTGGACACTGTGCTTTACAAAAGGAAACTGTAATAAAATTAATTAAAAATGCATGTACAAATTTTTTGTGGGTGTGTTTCATACTTAAATTTAGTAGAAGTTATTACATAACAAACATTTTGTAAAAATATTAAAATATTAATTAAATAGAAATACAATTCCTTAGAACAAAGCAAAAATAGCTCACATAAGTGATGGGACAACATTAGATATCAATAAAAATAGCCTGAAATAAGCAATAAAAATATTTTTGAGTGTTTTATTTTTACTCAAAAGCAATTGGCAATAATTTATAAAATCATCAGCAGTATTTCTCTCCAGATTGTTTTGGAATTTTTGTGTTTTTTAGCTATGTACATCTATGAATGCTAAACGAAAAAAAACTGCACCTGAAATTCGAAAATTAGTTATTAATTTGCGTATTGAAAGTATGAAAAGTCTATTAGAGAAACTGTTGAAACAGTTAACTTGAGTCATTCAACAGCTTTCAATATGATTAAACGACATAAAAAGAATCATATGATTCAGAATAAAAGAAGACATGACCGACCATCAAAGCTATCCAATGGAAGAAAGTGAATTGTCGTTCGAATTATTAAAAAGAATCCAAGTATGAGTACTCCTAAAGTTGCTGCTGATTTACATGCATTATATGGTGTAATTGTTAATATTTGGACTATTATACGAGTAATTCGATATACTGGATATCACGGTAGATTAGACAGGAAAAAATTCATCGTAAGTGAAAAGAATAGAAAAGTTAGACTGACTTTCGCAAAATCCAATATAAATAAGAATTCTGATTACTGGAATAAAACTATATTTGGTGAAGAGAATAAATTTAATATATTTGGTCCTGATGGTGTAAAATCTTGGTGTGGAGAAAATCGAAAGAAAAATTTCGTAAACAGTAAATTTCTTGGTGCCAAAAGTACATCATGGAGGAGGAAGAGTTATGTATGTCATCCGCTGGAGTTGGTAATCTTGTTTTTGTTGATAACAAAATGGATCAGTACAAGTATATTGACATTCTAAAGGAAAATTTGAAATCTTCAGCACGAAAATTGAATCTTCATAATGATTTCAAATTCTACCAGGACAATGATCCGAAGCACAGTTCTTTGATCATTAATTTCTGGCTGTTGTATAACTGTTCTGAAATAATAAAAACACCACCACAATCTCCAGCCTTAAATCCTATAGTGAATATTTGGCAATAATTGGAATCAAGAATTTGCAAGCACACCATTTCTTCAAAACAACAATTAAAATCAATGTTTCAAGAAGAATGGGGTAAAATCACTCCATAAAAATTAGTCAAATCCATCCCAAGAAGATTAAATCATGTTTTAAAAGTAAAAAGAAATCCAACAAAATAATAAAACCTTTTCAAAAGTAATATTTTTGGTTAAATATTTTAGAGAAAAGTAAGTGTTCCATCACTTATGTGATCTTTTTTTTTTATCCGTTGTAAGCAATAGTATTTTTATTAAATTAATAAATTTTAATATTTTAATATATTTTAATTTTTTGACAAAATGTATGTTATATAATAATTGCTACTAACATTAAATATGAAACACACCCACAAAAAATTTGTACATGTAGCTTTAATTAATTTTATTACAAATTCCTTTTGTAAAGCACAAATGTCCCATCACTTTTGTGAGACACTGTTTTTTTTTTTCTCTTTTTTTTGTAAAGGAATGCTTAGTTTAAAATAGAAAAATTAGTTATTCTTGAAATATTTCAAAATTAAATATATTAAAAGTCTGATAACAATTTTCAAAATCTTATACAGGTTTAGTCCGTACATGGACATTGTATATTTTTGTCACCATACAAAATTCACAAAAATAAACCTGTCTTCCTAATATTTGATTAAATTCATTACAATTATATTATATCCAATTTAAAGTATAATTTTGAGGCTTCTTTCAATACCTGTTTATTATAACTTTATAAATTACGTAATTTTGTCAGCCTTATAAATCATTTTAAGAGGGTTTAGTTAGATTTGGAAGAATTTCAAAATGAATATAATTTTGCTATATTCCTGATATAAAACTAAAGTTAACGAAATATATAGTTTCATTTATCCTGATAAGATTCTTGCATGTGAGAATTTATAAATACAATTAATTCACAGATTAATTATCATACAGTAATTTCGATGAACATTAAAATAAACTTTTTGTTAAAATTAAAGTAATTTAGTACAATTAAGGTAAATATGTGAAAACGTATCTTTATAGAATTAAAGATAAATCAGTTACAAAATATTATTAAAATTAAAATGTATAAATTACTGACTATAAATTTATTTCTGATAAATTATAAGCAATCAATTTCTGTAGAAACGTATGGTATTTTCTGTTATTCTCCATTCAATTTTGAAGATTTATTTTTAAATGAATTTAAGTGAAAACTGGATTTCATAAGATACAGATACAGAAATTTAACTGCGAAAATTATGTAGGCAGGTTAATAATTTTTATTAATAAAATAAAAATTATAATTCTGTTCTTCTTCAGAACGAGAGCTCGGGGTAGGCCAAGTCTTCCCTCAGAACACTCCTCCATTGTGTTCTCCGGGCGCAATTTGTCGTTTTCAGTTGTGTTCTTCAATTTGTCGCTTTCAACACTTTAAAGTCTTCCTTTACACAATCAGTCCATCTAAGTTTGGGCCGACCCGTACATATGTTTGCAATGGGCCTATAATAATTCTGGTATTAATGGGCGTAAATATTTTTTGTTCAATTAAAAATTGGAAAAAATAGAAAAAAACTATCAGGAAATGAAAGATACATTAAAATGCAAAGTGATTTCTCATATCATATAGTCACTGAAAATTTAAATATTGCCGTAATCACTTAATAAATAACGAATGGTGGTGGTCTGTTGGGGAAAGGCACCATCCGCATAACAGAGAATAATTAGGTTCCATAATTGGCCAAGCCTCGCCAGACTGTTAGGACTTAGGTACGTTAACGATTTGTTTAATTCAATACCTCTTTAGCGGTGTGGCGCAGGGTTTAGAGTAAGTTACCAACATATGTATAACTTCATCATTTGATAATAAATTAAAACTATGACACGAATGGCTATATTAAACAAATATGATTTTAAGAAGTAGGCACCTAGACGCCTAATAGAATGATTTAATCATACCAACCTTAAGATTTTTGATAACAGAGAAAAAAACAAATGTTTTGAATGAATAGGTCGAAGATAATTTTTGAAACTATAGTCATAAATTTACTGTTTATATGAAGTTAACTTTCAATTAATAAAGCAATAAAGAGGGTAGTTGGGAAAAGGGTAAATCTCATAACCGAAATTCAAAAGGTTCTATATTTGAACCAGTCGAAAACTTTTCGTTCTTAGATGGACTGTACAAATTGAAAGTTCTGCAGGCTCCAGTTTCCATCCACTGATAAGGAGTGCACCTAAAAATACCAGCTTCTATATTGTTTTCGCCAACTGGGCATGGTTTAAAATTATGCAGAGATAAGTCGCGTTGAAATCTTAACAAATTATCATAAATAATCTGCCGAAAACTAATTTGCAAACAAAATAACAAAAAGTACAAGGGATATTAAACTCAGAAGTGCAAATGTTTATACCAAAGAAAAAATAACATTATAAAGCTTCATAGGATTTTTTTCTCTTTGCTCTTCAGAGCATTTAATGTCCAGAGGCATAAATCTTGAAATCATTTGAAAATTTTCTATTTCTTAAAACTGCTAATAATGTGAAGGATTTTCAGTTTTTGATTAATGAAGATCAAAAATGCAATTTTGTGATCATGGTATCTCTTATAATATTATTCTGGTCTAAATTAACTTCTTCAGTAATCTAAGAGTATAATTTAAAAGTAATTTCTTCTATTAACCACTCAGCATGAAAATTTACTTTCTATAAATAATTATTTTTTAGTTAAATTTGCTTCTAAATTTGGAGCTAATTTACTCATGCATGCAGTAGACTATCGTTATTGCGGTCAACTAAAAATTTTCAAAATTTTAGTGACATAAAAAAGGCGATAATTTATGATGTCCATTGTGGTCGAAAGTAAATTAAGAAGCCACTTGAATCTCATGGGAAAAATTTCAATTCTTCTAAAAAGAATGAGTTCAATTTCTAATACTATTGAAATAAATGTGTCTGGAAAGACAAATGGGTATTAAGTATTTTAAAGAATCCTATGTCTCTCGTTTATGGGGGTTGTTTTCCTTTCAAACGCCATTTTTGCACACGGATACAAAATTCACGAGGATCAATTTTCTATGTTGATTCCATTTCAAACATCCAAGCTGTAGTGGAATTTGAACCTTCTAACTGTTGAACTGAGAATCAGAGCGCTGACCACGCGCCTACGAGCTTGGTCACTCTCATAAAGATCAATGTATATAAATGTTTATTCTCATGATTACTTCTATTGCTTGCCAGTAGTTTAAAATGTTAAGATAGTTTAACTATGTTGATCAACTTTGTTCGTCAGAAATAGAGGTTTTTGTAAAAATATGTTTCAATAACTTTCAAGTAAAATATTTAATAAAAGAAAAATATTTTCAATTGAAATAGAAAATTTCTAGTATTAAAGATACGTATTAGAACATTTCATAAAAATACAAATTGAAAAGAAGTTACTTACAGACTGTATAGATTTCATATTTTTTAAAAATTAACTGTATGTTGTCATATATTTTGAACTAAGTAAATATGTAAAACTCTCATTTGTAAAGGCGAAATCTTTTTTTAGGAAAGAAAATTTATGAGAAAAATATCACCTACTTTGTATTATTTCACTGTGAAAAGAATTGCTGATTAATTATATAAAAAATATTACTTATCTTCCAACCTAAGCAGAATGAATGCCTTTTTTATATTAAAGAAAGCTTTATAAAATAAATCATTATTAAGAATTTCAAAAGAAATAACTACATTTTCATATGATTTTATTTATGGTAATTTAATTAAATATTTTCGATGCATTCAATGCATTAATTTAAAATTATAAGAGAAAATTTCATAATTAATTATGATATTCATTATGAAATAATGAAATAGGTATATTAATTGTTTCATGAAGACTTTAAGTAAAACTGAAATTTTTATGAAATTTCTTAAGTCGATATTTTATATATGGACCTAAAATAAGAGGTATTTCTTTTTTGAAAAGTAATATCATACGACGAAACATTATTGGAGTGCAAAATACCTCAAGGGCTTTGTTTCAATAAAACTTTTTTTCTTGTCTTTAAAGTTAACAAGATCTTCTAAAGAAACAGTTAAACATAGAATTGAAGAAACAATGTCGTTAAAATAATATTTTTAATTGGGAAGAGGAAAATAGTGAAGTTTTACTTTATATTTTTATCTGCCGAAATTAACTTAGAAATAATTTTAAAAATGATTCTTAATATGTTTTTTAACAATTACTTGCGGTATGAAATATTCTAGGTCTCTAAAAATATTTTCATATAATAATAGAATAGAAAAACAATAAATATATATTAATATATATATATATATATATATATATATATATATATATATATATATATATATATATATATATATATATATATATATATATATATATATATATATATATATATATATTACAGAAAGAAAAACAATATTTATGAAAATTAATTAAATAAACAGAAATTCTCTAGATAAATTCTTTTATTATAACAATAAAAATTATATAAAGGCAATATCGTATAAAAGAAATAAGAAGAGATATTGTAATAAATTTTGTCTTCTGTAATGTAAATGACTGAGGTTTTAAAGTTATTTTGACACCAAAAATATTTTTGTAAACGCATTTAATTCTACTTCATTTAATATAATTTAATAATAATCAGTTACAAACAAATAGATACAAAACATGAATAACGAACTAATTATTACGAATCAAGTACTTAAATGCAGTATGAGAAGAATAAATTAATTTATCGATGTGATTCACATCATAATGTAATAATGTGTTAAATCTTTAATTTTTTTTTAATTTTCACTTAGAAATGATGAGAATCATATCATTATTTACAACATAATGTGTTAAAAAATTACTTATTAAAGCTATTTCAAAAGTAATAAATTATTTTTATTAATATTTTATTAAAAAAAGTAATCAAAACTATTAACAAGTAAAGAATAAATAAATGAAAAAATGTTATATTCTATGGCACAAGTGAAACTTACAGAACATTCCTTGTTAGCTTGATGTAAAAATAATGTTAAATTAATCTTATTGTTAAGTTAAATTAATGTTAAATTTTATGTAAATATAAGTGATATCTTAAGTATTAACGTGAATTTAAAATTAACAGTTTTCACAACATGAAAACTCTTTAAAACAAGCTTTATTACATATATATTTGAATTTTCATGTTTTTATATTTCATGTCAAACCTATTATAAAGTTAATCTAAATATTCGAATTGTGTTTCATTTAATGTAATGGAGTTATTTTAAACAATGCTCACTCAAGAGAAAGAAGAGTGGTTATGATTTTCTGCATGAAAGATTATTTAATTATATTTTAGTATTTAAATGTTACACACACACTTATTACTATTACAAGGTATTAAAAATATCATTACGAAATCCTATTCAATTATTAATAAAAATGTAATCCGATAATATTTTTATTTTATCTGAATCAAAACATAAACACTACGTTTTCTTTCATTAATAATTGCCTAAAAATCTTTTGTTACCTTAGCTGATTGAATTTTTACATCACAAGGAGTCGGAAAAGTAAACTCTCAAAAGAATTTCTAATAATTTTTAACATTTATAATAAATATTAGTTCAGTTTTCGATTAAATGAGAATGTTTTTTTTTTCTTTTTCCTTGAAGAAAATATTGCCTTTTATCACTTACTAAATACCATTTTTAAATGCATCTTAATCAATATTACAGCTCTAGTAAGTACTAGTAATTTTTTAACAGAAATTTACCTCATTCCTGAAAAAGTTACTCTTTCTGATGTGTTTACAATGGTTTTATTTTAGCATTTCAAAATACTTCTTTCGCACAGTCCAATATACAAGGTAAACAAGAAATTCCTTGCCATTTTTAATGATGCAAAAGAA